>JAUNZO010001381.1:0-402826 GCA_031894775.1 Chloris gayana | reverse complement strand
TTGCAAACATCACGAGCCGTCTTCATCGATATCAAAAACGTTTTTTCTTCTTCGCCGTCGTTTCGACGTGGTGCATTCCATCTACAACCCGCCGCCACTCTGCTCCGGTAAGGGCGCAAGGCCGATCTCTCTCCGATCCGGCTCGTGCTCGATTCGATTCCTCCCCTTCTGGTCTTCCTTTGTCGATTCGCAATAATAAAATCCTAAATCTGCGGTGCTTGCATTAGAAGTTGCAGATTCCAATCGGGAGGACGATCGAATCGCCCGGCGGTGTGGTCGGTGGAGGGAATGCGGCTCTGATCTCCCTTGTTTATATTGATCCTGGTGAGGAGTTCCTCCAAATGCAGCATCGTCGTACCGTGTTTTGCTGTTCCGTCATGTCGCGTGTTCGTCCCAATTCCAGCAGTGGGACTGACTGAGATGATTTTGCAGATGCTGTACGCCAAGGTTGTAGCAGTGGAGCACTACTACCACCGCAGCAGCAGCAGCCGCAGGGATTCCCTCCGCCTCCGTCAAATTCCGGCCCCGGCGCCGGTACGGTTTTTTCCCCCGGCAAAATAATTTAATCGCTGCTTGTCGTCTGTAATAATGTCGTGAATCGTTCTAACCCGGGGTTTTACTATTCTGTGCAGGATCGAATTGATTCGGCGGCGCGATGGGATTATAGGGCGCGGTGTTCCCTAGCGCCACGCCCTAGGGTTTCCTTGCTGATCGAAGGAAACCCTGGGGTTTATTACCTGTATGGTATATTAACGAATTCGTAGAATTAGTCAACGTCCTTTTTCTTCAAAATTTTTTTGAAGGGAAACATTACTTTCTTGTAAATAATTCTGGTGGTGGTCCACTGTAAAGACCGACTTTTGATTCCCCGGCGCTGCGCCGGCGGTCTGAGCCAACTGATCAGAAGATGTCTTCCGCCGGCGTCGACGCGCTCAGCCCGCTGCTGGAGCAGCAGCTCGCCCTGGTTCCACACTGCCTGCTCCGGTCACGGCCGCCGCTGGACTCGATCCTCATCTTCCTCGCCATGCCCGGCGCGCCGCCGGTGCCGATGCGCGTGCAGGGCTCGGAGTCGGTGGCCTCGGTGAAGCTCCGCATCCAGCGGCTCAAGTTCACGGGCTTCGTCACCACGAAGCAGCGCCTGGTGCTTGGCGGCCACGAGCTGTCGCACGGCCGCTCATTAGTCCGGGACTACGGCCTCGACGACGGCAACGTGCTCCACCTCGTCGTCCGGCTGGCCGACATCCGCGCGATAAGCATCGAGACCACGGACGGCAAGAGGTTCCGGTTCCAGGTGCAGAGCGCATGCAAGGTCGGCTACCTCAAGAACAAGCTGGCTGAACGGACCGGGGAGCAGCTCACGGCCCTCAAGGATTGCCGGCTCGTGCTTGACGACGAAGAGGAGCTCGAGGATGAGCAGCTGGTCACTAACATTGACAGCAAGGGCGATGCGGTGATTCACCTGTTCGTCCGCGAGCCTGCCAAGATCGCTACACGGAACCTTGACAAGGACACTTTGGTCACAGTAACAACTCCCAAACGGCGAAAGGAAAACCTCCGGATAGATGCCAGCCGAAGCCGTACGAGGGCTCTGGTCGAGCCGATCACTGTGAACAGGAAGGTGAAGGTTTCTCCTGCCGTGTTGGACATGATTGGCATGACAATCGCCGGTCTGGAAAATGGATTCCTTCCTGATATGTCGACAGAAGGATCAGGAGGAGTCTATTTTATGAAGGATCGTTCAGGTGAAAACAACGTTGCAGTGTTCAAGCCCTTAGACGAGGAGCCAATGGCGGAGAATAACCCCAGAGGTCTTCCTTTATCGGTTGACGGCGAGGGATTGAAAAGGGGAACAAGAGTCGGGGAAGGCGCGCTAAGGGAGGTTGCCGCGTATATTCTTGATCACACAATTGACGGCTGCAAATCGGACGGCACAATTGGATTTTCTGGCGTGCCTCCCACTGCTCTGGTTCGTTGTTTCCACATGGAGAAGGAATTTAAAATCGGATCGTTGCAGATGTTTGTTACCAACTTTGGAAGCTGTGAGGATATGGGCCCTCAAGCTTTTCCTGTCGAGGAGGTTCACAAAATTGCCGTGCTGGACATCAGGTTGGCCAATGCGGACCGTCATGCAGGGAACATTCTTGTGTGCCAGGACGATGGAGGCCACTTGAAGCTGGTTCCTATTGATCATGGATACTGCCTCCCAGAGAAGGTAAGCAATCATTTTTATTGCTTTTGCTAAAAAATTGCATATAGGTTCCGTTTGATTAATGAAAGTTCCATTGTTTTTTGTTCACGTGTAGTTTGAAGATTGCACATTTGAGTGGCTTTACTGGCCCCAAGCCCGGGAACCCTTCCGTGCTGATGCTCTAGCATACATCAGAACACTAGATGCTGAAAAGGACATTGCCCTCCTCAGGTTCTATGGGTGGGATCTGTCTCATCAGTCGGCTCGTGTTCTGCGTGCTAGTACTATGCTTCTTAAGAAGGGCGCCGAGCGAGGCCTCACTCCTTACGACATCGGCAACATCATGTGTAGGGAAACAGTGAAGAGAGAATCTGAAATTGAGGCCATGATTGAGGAAACAGAGGACGCCGTTCTTCCAGGGACCAGCGAGATGACATTCTTGGAGACCATGTCGGAGATCATGGACCGTCACCTCGATAACATGCTATCCAGTTAGAAAGTAGAATATTATATTTAGTTTTAAATGTTCTGCCCAGTTGTAAATATTTTACCAGTCACTTTTTCAATAACTATATAGGCTTGTTTGGAACCGTTTGCAATTTGCATGAACATGTTTTGTGATCCCAGTCCAATAAAGAAATTCAATTATATATATCATTTATACCTTTGTCGAGATATGCATGTAGTTGCACAAGTTGTTTTGCAAGTTTTGGAGTTGATTCTGCATTTAGCAAATTAACTTTGGGTTGATAATGTAGATGTCCTGTGTAACATCATTTTATTCTTCAAATGAAAGTATCTGCTCTCAATGCACGTTTATCTATTATTGGTTCTCAAATACGAAGAAAATGTCATAATTTAATGTTGTTTATGATCCCCACTCGTTCGAATAGCAGTATCATTTTTTGGAATATGCTCAAGATTTTGTAGCTTAGGCCATACGCTGAACTAATCTGTAATATTTAATTCTTTTAACGTTTTGTTAGGTAACATTCCTCGAGAATTTTCTCCATCTTGTTGCGTTAAGAAAGTGCTCTGAATTCAAGCAGCGGGTCCCATTTGTGTTTAAGAGAGGAAAAATGACAATGGATTTTTTTTTGAATTGAAATGACAATGGATTTTGTAGTTTCATAAAAGGGTAGAAGAGAACGAAACTGGCCTGGCCTACTTTGATCAAATGCAACAGTCAACATAACAGTACCCGGGACATGATTCTGTGCCAACCGTGTGCTATCAAGCAATTGTTCGGTCACTTTAGGGAACAGTTGGTTTCTCTAAAACCATTCAAACGGCAAAAATTAAAGGGCAAATGACCAGCACCAACGTCTAGAATGCAACATAATTTGACAATAATGCATTTGATTTCATATGTTTACTGTCTGACGCTTGAGGCATAGATAATAAGCATTACATGTAATTTGACAATAATGCATTTGATTTCATATGTTTACTGTCCGAGCTTGAGGCATAGATAATAAGCATTACATGTAAGACGTCGAAAATGCTATTAGCTTAATGAGTGCATAACAAGATTCTAATGTTTCAAAATTTTCCTTCATTGGATTTTCCACTTCTGTTCCAGGGCACTGCATATCCGATTCAAACAGCAGGCAGCACTCAGAGGGTAATTGCAAACTGCACAAGCAAAGCAGTCAATATTGTTTAAAGAAACAGAAATACAAGAACATAAATTTCTGTTAATTTAGTAATTTAGAATTTGTACAAAAATGAAAAGAAAAGAGACACAATAATATCCCAAAGACAATAGTGTGTAACTATCTTTTAGCCCAACTTCTGTGGTTCAGAAAAAAAAGGCTGCCACTTGCCAGTAAAATGACCCATGCTCAAAAACAGGGCAACATTTAAAACAAACCGATTGCGATTCCACGTTGCTGCCTACGTTATGCCAATACTATCTAGATGTGTTTAATTGGGAGAAACCCATAATTGTAATACTATTTTTTAAGGTAATTGGGAGAAATCCCCATTGTGCTATTAATATTATACTTACTATATATAAATACAAAAAAACAAGAAATAACTTGTATTTACAATCAGGAGGCACATGCACCGACTGCTAAGGACTGTACACAGAGAATAAAGAGGTTGGACCCTCAGCAGAAGAGGGATATTGAGCTAGACGTGTTTCTATTGTTCTACAAAAAAGTGCTGGAATTAGATAGTTTCTAGTACCTCTCTGTCCACATAGTAAATGCAAAGCCATATAGAAAACTATGGCAATAACAGTCAAAGCACTTAATCTTGAAATTGTTACTAAGCTACTACGCACCAATCAGTTCACCCAAAATCCTAAGCTGACTAGGGAAAGGTGTACAATTCACTTATGGTTCAACAGAAATTACGGGGTGGAAGTTATTGAGACAGCCTGATCAGGCAGTAGTTCTCAGTGTCTGGTTATTGGAATTGTTTCAAACAGAAGGCTACTTACTTTGAATGTAATCATCTGAGTATTCATTGTCAATCTTTCCATGGGCCATAGCACCAACCTGGAGCAATGAGCAGACAGAGGGGATTAAGGCATAATTAAGTAATAAGGCAAGCAACTCAGGTACAACTTTTGCTCACCACAAACACGAGGGTCTCATCATCACTGGATTTGGCAACGTAGTCAAACAAGTTGACTGACTTCTGTGCACTATATGAAAGGCCTAAGTACAAAAAATAAACCATCAATTAGCTTATCTGCCTGTTACAGAAACATATTCTACTGAAAAAATATGAATCCTCACCAATTTTCCGTGCACCAACAGGTAGATAGCGGGTAACAGGATTTTTAATGACATTGAGAAGCTTCTCACGCTTTCCAACTGCCGTAATGCTCAGCTTTTGCAACAATTGTGCTGCAATAGATATTTGCATCAGAACAATCCTAAAACTAAGAGAAACGCAAAAGTCACAAGACACACAAGCTCTAGTAACTTACACATCAAACCACAGAACCGTTTAAATGTTCGTGGCATGCGAACATGAGGTTTGATTTCAAACAATACCCCCTTTTCAGTCCTGACATAAACAGCTTGTAACCTTCCAGCCTTAGTCAAAGGGCTATCAAATATTGCCAGCAGAGCCTGCACAAGGTTTTGCAAGCAAAGTCATGTAAGACTTGCTACAGTGGATGTCTTAAAGGACTGAGGAGAATGATTTGGCTCAATCAATTGTTTTATTTTAGAAAACTTGAATGCTTTCTTTAACATCATATAAATGGCAGGACCTACCAACAATAGCACAATGCTCATGGAGCCACCACAACATCATACCCAGAGGCCAATATTGTGGCATAGCTCCAAACGAACGTATGATTATAGCAGGATCAGCGGGAAAATATAATTATATGAACAAAAAAAAATGAAAGGTTATGAGAAAAGGTTAAGCCGACTGATTTCCAGTTGCTTTAAGCAAGGACTAGTGTAACATAATAAGAATATAAAAAGGGGAGCTTTTTTATTAAGATTTCATTAATTCCAGAGAATTAAAAACAAAAGTTTATCAGGATATAATATAAGAATGTGAAGAGGGGAGCTTTTTGTTTACATTACCTGATGAATGATATCAGGTCTATAATCAGCAGGATTACGACCTTGCTTCCTCAAATAATTTGCATGATCATCTGAGTTCAAGATTTGCATAGTCTGCGCAAAATATTAAAATTTGTCAAAACTAATATCCATGTATGACAACCTTTTGTATAGAAAAGTGCATCCATATTTTTGCTAGACTTTTTATTTCCCCTAAAATAACTGAAACTTTGAAATGATAAATGTTTGTTACTATGCGCCAGGTTATAACAAATGAGGAAAGTATCGATATATTTCTTTACATGACAGAAGAATACAAAAACTATCGACCACACAAAGTACAAAATCATGTGGTAGAGCCCCAATTAACATTGATGTTCTAGTTGGGAAACCAGCAATCTTTTTTCTGGGAAAAGATGTGTTTAAGCCATGGCCAAGAACACTCAACAACACAATGCATGGTATGCCAAAGCAAGCAAGGATGTGGTATCTAAGAGCCGTCTAACACATGAAAAATATCTGTCTCCTCAAGCTTAAGAGCTCCTACAGCAATAAGCCGCAAAAATACTCAATGGATTCACTTTAATCCAGGACTCCAGCTTAACATCTTCTACTGCTTCATAATCATAAATTAATAACCCAACCCTGACAAAAAGTATACAGAATGCTCCATTATACTGTTATTTAGTTCAATCTTATATTAGCAAAATTGTCAAAAATGTTCCTTTCCTAGCTGTGCAAGCTGCTATCCAATCTAACCGTCTCCGGCCTCACGAAAAGGTGATGTTTTCTTTCAGTTTCCCCACTTCTAAATAGTAGAACAGATTTCACCAGTCTAACCAAACATCCGAAGCAAACCGGACCTAAATATCATCAGGAGATAGAACGAATTCGCCGCACTGAAATCGCAACAAACAGAGGAATTTCTTGCCACGGCCTAGCCAGCCTCACCTTGCCGACTTTGCCGACCTCGAGGCAGGCCCTCTCGAGAATGAAGATGGCGCCGGGCCGCCTCTTCCCGTCCACCGTGCGCGGCACGACCGGGAGCCCCTCGGCCGCCACATGCTCGTCCCCCTCCCCCGCAGCCGCCTCCGCCGCCGCGTCCTCCTCCTTCACCTTCTCCTCGCCAGTCTCCTCCGGCGGCGGTTGCACCTCCTCCGCCTCTTCGGCGGCCACCGGGGCCGCGTCGGAGGCCGCGGCCTCCTCGAGCTTTCGCTTCTTCTTCCGGCCCTTCACCGCGTACGGTCGCCCCATCACTGTCGCTTCTCTCGCCCGGGGCTGCGCGGGTGGTGTCGTGCTTGGGCGGCGGGGAGACTAGGGTTTCTGTTTGCCTTGGGGCTTTTGGAGGCGCGAACCGGAATGGTGGGTGTGGGTAATGGAAATCCCGGTTCTGTCAAAAGGGGAATTTCGGAATGAACTTCGATACTCGGAATGCCGATGTGGGGTAAAAGTAAATTTCACCAACATACAAGTTTTTTTATCACAAAACTATAAATTTTTGAAGTCTATTTCCAAAAACTATAACTTTGTGGCACATGAATCATTGACAAGTGAGACCGAGCTATGTGGCCCTTGTGTGAATGACAAGCGGGATCAAGCTACAAAGTTGTAGGTTTGTGTTACTAATAAGGGCTGAAATAGTTGTAGTTTGTGAAATAAACTTTTAAAGTTATAGTTTTGTGCTATAAGAGTGCAAATAGTTGTAGTTTTTTGAAATTTACTCCTTTTTTGTTTTGAGACAATGCGATGTTTATTTCTAGGTTCTCGACATTTTCGAAGGTGGACAACTTTGGATACACACATATCTCTTGAATAAAGTACTTATACTAATAATGGGAAAATATTGTCACAAATGTGTAGCACACATTTTACGATAAGCCGCATGTATGGATGGAAACAAGAAATTTCAAAATAACTGGCTCAATTTGTGCCTCAATTCGTTTGGTTTGACAACCAATCCTTGTGGCTTTCAGAATAACAATTCATACACACGAAATTTCAGTTCCTTATTTTGTGTTTTTTTCAAGTTGAAAAATGAAGCATTCGGCTGCGAACGAATTTGACCGTTTTATTTTAAGAACGAATTTGACCAGGTCGAGAAACTCTGGTGCACCACCAAAGTTGAATTCGTCATTCCAAACGGGCCTTGCTGGATACGTGGCCCCTGTTTGTTTGGTGGTTCCCGGAGAACCGCCTGGAGACCCGAGTCCAGAGACCACTATCCGTTCGTTCCCCAATCCCCGCTTGCAGCCTCCGCCCCCGCCTCCGCGACCGCGCCGAGCGCGCCCCGATCCAGATCCAGCCGCCCCGCGTCCTCCGGCAGCAGCTGTGCATCTGCCGTGGGCGCGCTCCCCTCGTCGTCCTCACCCCTTCTGGACCGGCGCGGAGCGGAGATCCACCAGCCGGTGCCCGTGCTGGTTTCCTCTTCTGCTGGTAAGCACAGAACTTACTTTTGCGTCGCGGAATGCTATAATCGATGAAATTTCCAATCTTTTTCGGGGGTTCAGATGCCCCTGCGGCAGTAGAACTCTTCGCGGACGCGTGGCCGCAGGGGCATGGGTGCGTCCGCCGCTGGGATTAAGGCAAGCTGAGTTGAGGGCGGATTTTCCCGTGGGAGCTTGCGTGGATGGGTACATGAGGCGTTTGGGATTTAATTTCATGCGTAAAGTAGGTTTTGAGCCGATTGATCAATGGAACTGGCTCGGTGTGAGCTTCATACTTTGTTGTTTAGGCAGTTACCTTGTGTAGCATGGTGTGTAGTAGGATTTGGCATGTTGCTTAGTTTCTTTTCTTTTATCCGGACATGCTTGTGCTGCTTGTCTGTATGATTGTATTAATTTGACATGCCCAAAAGAACACTCCCATGCCTTTTTTGTCACATGATTGTTCGGCTGGGTATTAAATCTGTTGCCCAATCCGTTGCAGTCTAATGCAACCATTGCGGCTCAAACCTCTGCGCACATTAAACTTAGACACCACATAAGTCATGGAGAATAACTATGCAGCTCAAATATCTGCATGAAATAAACTTGAACACCACAGATGGTGTGGAGAACAATCATACAGCCCAGTAGAACAAAAAAAAAAAAGAGGTTGAAATGACTAATTGGGTTGTCCTGACCATCAGGATCACACTCTGAAGGATAATATGCTAATATCCGTGCTGTTGGATTCTTTACAAACTGCAATTAAGAAAATGATGAGTATATATGAGAGGTTAACTATATCCCTGAAATTATATGATGCTCTAATATGCAGTGCAAACTTTAGGTCTGAATAGATTATCATAGAAAGCTTACTATCGCATAAGGGTAGGTCTAATAAGATTATGTTAGTACTGAACTGTTGGAAATTTATAGGATTATTATACAACTTCTTTACCTGGCTTACAAATCTGTCGGATTGCTCTTGTATGTAATGTTCTAGTGTACGTCTGACTTAATGGATCAGTAGTCTCATTGTCACTGAAAATAATTTGCTGATACCATCCATTTATTTTATTTGCTGGGTTACACTATTTTAGGTGATTATATTAAGGGCCTTAAATGGCTGAAAACTGGTTAGAACACTCGAAGCATACTTCTACAGCAGGTCCATCTTCTGGTTCGGTTTCTAGACATCAAACCCCATCACCGAGAACATCAAGGCAAAGGTAAATATTTATATGATACTTCTGCCATCATTTTATTGTTGCATTTCGAATGTATTTCTATTTTCATGGTGTGTGTCAAATGAGAACCTCATTAAACAATATTGTGTCTTCTTAGAAGTAGAAGCTATCATATATTGTGGTTTTATTTGAGGAATTTTAGGTACATGAAATTGGTTCTATCTGATATTCTGATTTTACCTTTCACTTTAAACTATATTAAATAGTACAATCCAATCACCTAAGTTTATACAAAACTTAGATATCTATGAAATACATATTTGATAAAATGCGAGTAAATTTATCTGAGAACAATATATTCTGATTCAAGAAACTTTCAAACTGTTTCTTTATTCACAAAATTAAATTATAAATTTGTAACAGTTTATTCTACTCTACTTTATTCCATGAAATAAAATATTTCCCATACAAATGTGTAGCATTCAAAATCTAATCAAATCATCGGTTTATGAGGTTATTATGTGATCCATTAGACCCTTAAGATCACCTTAATGTTTGTGGCAACTTAAGCCATTGGGCATGAATTGCGTTGTGCCATGGGTGCCATAACCTTGCCATTTGCTTCCTCTATATGGATAGATTAATGTGCATGCATGAGTGTGTGTTGCTACAAGAAATTCTATGATATGCTTACCTTGGATCCATGAAGAAATTAGAATTGTAGCAGCCAGCGTTTCCTCATGGCCGTTCGTTGTCATGATGATTGAACTTAATCATAAGATAAGAACATTTCAAGGCCAGGAGTTCATTTCGAGAACCTTTTAAACCTCCCAACTGCGGTTTGCGGTTGGTGCCCTGGTGCACGATATGTGATATAAGAAAATTTTGCACCCGTAAATGAAGTTGAGTGACTACGCGAGGAATCAACAAGATCTATGGTACACCCACTGTGCAAGTTGTGCTATCCCGAGTGCAACTTACTCTTCTTGCAACAAATATATGGATGTGGGCCATCATATATATTCCAACCCACAGCCTTGCCTTCTTGAAATGGGCTTCTAGGTTAATTCCACGCGTCTGCATTTAGGCATGCAGAAACTCTAGCAGACGACTGGTCACGCTCAAGCGCGAGTGCGCGACTGCGCTTGCTAGTCCAATTGCTTATTTGATCCAAGGACCACACGATCCGTCGATGGGGCAAGGCGGTGGCATCACTGCCGTAGCCGCGTGCGGAGTTGGCGGCAGCTGGTGCAGGCAGTGCAGCAACATAGTGCAGCGCTGCCGGCCACTAGAGGTGGTCACACGCTGGGGAGGTGCTGATGTGGCGGGTGTCAATAAGGCCCGTAATGGCGCCGGAGGCGAGGATGGAGGCACCTCGGAGGTGAGGGCGGTGGTTGCAAGTTAACTTATTCAGGAAGAATCATCTAAATGGGTTAATGCCACTGACTTTGTGCCTGTAATTCTGGAATTCTGGTTTCTGGAGTTGACGTACAAGCCTGTTGCACTAGATTCTATTCAGTGACTACTTATGCATCATGCATCTTTTATTTTACTCCTTGTGACTAGCACAATTGCTTGTCATGAGATCTGATTGTTCTAGACATATTATTTTGGAAATTCACTAAGTTGTAAATATCCTGTGATTCTGTTCCTAGTTGTGTCAGTGTCTTTTTTTGGGCCCTTACTGTATATATCTGTAACTAGTGACCATGCATTCGTAGCACGACCTGTTATGTTTGATCTTGATTAAACTTCCTTACGCTTATGGAGTAGGGACAGAGTAGGGACAAAGTGCTGACAGAATTACCAAATTGTTGCTAAAGCTGTATAGTTTGATATGTTTACATTTCTCCTGTTGTTTTCTTATCATCAGGAACATCTTTCATCTACTAGCTCAACGAGAGGTCTCACCTCGAACAAAACATCAAGCTAAAAGGATATGGAGGACCATTCCTTCCAAAAGTGATGCTGGTTTAATTGAGACAAGATATGCTAATACAGATGCTAAACAGGACATCTTTTCTTGGTATGGGAGCTTTCTTTCCGTCACTGTGATATTTAAGAAAAGTCTTTCATCTTTTCATGGAAAAAAAGAATCATCTTTTATCATATTTTGTCTGCTGAGCCGCATATTGAGTAATATGTGTGCCATTTTATGTCTGAGCTTTGTAAACCTATTATGTACAGGGCAGAATCACAGTCGCTGCATCGTTGGTCCGCCAAGTATTGCCCTCTGCTACCACCTCCTAGGTCCACTATTGCAGCTGCTTTCAGTCCAGATGGAAAAACACTAGCATCCACACAGTAAGTATATTAACACGCTCAATATCTATAGACTAAACTGAAGGACATGTATACTCATTTCATCTTTTTTTTTTCAGTGGTGACCATACTGTGAAAGTTATTGACTGCCATACCAGGAAATGTTTGAAAGTTTTGAGTGGACATCGTCGTACTCCTTGGGTGGTATGCCTATCAAACTGTCATTGTTGTCCTATTTTACTCCATCTGTTCGTATTTTTATGTTTGGAGAATTATAACCAGCACTCCCAACGTCAAATAAATATAACTGGAGTATGCATGTATACTAGAATCATGTGCTTCAGGATCTTGAGTAAAAGGCCTCAATCATACTATGATTTTTTTTTTCAATTATCATTTGTCTGAAACACCAATTTTGCGAGTTCTACAATCAGTATCATTACTTCGAGAATCTTTGCTAGCTGACATTTTTTTTGTATTATTTTCTTTAAGATGTGAAAATATTTTTGTAGTTTTGTCTATCACTACACATATATTACTTAGTAAGTTATATGCTGCTGTTGTATTGCAGGTCAGGTACCATCCTTTACATTCTGATATTCTTGCTAGTGGAAGTTTGGATCAGGAAGTTCGTCTGTGGGATGCTAACACAGCAGACTGTATTGGATCACAAGACTTCAGTAAATATCTCTCAGTAGACTTTACATTCTATTTTCAAACATTTTAGAAACACTTGTAATCTTTCTGTGTTTCTTTGGCAGATCGGCCAATAGCTTCCATTGCATTTCATGCAAGGGGGAGATTCTGGCAGTTGCATCAGGTCACAAAGTGAGACCATAGCACTGAACTTGAACAGCAGTAAAAAAAAAGGAATATTTTGTGTGCTGCTTTTGTAACCTGTGGACGCTCATATTATTTTCTTATTTTTTGCCACAGCTGTACATATGGAACTACAATAAACGTGATGAAGCCCCAGCCATTATACTGAAAACCCGCCGTTCGTTGAGAGCTGTGCATTTTCACCCACGTGGTGCTCCATATCTTCTAACGGCAGAGGTAGAAATATAGAATACCCTGAGGTCTGCACTTATGCTTTTCCTTCCACGTTTCTTATTTGATTTGCGAACTTACACAGCTTCAATTTCAGGTTAATAATCTTGATTCTGCTGATTCACCACTGACTCTTGCAAAATCTTCTGGTTACTCAAATTATCCTTCGCTCCTTTTATTTGCAAACGTTAACTCCAGAAGCTGTCCACATCCAGAGTCTAATACTGCAGGACCTTGCTTATTATGGCCTGCATTTGTTAAGGATGAGGGAAATATTCCGTTGGGCAATGACTTAACTAGTAGTTCAAGTAATATGCAACAAATATCATCATCATTTACTCGAAATGCAACATCAGATGCTGATAACCAGCAGCCTGGCCAGTTTGCGACGCCTATGGATGTATGTCCCAGAGAACCATCTGCATCTAATGATATTGCGGATGCAGTTACTGTTCCTGTATCAGATGGCATTGAAACACATGCTGGTAGGGGCCAGCCTGGCTCAAGAATACTGGGCGGCAGCTCTATCAATAATCTTGAGAGGATCAGTGCCAGAAACGGTGCGCAAATGTCTTCCATGAGTAACCCTGCTCCAATTCCTACTACAGCTGGGTCTTCAGTACCTGATGACCGACGCACTACACCAATAAATATGTTTACAACTGCTGGTGCTTTAGATGTTCAAATGTTTCTAAGAACAATAGAGAGTGGCCAACATAATCATTACCCCTTCGGTGAAACACGTAGCTGGGAGGTGCCTTTTTTGCAAGGTTGGTTGATGGCCCAAAACCACACAGATCTGCAACCGGCACTTGTGAATAATAATGACTTTGAAGATCTATCTATTGGTGGTAGTGCAGCAATTAATAACATGACCAGGGAATCACAGCACATGCATAGTTTTAGACATCAAGGTGCTTCATCGTCGATTCCCATTACCACTGGCAGTTCTAGAGGATCAAATCGACGTTATACCTTACGGTCTATACCTAGGGCCCGGAGTTTGCTTCTAGGCCCTCAAATTGATGAGACTGAGCTTCATACTGCCTCATTGGGTGTCGGGTCAGAACTTGCTACCTCACTTTTTGCTGTTGGCAGTACTGAATTACCCTGTACAGTGAAGCTCAGAATATGGCGGCACAATATCAAGAACCCTTCTGTCCCTCTAGAACCTGCGGCCTGCTGCTTGACAATTTCTCATGCTGTTCTTTGCAGGTACGTAGGTTGCCTTTGTTCCCTCTGTCTCACCTGATTTAGTGCACTTGAGCTTCAATGGAGAGATGAGATCTTTTTACTTACTCAGAAGCTATTGATTTAACAGTGAAATGGGTGCCCATTTTTCCCCCTGTGGACGATTCCTGGTAGCCTGTGTTGCATGTTTGCTGCCTCAAGCAGAAGGTGACCGTGGTAGTCAATTGCCTATGCAGTATGACTCTACAGGGTCTGGATCATCACCAACTCGTCACCCACTTCCCTCTCATAGGGTTATATATGAGCTTCGGGTTTATTCTCTTGAGAAGGCATCGTGAGTTTCCTCGTTTTTTTTACAGCTTTTCTTTATACCAATTACTGTTTGTGGATGTTGATCTATATTGAAATTGGTAATGCCTTGCAGGTTTGGGGAAGTTCTTGCTTCCAGAGCAATAAGAGCAGCTCATTGCTTAACTTCCATTCAGGTTATTTCTTTTTCATTTATTTGTGTTCATGTATGCAAGAAGAAGTGCATGTCTCATTAAATATCCTCCACCCAGAAGCTTCTTGTTTTGCTAAGAAACTTGTGGCTTGGGTCTGATCAATACGCAACTGTTCTAGAGTTCTCATCAATAAGTTGATCCTATTCTGTTTCACATTTGCTGCAGTTCTCACCTACATCAGAGCACATTCTTTTGGCATATGGTCGTCGGCATGGTTCTTTGCTTAGGAGCTTTGTCATGGATGAGGATACTAATGGGATTCCGGTGTATACTATCTTAGAGGTATATATAAGAATCATATCTAGTGTTGGTGAAATACATTTTTATGGAGATTGTGAGACTGCTGATTTTCCATTGGGAATGATACTTTACTTATTTTCTGATACTTAGGATTTGAGACAATGTTCATACTGTCGTCCACAATTGTTCTCATATGCAAGCTAACGATTTGGTCACATTGTACATTTTTTTTGTTAGGTATATAGAGTTTCAGATATGGAGCTGGTAAGAGTGCTTCCTAGTGCTGAAGATGAGGTTAATGTTGCTTGTTTTCATCCTTCCCCAGGAGGTGGCCTTGTTTATGGGACTAAAGTGAGTAGAAAATTGGTTCAATAAATAGAAATAGTGTTGATTACTTATGCTTTAATCATGGTGAACTACAGGAAGGGAAGTTGAGGATCCTTCAGCATAGTGGAGTTGATGTGACAAGCATGGGGCTGAACTGCTTTATTGAGGAAAATATGCTTGAGGTAGTGAGTTATTTTCCTTACCTTGTATTTGTTTAGTTACTTGATTTGTTTGGTTTGTTCTATTTTTTTCTTGGTACTTCTGTTTGTTGGGGCTATCGATCTACTTATTTGATTACTGTCCATACCAGCTCCATCTGCACCTTTTAAGAGTGATATATTACTTTGTTGATGCTGCTGCTTTGGAACTGGTGCCCCAGTTTAGTTGGCACTCCAATTAGTAGAGTTCAATGTTTAAATTCCATTATATGCTTCATATAACAAGCCACTTAGGTATGGGTACCTGAGTCAGGTGTTTCTCCGTGGCGCATGGTACTAGATTTCATATGTAGCTACCTTCAACATATTTGAGGAATTTGCTCCTAAACTGTCCCAGTGTAGTGAATTGGAGCTAGCTTGTAATGCTTATCCAATCCAGGTCATTTCATGAGCTTGCTCTCGAAAATATGAAGCACTGAGTGGTTTGTTTGGCTCTTTTACATGCTGTCTTGGACTCAATAGACATATGTAGATAACAATTAGAAATCAAGCTTGTATTTTATTTGATTCGAATATTTGCTCTTTATTACATGGATCCAACTGTGCAGTAAGGAAGCTTTAGTTGCCTATGTTGTATGTTCTCTTGAGATATTATGTTGTATGGCAATTAAGAAACTATATTGTTACCTTTGAGATAACCTTGAGATATTTAGACTTCAGCAGTCAACTGTAGCCAATAAATTACTTGATAGAATTTGTAATTGCTTGTCTTTGGTGCATCTTTTTCTACATGCCACACTTGTTGGTCTGCTATGGGGCATGCGATGTGTATATCACATGTTGCTACGTAAAGACAACACATTCAACAATTCAGTATAGAAAATGTGTATGTTGGGTCGATGACCAAGGATCGGAATCGAATGAATGAGATAATTTATGTATTGGGGTGGTTGAATTTGGTGAAAATTTTGCCCGGCACTGATTGAGATGGCTTGGGTGTATCTGGAGGCATCTAGAACAGGCCCGTAGGGGAATGCATCTGAGAATACAATGAGAGGACCATTCTGTTCAAATAGTATTCTAGCAGTGTGTGGAAATTAATGATTCACATGCCACGATAATGAGAGCTAGGCATGTTCTTTTTTCTGTTATTGTTATTTGGCGGTGCTATGTTGCTATTTTTATTGTGTTTAACCCCTCCTTTTGGTAGGATTGCGTAGGTCATGCTTGGTTTCATCTCTAGCTTGCTCCCATTGGCCAACAATTGCTTTGTTTTTCTTGAAAATTTTTCATTTCCGTTAGATGCTTTTATCTTAGTTTTGTCTGGCTTAATTTTAGTTGCTTGGGATCCTTAGAGGCACATGACTATCATCTTTACATACATGATATAACATTATGTGATATATTTGTTGTTTCATTGTTTTTAGATTCAGAGATATGCTCTGGAATGCTGATGATTGGCCACGCCATGTGCTTTTATGCTCCATGGTAATTACAACATTTCATCTCTCTATTATTATTTGGTTTGTGGTGATCCCATTATTGGCATTAAGTATTATCCATTTTTTGGCTCTTAGCAGTTTATATTTTACATGGCAATGAAGTTCCATGATTTCTATGACCCAAATTGATGGTGGGAAGTAACAATGTTTGCTGGTGACTGAAAACATGATTTGTTGTGATTACAGGAAGTTTTCTTGGCAGATTTGATCTCTGTGAACCGATCCAAGAATGTGACAGCTAAATGCTCATGGATTTGTTCAAGTGCCTTGGTGATCGGTATGCATCTATTTTCACTTTAATAGTATGCCTACAATAGATACCTTACTACATATCCTACTGTTTGCTGCAATTTGAAAGTAATCTGAGTTATTGACTGATGTTGTATGAAATGTGGACAACCAATTTAATGATAAAAAAATCTGTAATTGCAGTGCAAGTCACGTCAGTATCTTATACACATGAAATTGATGTCCTCCTGAATGGTGGACAAGAAATATTGCCATTAATTTTGTTTAATTTTTTTCTTTGTTTAATGCTGCCAATCACATTCACTTCATCCTCTTCCCTTGACATTATAATATCTTGTGTTGATCATTTCTAGTGGTCGCTGTGTCGACCGTCATGCATGTTGCTAGAACAGCTAAAGTACTAGACGAGAAGCATCTGTATGTTTCTATATATATAAGAATTATCAAGCAAAAAGTCCTTAGTAATGTTACTTTTCAATCCCTCAGAAAATGTGATTCTAATGCCTCGCCTTTTGTTACTTAATTCAGGTCTGCAGGAGCAGTAGGGAATGTAAATCGACGTGGCCATCGTGGCTGTCATCATGATGTTGTAATTATAATTTTGTACATGTATTCTGCAGCCAGCTCGATTCAAAGGAAATTCGCTGTTGTATTTCAGAAAGTTGACAGTGCTAATCCTTTTATTTTTTCAGAATTATTTTCTGTTCGTTGTATACTCTGCCTGTCTTGATAGGTTGACAACGAATCGCAAAACTACTCATCTTGCGCGAAAGGATAAACTGAACTTGGTGAAGCTGCTCGTTCGGTCCTCGTGCATTTCCCTCCACTCAGCAATTGTAAATCTGTTAACTTTTGTTCTTTCATTTGAATGTCAATATGTAATGACTTGAAAGTGAAGTCTTCTTTTATGCATGGTTAACTTCCATGAGATACCAAAACTGGACTGATGACATTTCAGAGTGGTTTTCATGAGATGTCTCTAAAGTTTGTTCAGTATATAAAATTTTCCTTTTTTTCGTTCATGAAATGACCTAAAAACTCGCACATTATGGAAACCAATTGAACGGCTGCTCATTTTTTTTCCCTTTGCAATAAGGAAATTAAGTTATTACTAGTGAATTCCGGAAAGAAAGTGCAGATCAAGCACGCATGTGTGCTGGTTCTCTATTTAATTGAACTTTTTTTTGAGGTATTCAATTGAACTGGTTTATGCATCATGGGAGGAAGAGGAACTAGAATGAAGAAAGCTGAATATGACAACATTGCAAGACGAGTTAAATAATAAGCCTTCAGGTGGCAACCTCGGGTCAACCTGAAGTCATGGATCCTTATGGCCATACATGGGGGAGAAGTCACTGCGGTGGCAAGGGTTGTAGTGCTGCCAGGTGGAGGGGCGGAAGTGAGACTGAAAATTTGTGATTACCATGATAGTCATGTAATAAGCCTTGTATTGAATAAGAACAAGGGTTAAGTTCAAAAAAAGAATAGGATCAAGGTTTAAGTATATATGCACCTAATACCGTAGAGTCCTCGATGGCAGGGAACTGACCGTGACTACAGGCGTTGGACCTAGCATAATGTGGCAGCCCTAATACAAGTACAAGTAGGACGACATGACAGGTATACAAGTATTCTAACATGCTAAGTTATTATGCACTAACCAGTTGCACCAAAAAAATTAAGTTGATAGTGAAAGATGTGCAATTCATTTATGGTTCAACATTCCACCTCACGTGCAGCTTTTGTGGGCGCAAATGTGAAAGTAGAAGCGACACAACGAAATATGTGGTGTCATGGATCCTTTATGGCCATATAGGGCAATTTCTGTTTATCTTTAGAAGAACTATTCTTAAGAGATTACATATAAATATGAAGGCATGTTAACTAGTAAGCAACTTGAAGTGCAACTTAAATATGGATCCTTTATATCTTTTGGAAGAATGGGTGCAAAATAGAGTAAGGAAGTCATTGATTTGTTGCACATCAAGGTGGAAGCTCTATTGTCATAACAACTTTTTATAATGCGATTTCAACTTTATTGTAAAGTGATTCTATGGATAAGATATTAGTCAGAAATAATTTTTAATCTCAACCTTGAAATTTCCTCAAACTCCAATGATTACGATTCCTCCTTTAAATGCACAACCTTATTTAGCTTATTGGTTATGAGCACTGCTGCATGAATGATCGGGTCATCTGAATAAGTGGTAAGACCAGCATCTAAACGAAACACAAGCATTAGAAGGAACACAATTTCGGTATGGAAATTAATGTAGGTTCAAATGTGTTGTACAACTTTGTTACGATCTTGATGAATCAACAACAGCTAAATGATCATGTGATTCCTAAGATAGTTTGAGTTGTACATGAGTAATACAACTGATTGGATTATAACTATAAGAAGTACACAAATTGAGAAGGCGGCGCAAATCAGTCATACAACCACGTCGGATGATTAAGGTGTATGCGAAGCATTATCTTTGGCTAATCAACAAGTGCAATTATGGAGTATACACCTTTTCAAAGAGAAACAAAAGGTAAAGAATCAGGGGCGGAGCTACATGTAGCTATCGGGTGTCAACAGTTATCAAAAGTATATACATTCGTACTTCGTTATGTCATGTATACATACATTTTTCAAAACAAAAGAATCTGAAAAGCAAAACTAAGACATTAATCATGCATGCACTTCTGATAAATTGCAGAAACATGAGAATAATACTGACAATATAATAAATAAAAATATAGCCATATAAGAAACTGGAATGAGGTCCTGATCCTATCTAGCCTCCTCCGTTGATCTATTATCGGACGGTCGAGCATCCGAGGTAACAAGCCCGTGCACCCTTTGCCTAAAGCGGAGGGAAGAGAAGAAGAATCTCATCTTCCCCTGTCGCTCTCCCGAGCTTTGGCGTGTGCGCAGCCGCAACTTTTCCTCCCTCCGCGAAGGCGAAACCTCCAAACCCTCCTCCTTTCCCCCGATCCATCCGTCGGTGATGACGCTGGGAAGCTCCGGCGCCGGATCGAGCGTCGTCGGTGAGCAACCTATTCCCCTCCTCCGCCGTCTCTTCGTGTTGTTCTGCTGGGAATTCCAGCTCAGGATCTCGCCGTCCCGATCCGATCGGGTCGTGCTCCGCCCTAAGCGTGTGCGCTGCCGCCCGATCTGCCCGCGCGTGATCCGATTCGAATAGACCTGTACAGGAATGGATAGGGGGTTGGGGTTGGGCTGATTGTTCGATTAGGTTGCACGACGACGCGGGTCTCGGGTCAGCTGTTCGAGAAACGATGGGTACCAGGTGCGCGGGGGATCAGCTGTTTTGTGCTAACGCAGAATCGGCAGCTGGTTTCATAGATATATCAGATCGATTCTCTTGCTAGAACGTGTTAGATCGAACACGAATCCCATGCAGTCAAATGTTCGGGCCTTTGTGGTCTGTTGAACATCTATGCAGATTGTTTTCCCACCAGTTTGTGAGCTGTATCCTTGTGGCGCAGCGGTTAAATTGTATCAGTGAGAGATCAAAGGCTGGAGACGGTGATTTAGTTACTGTAGGCTCTTTTTATGAGCCTAAGGATGTCAACGGCGAAAGGATATGCCAGAAGTTTGGCATCCACAACACCACCTGCCCGCCATGACGGTTCCGAAGTGTCATCACTTGTCTTGGGCAGTGTGGTTTGCTACATGTCCTTAATGTGGAGAAATTGTGGGATCTGTAGTCTCTGAGTTCTTGTTCTTTGTGCATGTATCGTAAGTGATTTGTGCTAAACTGCTAATTAATGTTTCACCCTACAGGAGTTCATAGTGGTCCTGTTGTTTGCTTTTGGACAAGATGAATTCAAGTGGGCATTCTCATCAACATATGGCTTAGTGTAGTCTCTTCAGTCTTCACTCATTTTAAGGGTGAAAAATGATTTGAAGCATCCAGATCTATCCATTTTTGCAACTAACACTGACTGGAAAGTACTGCAGTTGGTGTCTTTACCGCTTAGCCATTCTCAGAAGAAGCCACATGTGTCCACTTTTGCAACTAACACTGATTTGTAGCACACGCCTGTTACTTTGTCATCTGTGTATGAAAATTCCTTTTCTTCATCACCGGCAGCTCATGCTCTTATTCATCCTAAAGAGAATGCTCGGTATACATATTGAAACTAACTTGAGGTTCACTGCTCCAATACACTTATGTTTGTTGTTATATGTTGATTTAATAAATATACCTTTTTGGATTCAATGTATTTCCTGTTTATGTTTCTGACTATTCATAAAAACGGCAGTTCCTCGGAACTTCAGGCTTTTGGAAGAGCTTGAACGTGGAGAGAAGGGCATTGGTGATGGGACAGTGAGCTATGGAATGGATGATGCAGATGACATCTACATGCGGTCATGGACCGGTACCATCATTGGCCCACACAATGTGAGCATATTTTTGTTTGTCTGAGTAGTTCCCAGTTGTCTTTCATGTTTGCCTTCATTGTTATCTATATCAATGGAATTATTCAACTTCAATTAATGCTGGAAAAGGGTGGTAGCAAAATGGCTGCAGATGCATTATGGTGAAACTTTTTGATCCATGTGAAATAAATTTCTCAGCCCAGCCCCTATGTTTATAGAAGAACTAAGAGCTTTTGCACACTCATGGATCACTGAATATCCTAGTCTTGTTAAAAAAAAAAGATTTCATGCTACTTTCGTCCGTTAGTTACTTCCAGTCTATCTAATTTGTCTCCGCATCCTCTGTTTTTTGTTTTTATTAGACTGTTCATGAGGGTCGCATCTACCAGCTGAAGCTGTTCTGTGACAAGGACTATCCTGAGAAACCGCCATCAGTCAGATTCCATTCAAGGATCAACATGACATGTGTTAACCATGAAACAGGAGTGGTAATCTGTTGCATCCAGTGGGTACTAGCTCATGGACTGACTGCCATTAATTTTCTGATTGGTATTGTTGGTTGGAACTATGCAGGTTGACCCAAAGAAGTTTGGTTTGCTAGCAAACTGGCAGCGGGACTACACTATGGAAAACATCCTTACTCAGCTCAAGAAAGAGATGACTGCCTCACACAATCGCAAGCTAGTGCAACCTCCAGAAGGGACATTCTTCTAGAGAGGTTCGCTGGCTCATTTCAGGATTCAACAGCAGTAACTGATAAGTTGTTTCATGCGAACGAAAAATAGCTTCAAGGTCTGGTGCCTGCGCTTGTATTTTTCAGTCTTTTATGCTATGTGTCCGTGTATCTGTGAACCGCTTTGAACAAATGAAGTATGTTCCATGTGATTTGCGTAACAGCTGTTGAGGATGTTGAACGAAGCTGAAACAGCTGTAGTTTGGAAACATGCAGGCTCTGGCTATGTAACTTGAAACTGCTGTGATAGCGAATGGGCATATGCAGCTTCTTGTTACTTTATATGATATATTGCCTGGGCGTGTGCTTCTCCTAGATGTTTCATGTTATATGGTTTTTTGTTGGATCCGGATTTGAGTGATGTCATATGTTTTTGGTGTGATGAGTGATGACTACTGACGGCTAAGAAAGGTTTTAGAGAAAAATATCCTGTAATTACTGTTTAGAGCTTTACTATATATTTTTGTCTTCTTTATGAACTTATAATTCAGTTGTGATTCAATGAAGATGCATAGTCCTTTCAAAAGTTGCATTGTTGGTCAAACTTTAACCATTAACAATGTCTCCCAAGGCTCACTGAGTTAAATTGAAGTAAATGTCTTGATTCATCGTTCCAATGAATTGCACTTTGCACAGTCGATTTGATGGCATTTGATAATGCTTGTTGACAATGATTCCGCGTACAGGATAACTAGTCATAGAAAACTGAAAACATAGCAATGAGTACATGCCACATCGAACTGGCACGAACATTTTCCACTGCTTACAAACGCAGTAACTAGCTTAAAAAACTGCATCCTATAGTTGGCGCGCTCGACGAAATCTCATGTCGACGTGTCTACAGGAACAGCAGAATTGAGGACTCTTTCCTTGGCCTTCATTGCCTGGTACCAAACGAAGCAACCTTGAGAACAAACAAATCGAGAACAATATCGTTTCAAAAAAGTCGATACAAAATGTCAAAGTCGGAAGCAGTGATTTGGACGGAGCTTGTTTATGCTTTACCTCCATGTTCCAGTTGGTGCACGCGGTCAGGGAGAAGAGTAAGAGCATCTGCACCACGAGGCCACTCAGGATCCCAAACCAGAGCCCCTGTTCATCAAAGGACGTTCATTAAGCACCATTGTTTCCTAGCTACTGAAAAATGGGTGAAACGTCTGAATCGAACCTATCCTCATGAAAATTGCTGAAAGGAAGTGTTTGAATACCATTCCTCCGAGATGGTAGACGAACGCGAAGATGAATGCCGCAGGAATACCCGTGAGGTAATAGGCGATAAGGTTGACGCCAGCTCCGGCGTTCTGCCGGCCACAACCCCTAACTACACCTGTCCATTGAGGAGGAGCTTCTGGTGAGCTTGCTACTGCTCATGGAATTGCCCCGAGAAAGAGACGGACTGCGGCACCGTTTACTGCTTACCTGAGAGTACAAACTGCAGCCCGTCGAAAAAGATGGCCACGGAGAGGATGGGCATCATCCTGGCGATGTACCCTCGCACTTCCTCCTCGTTGCTGTACATGTACCCCCACAGATCGCGCAGCGTCGCCATGCCAAGCCC
Source organism: Chloris gayana (assembly GCA_031894775.1). Lineage (NCBI taxonomy): Eukaryota > Viridiplantae > Streptophyta > Magnoliopsida > Poales > Poaceae > Chloris > Chloris gayana. Next base: position 379,326 of record JAUNZO010001381.1, on the reverse strand, counting down.
TTCGCACACGCCCACCGCCGCCGCCAGGAGCATGACGATCCGGGTCGCGCGCCGGGCCGCCTGCGGTCGCCCTGCGCCAAGCTCGTTCGAGACGCGCGTGCTGAACATATGTATGGTCGAAAGAAAGTTTTCAGTTACATTTATATATATAGTGGTCTGGGCATTTAGTTCCTCTTGACATAGCAGAGCTTGTGGGCTGCTGACCTTATGGCAGCGCCAAGTCCGACCGGCACTGTGGCAGCGAAGGAGCTAGTGTTCAAGCTGCAGACATGGTCACCAGAAAATGACTGAATGAGCATGCTGGATTGGATCGGACAGAAAATACAGAGCAGTAGAAACTTCAGCAAATTGTTTAGCAAGCCTGTGGTGTGGATCAATTAGTTTTCACCAGATGGACAGCACGGCCGTCTCGAGCTTGGGGCTCGGAAGGAGGCTGGAGAGCAGCACCATGATCTCGAAGGACCACCACTTCATGCTGCGGAGTGACAGAGCAGAGCAATCGCGTTGATTCCAGGCAACCACGATAGAGACGGACTGATGAAATAGATGGAACGTTAATAAATAATCACAATCAGTCTCACCAGACCATGACGGCGGACGGCACGGCGAGTTTCAGGAAATCAGGGACGCCGCGGAACGCGTCGAGGGAGAACCCGGTCCAGGTGCGCTCGCAGGCCGGCGAGAGCCTGACGTAGGCCGCCAGGACGGACAGGTTGGCGAGGTAGGTGACGGCGTTGGCCAGCGCAGCGCCGTTGGCGCCAAGCCCGAGCCGGCGCACCATCAGCCAGCAGACGGCCACGTGGCACGCGGCGGTGGCGCCGGAGCTGAGCATGACCGGCACGACGAGGTTCTGCGTCTGCAGGAAGCGCACGTGGCACTGCAGCGCGCCGTACACGAACAGCGCCGGGATCAGGCGCCGGATGTAGCTCCCGGCGCCGGCGGCGATCTCCGGGTCCATGCCGAACCACGCCGCGAGGATCTCGCCGGTGAAGGCCCAGAGCGCCGCCACGGGCACGCAGGTCAGGGCGAGCACCAGCATGGCGCGCTGCTTGTACACGCCGAGCATGGTGTACTGCTTCGCGCCGAAGGCCTGCCCGCACAGCGTGTCCAGGCTGCACGACATGCCTGCCTGATCACGAATGAATGTGTAAGGGAAGGGAACACTTTGCTTATCAATTGGGCGCGCGTGTGTGAGCTGGCTTACCATGAGGCTGAAGCCGGTGACGCCGGCGAAGGAGGTGGCGACGGAGGCGCTGGAGAGCGCGAGCTCGCCGAGGTGCCCGACGAACATCACGGAGATCATCTGAACGACGTTCTGCAGGAGGCACCAGGCAACGAGCGGCCCGGCGAGGTACAGCTGCTTCTTCACCTCGGTCACGGCCGAGCTCTCCGTTTCACTGCCATCGCGCTTCTCCGTGTTCGACAGGAGCTCCGCCTCGTCCATGCTACTTTTTCTTGGTGTCCTGCTTCACTTCACCGTGTCAGAATACAAGAATGTGTCGTCCAGCCGCAGCTGGACCTCGCTGATTCACCTGCTTCGGGATCGAGCTCATGATTTTGTATTGTACGGAGTGGTAGAGTAAACAATACTGAGCTGCTAAAAAATCCATTGGCGACAGGGAAAAGGACAAATATGTGACTGCAGCGAAGTCAAGTGTTCAACATGTGCGGGGAACAAAACAACAACCCCAAGTTTGTCGCACCAGGACAGTGTGGTTACAGGGAGAAAAGTATTTTTAGGTTCGAGAAAAGTCAATCCTTCTCAACTTTCACCACCAACGATAAGAATTTTATAAAGATTGATCGTGAGTAATTGATACTATTAGATTCATGTGTGACTTATATATTTAACATAATTTAATTTTCTAGAGATATTACTAATGCATGCTTAACGACTTAAGCATCTCCAAAAGCTCTTGTAAAATGACTCATTTGATAGATATAGAAAATATGAGAATAAAAATGGGTTCCAACAGCCTCTTCTTCGTCTTCCTCCTCCTCCTATTTTTTTTCGATAGTCACTTCGACGTCTTGACAAGCCAAATTTGGCTAGGCTCCAAAACACTCCATTCTATTATTGGAGAGAAAAATGAAATAAAATAATGACGTGACAGTTATGCATGTATTCAGTTCCTTTTGATTTGAGAGAAAAAAGGGAGCAAATAATAGTGTTGAGGAAGTTTTAATATAGGGAGTCGAGATTTACCTATTCTGTTGGAACAAACTATTATTTTAAGTGTTTTTATTTTTTTACAAGAGAGTAAAAACTCTTAATTTAGATAATTGGATACAAGAATTGTTGGAGATGCTCTTAGATTATGAGAAATCTAAAAATATTTTATATTTTGGAATGGAGACAGTAATACATGTATAATATTTGATCATGTCGTATCCTAAAAATTTTGAACTAAAATATTTTTATGGGTCCGTTAGAACTTAAGACAGAAGACCCGCGGAACATACATACACACTTATTCATATGTCTAATGAGTAATGACTCATGTGTACCAACAAATGGAGCAAGAGATTATCCAGCCACACACAGTACTAGTCTGGTCTTTCCCGTAGCGACTTCGAGTTGGCATTCAAGTGGACTTGCTCTTCTGAAGCTACATCTAGAGCTAGGCCTCCAGTTCTTTGGCTCCACAAAAGAGCCAAATAAAAAGGTTCCTCTAAAAATACATGGGTTAATATTTGACCTAGGAAGAGCGGACCCTTGTGTATGATACTTTTTTTTTTGAGACAATTGCGTATGATACATAACCTCGCACGGGTTAATAAGCGGGTGGCTACCCCTATAAGACCGATCAACTTTCAGCCCAACGAGGCAATGAGCCATGTCTCCCATAGACCGTCCATCTTTTCTTCGAATGAGCCGAGTTTTTATTAAAGCAAAATTGAACTCAAACCCTTGTCGCCACATGTACTGGGAGATGTTATCAGTCAAATATTCTGTCTTTCGCCTTCAGTGCCTGGAAAACCAAAGAACTTTTAGGGAGACAGCAACTAAGCCAATTACATTAGAGAATGAACGACTTAATATTCTTACTTCCTGTTTCCAGTTTGTGCATAACGCAATGCACAGAAGGCAGAGCATCTGCACCGCCATTCCGGATAAAAGTCCATACCAGAGCCCCTGTTGAGATATATACCAGGTTGAACCATTTATTCATGTCAACTGAAACCGTCCTCTCAACTTTTTGTTTGAAAAGAAAAAAAAAGTGTAGAATTACCACTCCTCCGAGACGGCAAGCGAAGGCGAAGAAGAGTGCTGCAGGGACACCCACAACGTAGAAGGCGACGAGGTTGATAACGGCACCGATATTTTGCCGACCGCAGCCCACGATAACTCCTGCAAATCGTGCAGCAATACTTTAAATCTCTGTGATCCGATCGAGAAACAGCAACAGCATTCTGTCATGCGGTTGACAAACCGATCGAGAAGCAAAATAAGCCTCTGATCCCAGCAGACTGTTTCTTAATTGTTTATTGATTTATCCAGTAGTTTAAAAATCGGAGAACGACTTGTTAATTTACCTTGAAGAACACTCTGCATGCCGTCGAACAAGATGGCCACGGCCAGGACCGGCACCACTCGAGCAGTGTACCTGGCCACTTGTTCGTCGTTGCTGTAAACGTACCCGAACAGGTTCCGCGCCAGCACCATCCCAACGCCTTCCGAAACGCACACCGAGAAGGCCAGGAGCACGACGACCCAGGTCGCGAGACGGGCGGCGTGAGGACGCCCGGCGCCGAGCTCGTTCGACACGCGTGTGCTGCAAGTGCAAAAAACGGAGCAATCGTCGTCAGTGTGGTTGTTTGAGAGTATGTGTTGTCTGGATTTGGGACTACACTGACCTTATGGCAGCTCCGAGTCCAGTTGGGATCATGAGCGCGAATGCGAAAGTGTGCAGGCTACAAGAATTGACAGAGAGGAATCCATTGTATCAGAGGGCAGAAATTATTCAAATAATTTCAAGGAAAAAATGGCTAATATAGAAATTCACCAGATGGATAGCACGGCCGTCTCGAGCTCGGGGTTAGGGAGGAAACCGGAGAGCAGCACCGGGAGCTCGAAGGACCACCACTCGATGCTGCACTCAATCAGCGCGTCAGAGCAATGGCAACTCATATAGAATCACATTATTAAGCTCGTTCTAATCACAGGTCCATGAATAGAATGGAAGCCTCACCAGACCATGACAGCTGAGGGCACGGCGAGCTTGAAGAATCCGAGGATGCCGCCGAACGCCTCGCGCGAGAACCCGGTCCACGTGTCCTTACACGTCGGCGAGACCCTGACGTAGACCGCCAGGAAGGACAGGCTGATGACGTAGGCCACCGCGTCGGCCAGCGCCACGCCCTTGCTGCCCAAGCCAAGCTTCCGCGCCAGCACCCAGCACGCCACCGGGTGGCCCAGCGCGGCGGCGCCGGAGCTCAGCATGACCGGCACGACCACGTTCTGCGTCTGCAGGAACCTGACGTGGCACTCAAGCGGCCCGTACACGAGCAGCGCCGGGATCAGCCACGTGGCGTAGGTCCCGGCGGCCGCCGCGATGTCCCGGTCCTGCCCGCACCACGCCAGGATCTCGCCGGCGTAGGTCCAGAGCGCCGCCACCGGGACGCTCACCAGCGCGAGCACCACCATCGCGCGCTGCTTGTGGACGCCCAGCTGGTGCTGCTGCCCTGCTCCGAACGCCTGCCCGCACAGCGTGTCCAAGCCCGTCGCGATGCCGGACTGAAGATGGCAATTCAAGGATTACACCTGAGCAGAAACCAACACGCACACTTAGCAGATGTGTACGTAATTAATTACCAGCAGGCCGAAGCCAGTGACGGTGGTGAAGGCGATGGCGATGGAGGCGCCGGCGAGCTCCAGCTTGCCGATGTGGCCCACGAACATGAGGAGACCATCTCGACGGCGTTCACCAGGAGGTGCCCGGCGACGAGCGGGACGGCGAGGTGCTGCTGCTTCTTGACCTCGCTCCACACCTGGCTCTCCTCATCTCCGCCGTGCTTCTTCGTCTCGGTGGCCTCCTTCGCAGTGAGGAGCGGCGCGTCCATGCCGACACCTTTCTTTTCTTTTTTCGATTCACTGCGTCAGGAACTGAGGAAGGGGCAGTGTGGCGATCGCATCCGGATCGCACTCGTTAATATTGCTATATATGCCCAGGTTCCAATCTGCTTCCGGTGGATCGGAGCTCAACAATTTCTATATGTGAGAGTCAGAAACAAGTAGGATCCTGAATTATTCAATACTGCGGCGCACCTCCAGGGCCTTGTCAGCGAGGTTCACATGTTTATAATAACAAGTATAAACAAAGGGGTACAAGTAAGGTCATATAAACTCTTCTGAAATTTTTACCGAGTGATGGCAGGGCCGCAGAGGTGAAAAACACCCAAAGAAGCCTTGCACTAGCTACCATACAAAGAGCCGAGCTAGATGATATTGTAGCTACCACGCAAACAAGCCTTGCAGTAGCTACTATCCAAAGAATGTCTTAAGAGGCAGTTTTTTTTAAGGAATCTTAAGAGGCAGTTAACTTTTAGTAAAAGAATAATTTCTTACATCACCTGCTCGAATACGACCATATTAATGGTTTTTAAACCAAAAGGTGAATCAATTCTATATCATAATTACCTTTGCTACGTTATGAATTGATTTTTTTTAGATAATGGAACTAGGTTCCAGCCTCTACGTCCCAGAAGACGTACACAGCCAAAGCAAAACATAGGAGCACTTAGGCTCAGAATCCAAACACACAGTAACCCAAAGTTTGACACAACACCTAAACGAGGACGGCCAAACAAAAGCACTAGGTTCAGCACATATGAAATCAAAACTCAAGTCTGTTTCTAAACTTCCACCCAAACTTGTTAAAGATAGCCATCATCACCGACTCTAGGAGGCGACACCCCAATTTGAGATTGTCTCTTTCTTCAACTTTATGCAACAGCGACCACCAGCGAATCCAATAAGTAGCCCTGAAAATTACCTGTAATATGGAGAAAGAATTAACAGAATTGAACACCATATCATTTCTATTCAACCAAATGGACCAACATATAGCTGCCGCTCCCAATAAAATCTGATTTTTGGTTCTGCATGGTAGACTATCTAACCAAGATCCGAACATATGAGTAATGCTATTGGGGGGTTGAATGCCAAAGGTGATATGCATAGTGTTCCAAATAAATCTAGCAAAGTGGCAATCGAAGAATAAATGTTGTATAGTCTCTAAAGAACTACAATGGCAACAATTTGTATTCCCCTTCCAATTTCTTTTAGCAAGGTTATCTTTGGTAAGAGTCACACCCTTTTGGAGGTACCACAAAAAAATCTTTATTTTTAGAGGTACTCTCAGTTGCCATAGAGGACTTTTATTAGGTACCACACCTTCTTGAATTAAAGCCGAATACATGGACTTAACCGAGAAGGAGCCATTTTTGGTTAGGTTCCATTTGAAAACATCTTTTTCCTCATTTAAGTTCACAAAAGCCACTGTTGCCACTATTTTGTACCAATTTATCAAGTTTTCTCCTACCAAAGCTCTTCGAAAAGAAACATTTAACGGTCTTGTACTTAGTACATGAGCTATTGTTACGTTCTTTCTCCTAGATAATCTGTAAAGAGATGGGTAGGTATCTTGTAGGGATTTATTTCCTATCCAAATGTCTTCCCAAAACCTCACTTGATTTCCACTATTAATAATAAAAGAACCTTTTGCCAAGAATCTATCCTTGACTTTCATAAGGCCCGACCAAAAGTGGGAATCTCCCGGTTTTTTTCCACTTGGGAGAGGGTTTTATTAGACAAATATTTCTTTCTTAGAAGATTTTGCCAAATCCCCTCCTCATTCATTAATTTAAAAAGCCATTTACTTAGGAGACATTTGTTTTGCAACTCAAGGTTTGTAATCCCGAGGCCTCCATAATCTTTAGGTTTACGGACTACGCTCCATTTTGTTAGTCTATATTTCTTTTCATGGTCATCACATTGCCAAAAGAAACGTGACCTATAATAGTCTAGTTTTTCAAGAACTCCCTTGGGGACCTCAAAAAAGGACAACATATACATTGCTAGACTAGTAAGGACAGAGTTGATCAAGATTAATCTCCCTCCTACAGAGAGCATTTTTCCTTTCCAACTCGCTGAGTTTCTTTTGAAATTTTTCCTCAATAATAATCCAGTCTTTGTTGGATAGCTTCCTGTGATGCATAGGTATACCAAGGTACTTGAAAGGAATATCTCCGTTCTTGCACCCAAAAAGTTGGGCATAATCAAGTTCCACCTCCTTGGCTTTACCGTAACAGAATAGTTCGCTTTTATGGAAATTTATTTTAAGACCCGATAGTTGTTCAAAGGCACTCAAGACTAGCTTAAGTTCTTTTGCCTTGACAAGATCATGGTCTAAAAAGAGAATGGTGTCGTCCGCATATTGGAGGATCGACAAACCATCTTCTACAAGGTGTGGTATCACTCCATCAATGCTCCCATTCGCCTTGGCTCTATCTATAAAGATTGCCAACATATCGGCGATAAGATTGAAGAGGATAGGAGATAATGGGTCTCCTTGGCGTAGCCCTTTTTAGTTTGAAAGTAATGCCCAATCTCATCATTCACTTTGACCGCCACACTTCCACCCTTGACAATTTGATCTATCCAATTGCACCACAATGGTGCAAACCCTTTCATCCTTAGGGTTTGTTGGAGGAAAGCCCAATTCACTTTGTCATAAGCCTTTTCGAAATCTAGTTTCAAAATGACTCCATCGAGCTTCTTCCTATGCATTTCATGGATTGTCTCATGTAGGATTACCACCCCTTCCATGATATTCCTACCGGACATGAACGCGGTTTGAGTAGGTCTAATCACTTTGTGGGCTACTAGCGCCACTCTATTTGTCATGACCTTTGTGAAGATTTTGAAACTTACATTAAGTAAGCAAATAGGACGAAATTGTTGGATGCAAGTTGCCTCTCTTTGTTTGGGTAGAAGTGTGATGATACCAAAATTGAGACTAAAAAGATTCAGATCTCCATTGTGGAAATTCTTGAAAAGGTCCATAAGGTCTTGTTTAATAAGGTCCCAAAAGGCTTGGTAGAATTCTGCCGGAAAACCATCGAGTCCTGGTGCTTTATTATGTTTCATACCAAAAATAGCCTTTTTGACCTCATCTTCGATGAAGACCGAGGTAAGGATGGAATTCTCCTCTTCCGAGACTTGAGTGATATCACCCCTTATTGTCTCTATCATAGAGAAGTTGTTGGGATCTGGAACTCCAAAGAGACCTTTGTAATAGTTTGTAATGAATTTCCTAAGGTTATCATCCCCTTCTATTACTCCTTCCTCTTGATCCAGCTTGAAGATCCTAGTTTTTCTAGTGTCTCCCATTTGCTAAGAGGTGAAAGAATTTGGTGTTGCTATCTCCAAGTAACAACTTAGTTGTTTTGGATCTTTGGTACCATTTTATTTCTTCTTCCCTTAGCAATTGAGCTAATCTCTCTTTTAGACAATGCTTCAAGTCTAGCTCCGCATTGGATAAAAGTTGAGATTCCGCTTTTTTATCTAATTCATCTGCTTTTTTGATAAGACCCTCCTTTTCTTTTTTATAATTGCCACTTATATTTTTAGCCCAACCCCTTAGAAATTGTCTAAGCCTTCTAATTTTGCATTGCCATCTTTGTAGCGGAGATCTCTCTTTGCATTCTTTATTCCAAACTTCACTAACTAGTTCCGAAAATCCATCTCTTAGGAACCACCCAAGCTCAAATCTGAAAGGGGTTTGTTTGACACTATGTGTACCGGTCCCCGTGTCGAGTAGGAGGGGGTATGGTCCGATATCTCTCTATTTAAGGCTTGGACCGTTGATAGAGGATATTTGGATTCCCAATCCGTGCTCATTAGGATTCTATCTAATTTCTCAAAAGTTGGAATTTCCCGTGAATTTGCCCATGTGTAACGTCTGTTTGATAGTTCTAGCTCTCTTAGGTCCAAGCTATCAATGACAGCGTTGAACAAAAAAGGCCATCTATCATTGTAATTGTCATTGTTTTTTTCTTGTGGGGATCTAATGATATTAAAATCACCCCCAACAAGAAGAGGAAGAGATTCCTTTGAGCATGTCCGGACAAGCTCCGAAAGGAATGCCTAAACCTAAACCCTAAACCCTAAACCCTAAACCCTACGTTATGAATTGATGATGCACCATAAAGTGTTTTCATTGTCATTTTTAAAAATACATACATGGATAAAAGAGTGTTAAACACACATGGAAGGCATATGGGGGACCAAAAGAAGTAGATTGAAGATCAAATCCAAGTATTCCTTTCACCAGGCCACCACATCACTTTTGGGACAAGGAAAGAAAGAGATCAAATCCAACCTATTTCAGAGTTGGATTCGGACTGGAAAACATAGCCAGCTTGCGATGGCCGCCATGAACACATATGGACTCTGTTTGGGGTGTGCAAATACTCCTCCCACATTCATATATGTCCTAGTCACCATTGGGAACACTTGGGTTTTGTTTTGTTGATAGTTAAACCATCGCTACTACATTATAGATGTGTGTGTCGGTCAGACCATCTGTTCTACTTGATTTAGAATCCCACAATGATAATTTCCAATTGCTTCTCGTATCTATATATGCAATTGAGTTGCTTGTTCTTCGATTGTTTACAGGAATTATACTGGTGGTTTGGTTGACCGCGATCTACAAGATCATGATTAATTAACCACTGAAGATGTTGTATTGATCGCTAATGGCAAATTCTTGGATGACTATAGCTGGGTCGTGAATGTCTCTTTAATTCAAATCGAACTTATTTCTCTCATCGAAAGACGGGCACCCATATTTTTGTCACAATAACTAGATACCTTACTAGCAACTCCGAGAAAACTAGCCTTTGTAATAATAACCAAACTAATTTCATTAAGAGTTCATAAGACAATTCCTACGTATTGGCTCCGATTGGTGCACGATCTGACAGAAAGAAGCAATAGCATCTACCACCACCAGTCCACATATAGGAGTCCAAACTAGAGCCCCTGTTGCGGATTTCAAACTTTTATAACTTCTTATTATCAGGATTTAATTTCCTAGAGAAAAAAGTCAACCTTCTTAGATAGCACATGAGTGCAAAAAAGAATGACGCAGGGACAACAACATTCTAACAGGCTGCCAGGTTGATAATGACGCCGAGGTTTGCTGGCCACAACTTGAAATGTAGGCAAATTGTGTAAATAGATGATGAAATTTCCTTCATATGGTAGCCTGGTAGAGTAAAGCCTTGTTCGTTTTTCCAACCGATTGAAATAGGCTCAAGAACTATTTATTCTGAGCCGGAAAAAGTGAACCGGTTGTTTTCATTCTGGACCTCAAGAGGTGGAAAATCAATCTGGGCCATGAACTGACGAAATGAATAAAACATGCCTTATTTCATTCCGGACTAGCTGTAACCGAATACCTTTTTTTTTTATCCTACACACGATTTGATTCTAGGTTGATTCATTTCAGCCAAAATGGGCCTCATTCTGGCCAAACCGAACAGGGCCTAAAGGAACGACATGGTAATGGCTAACAGGCTAAGGTAGAGTGGATCAGAGAGATCCAACGTCAACCGCTGCAACTATATATGTAATGCAAATATCAAATATTCAGATAGTGTACCTCACTTACGACGTAAGATCTATCTGCCATGTGGCACGGCATGCTTCGGCAAGTCGTTGATTATATGGTGGGGAGGTTTAAATTCAAAGGTACGGCAGGTACAGTGTTCTGGCTGATGTCTTTGCATTGCTATCTGAATGTTATTATTCTCTTCTCTTGATATTTGTGGTGATAAAGTAATTAATTTATTTTGATGCAGGAGGCCTTCAAAATAAAAAGTGAAATGTTTTTCCTTTTTGAGGGCAAGTCACCAGATTTAGCATTTGCAGGTGCCCAAGTAGTAAAAAGTTTTAAATCGAATCAAAAGTTTTTTGGGCAGTGTCGAAAGTTTTTCAGATTTACAATTGAGTTATCATTGCTTGCTTGTACGCAAGGTACATCATATATGGCAACTAGATGCCCGTGCGTTGTTGAACAACGACGTACCTCAGAGCCACTATTTTCTTCCAAGACCTTGTGCATCGATCCGACTAGTGAAAACTACTCCCTTGTATAAAATTGCAGGCTCCTGTTATCTATAAAAACTGGAGATGATCAATTTAATCAGCGAGATCCTTCTTGATCACCCTTGCCACCTTTTCATCTTTCCACCGCCATTGATGCGGCATGGAAGCAGGATCAGCAGCCGAGGAGATCTCAGTCATGAGCGAGGTCAAGAAGCAGCTGTGCCTTGCCGGGCCACTCGTCGCCGGATGCTTCCTGCAGCAAATCATCTTGACAATCTCCTTGATATTCGCCGGACATCTAGGTGAACTGTTTCTCGCCAGCGTTTCCTTGGCCACTTCGTTTGTCAGCGTCGTTGGCTTCTTCTTGATAGTGAACACCGCAAAACGAACTCGACTTCTCTCATTCTCTGCCGTTTTCCTGATCTCACCATAGAGTTAATTTCATCAAACCATAACTATTTGGTCTCTTGTTGCAAAGAACCAAAACTTTTGAAACCAGTTTCACAAAACCATAAATATTTGCGTCATGTGTTGCACAAAAGCACAACTTTGAGTTCGGTCCCACATGCCAGTCTCTGTTGCATTATGCACTTTTACAGATGATGACATGTGGGACCAGAACTAAAAGTTGTGGTTTTGTGAAATAGGTGGTGCAAGTACTCTATTTTGTGAATCTGGTTTCAAAAGTTGCGATTCTTTACAACAAGGAACTAAAAAGTTATAGTTTTATGAAATTAACTCATTTCGCTTCGGTTGTTGAGGTGACATCTGCACTTGTTGTCAGACGGGCTTGGCGAGCGCTCTAGACACGCTGTGTGGACAGGCGTTCGGCGCAGAGAAGCACCGCCTGGTCGGTGTCTACAAGCAGCGAGCGATGCTGGTGCTCACTCTGGTGTGCATCCCGGTTTCCATGATCTGGGCGTACTCAGGTGAGATCCTTGTGTTGTTCCGGCAGGACCCCGAGATCGCCGCCGGGGCCAGGAGCTACATCCGGTGGATGATCCCGGCGCTTTTTCTCTTCGGGCTGCTGCAGTGCCACGTCCGGTTCCTGCAGGCGCAGAACGTAGTGCTGCCGGTCATGCTGAGCTCCGGCGTCGCCGCCGTGGCTCACGTGGCTGTCTGCTGGCTCCTGGTGTTCACGCTCCGCCTGGGCGCCAAAGGCGCGGCCATGGCCGTCGTCGTCACCAACTTTCTGAACCTGTCATTCCTGGCACTCTACATCAGGACATCGCCATCGTGCAAGGTCACCTGGGAAGGCTTCTCCCGGGAGGCGTTCCGTGGTATCCCTGACTTCTTGAAGCTTGCCGTGCCGTCCGCTGTGATGGTTTGGTGAGGACCCTGCAAGATACATTATGTATTTCCACCTCTCCGTATTTCACTTTAGATTGAGACGGACTTATATATATCCATGGTCTGCCTGCACTTTGGAGTGCTGGTCCTTCGAGCTCCTGGTCCTGCTCGCCGGTATTCTCCCTAACCCAAAACTTGAGACAGCCGTCCTGTCCATCTGGTGACTACTCATATTTTTCCTTTTACTTACTGATCAATTAGCTATTTTCTCTGATCCAAAGTAATGACTATAATTTTCCACAACTAATAATGGTCATTTAGTTTGAAGGGTAATTTGGTAATTCCACAAAATTTAGTTTTCGGGCCAAGCGATTAACTAAGGCGGCAAAATGATTGTGAACACTAACCTAATACTACTGAATAATAATAATTACAGATTATATTATGAAATAAATTAGATTACCAATTACGATTTACATTATGAAAATAAAATTTATTATTATAAGTATATCACTTTTAACAATATTATTATTATTATTATTATTATTATTATTAATATGATAAAATAATATGCATCAGCCTGTTGATTTTGAAATCTAATCTATACAGTTAGATGAAACTAATAACTATTAGTTTTTTTAAAAATAATGACCACAATTTTGACCAGAAAATTACATAATAAGAAAGGTTGGTGTTCACTATTTTGATTCTCTTGCAGCTACAACATTTATTTCTTGGCTTTCATGGTCCCAACGGGACTCGGTTTTGCAGTCAGGTCAGTAGTCTGATCGAGCAGAATTATATTTCTCACTGGTAATCTAGCCAGCGTGTAGTACTGACGGTTACTGCCTTGGTACCGCGTCATCAGCGTACGTGTTTCCAACGAGCTTGGTGCAGGACGGCCGCAAATAGCCCGCCTAGCGGCCCGAGTGGTCATAGTCCTGTGCTTCTCCATGGGTTTGTCCCTGGCTCTGATCATGGTGCTCTCGCGCAACCGACTGGGCTATGCGTTTAGCAATGTGGAAGAAGTGGCCTTGTATTACGCTAAACTGATGCCAATTCTTGCAGTGTGCTTCTTATTTGACTCCATGGAGTGTGTTCTTTCAGGTATGTAATTTAGCTCGGAAACATTGGTTGTTTTGTATACTTTCAAATTTTTTTGGTTGTTTTGTTCCAGTTGTGTGAAAATTATATTCCCTCTGCTTAAGTTGCACATACAAGATCAATTTGAGAATGAAGGGGTATAACGCTTCAATATACACTTTCGGTTGCTGGGATATGGTAATAAGTGGCGGTAAATCCAATACCTGATGATTTGTAGGAGTTATTAGAGGTTGTGGCCGGCAAAAGATGGGTGCTTTCATCAACTTTCCCTCCTACTACCTTGTTGGCATCCCGGCGGCATGCGTTTTTGCCTTCGTTTGCCATCTCAAAGGAAGGGTACAAATTTTCTTTGGAACAAGTCTATTTCGATCACTTTGTTTTGCTTCCCCCGCCCCCTTCCTCTATAGATGGGAAGGTGTTCAATTCCAGCAAAACGTTCTAGTAGTGTCAACTTTCAACTCAACAGGTCTAAAAAAAATAAATCAACTGAACAGGGGCTCTGGCTTGGGATCATGTGTGGAGTAGTGGTGCAGATGCTCCTGTTTTTCTCCTTCACTTTATGCACCAACTGGAACAAAGAAGTAAGCACATACATCTGAAGGTTTTCAAGGCGTTTGGATTTAGTTTCATCCGTTTTGTTCTGAGTGAGAGGCGTGTTAACCTCTCCAGGCATTGAAAGCGAAGGATAGAATCTTAAATTCCGTTCCTCCCGCGGACACGAAGTCATCAGGTTGTGCCGAACAGGCACAAGGGTGCAGATCTATTGGAAAGAAAGCTCAACGAATCACCGAGGAAACGAATGGCACTTGGGCTTAGTCCATTATTTAGTCTTCATCGCGAGCTTACAGGTATCATATCTTCTCCTTTCCTCCTCCATCCAATCCTCCTCTTCCAGGGCAGGGAAAAAATTGAGAAGTTTACAGGTCCAAAATAATGACCATTATTTTTTCACAACTAATGGTTATTAGTTGGATCTAATGGTATAGATTTAATTTTAGAAATTAACAACTAATGACCATTATTAAGGATAATATTATTAAAGTAATATGTTTATAATACAAAAATTCATCATAAGTAATGAGTTAATCATTTTTATATGAATTTATTATAAAAATATTTATTATTAATCTTATTAATCATCATCATTATTATTATAGTTAATTTTTAGTGTGTATTTAACACAAGTTTATATGAATAAAAATATAATTTTTATTGTAATTACTAAATTTCAAGAACAACAATAATGACCATTACTAAATTACCGTTCAACCAATGACCATTAGTTTGACCATTAGTTGAGAAAAAATAATGCCATTACTTTGAACCAGAAAATTCCTAAAAAAATTCTATGTGCACCGTCTGCAGACGTTGGCCTGTGCAACCCTAGTTTGCCCGCTCCCATCTAACGCCTCATAGTCCTCGGCTCCCACGTCCCTCATAGCACACGGCTCCAGGCAACGCCCGTGCGCTGGTAATCAAAAGCATTTCATCAACAACAAAAGCTTCAGCCGTGGACCTAATCGCAATGGTGTGGTACCAATCATAATCAAGGGCAAGGAGGGCACGTCCGGACCAAGGACTACCACTCCCCCAGTCCCTAAAAGAAAGTTGATTTTGACATAATTTCACATGGTAGTCGCTTTTACAGTGACGAAATGGTCATAACGTCACAGTATTGAAACTTTTACAATGACTTTATTACGACACAGAACTCAGGTCCGTTAGACGCACCGTTAATGACGTCGTCCGACGTGGCACACGTCCACGATGTCCAACGTGGCACGCGGCACGTACCGGTGACGGCATGTCAATCCAATGTGGCAAGGAAGCGTGTCACAAATCCAATGGTCCACGTGTCACAAATCCAACGACTCACGTGTGACCTTCCTATTGGTCCGCGTGTCACCTTCCTATTGGTCCACGTGTCGCCTTCTACTGGTCCACATGTCACCATCCTATGAGTCCACATGTCGCCATCCTACTAGCCCACGTGTTATCTTCCTGTTGGTCCGTGTGTCACCATCGTATTGGTCCATGTGTCGCCTTCCCGCGTGTCAACATCTATGACGAGTTAATGATGAATTCTAGGAGCATCATTAGCGATTTCGCCATAGAAGGCCATTTATCTACTAGTGTTTTCATGGTGACACTCAATGAAGAGATGTCAAATTGTTTCATTACTATTACAGAAACGACATTTTTAACTTCCTTTCCAATTATTTGTTGGATTATCCTTTGTGAGTATAACACCCGTTTTGGAGGTACCATGAGAAACTTAATCTTGGTAGGAATTCTGAGTTTCCAAGTCAATTTATTGCAGAAAGGGATATGTTGATCTAACATAGAGATACATCGAGAGAACTGTAAACGTATTCCTTTCGTGTAGATTTCATCTAAAAATTATCTCTTTTCTCCGCTAAATTGATATTTTTAATCTTAGCTATAAGGTGAAGCTATTCTCTAAGTTTTTCATCCACCAACAACCATATAAAAGAGATATTTAGAGGTGTACCATTTATAACATTAGCTACTAAGGTATGTGGATGATAAGTAATATAGTGTTGGATATTGCTCCTTGAATGGCCTTTGACCTACCCATATATCTTCCCAAAATCATGTTAGTTCTAGTTATTTTATACCTACAATCCAAAACTTCATCCTTAATTTTCATGAGTCCCCTTCAGAAGTGGGAATCGTAAGGTTTGTCTCTGTTAATGATTTATTCCTAAGAAGTGAATGCCATGTACCAGCTTAATTAAGTAAGTTTATTATCCATTCACTAATACTAATTTATTTTGGATCACCAGGTCTGTAATCCTATGACCCATTTGATCCTTAGGATGATAGATGATGTTCAATTATGCTAGATGATATTTCTTTTTACTTGAATTGCCATGCCAGTAAATCTTGACATATAATAGTCAAACTTCTTGAGCACTCTTTTTGGTATCTCAAAGAAAGACATCATGAACATGGGTATATTGCTAAGCACATAATTTAGAAGAATTAATCTACCTCCCCAAGATAGGTTCGTAGACTTCCAACATTGTAGCTTCTTTTCACAACGTTTTTCTACTTTTCTCCAATCACTATTTAGGATTGTCTATGATGCATTGGTACATCCAAGTATCAAAAAGGATAATTACCCCCATTACAATCAAAGAAATCAATTTATTCATCTTCAATCTCTTTAGCCTTACCATAGCAGAAAATTTTAAGTTATATTGCTACTCTATAGTTAGTAAATTTGAAGTTCTTTTTATTTTGTAATACTGTATTGTTATTAATTCTTTTTTTCATATTACTTTGATGCTACAGGAATGTGCCAGCCTTGCTATAATTTGCATGCATAATGGATTTTGCCTGTACCAGTCCTAGGTTTGAATTTGAAGCTCCCCACACTGTATAATCGATGATGTACATGCCGAAGGATGCCGTGTACCATATGGCTGTAGGGATGGGTGAAAAGCTCATACCTTCCAAGCTAGCTCAACTTGGCTCTAACTTGATATGGCTTGGCTCAAATAGAATTTTAGCAAGCCAGGCTAAGTATGTAATTAGCTCATTTTTAAAAGATGCAACCCATTACATGTCATTGATTGATATTTATCTGCATCCACATTAAGCCACATCACCTGAATAATCCAATCCATCGAGAATCATCAACATGAGTTAATCTTAACCATCCACTCAAGGAGGTATTTATCTCTCTTCTCTTCACCTCAATAAACAACAGCCAAAACTGATGAGGCGGCTCCCACTTTGCCTCTTCAGTAGTACTTATTTGTTTCTAGCCTTTAATAATGGTTCTATAATAGACACCCGTTACCATTCGGGAACTGAAGCAGCTGGCCACCATTTAGCCTTCAAGATCGTCATGGCCTATTGAACATTATAGGTCGAATGAGAATATACTGTTGACACCGAAATTTGCCCAATACTCGTCCGGGGCTGTATCTGGATACTGTCCGGGGAATCGGAGCCGTATCCCTGGCCGTCCACGAACCTAAATATCTAATACAGATACACTGCCTCACCTATCGGTGTTGTGGAGCTCCCCTCTACTCGTTATAATTTTCTTTTCCTAGCCTATTTTGATCCAAGCACCCTCTACTCGGTGTTGTGAATATCTATAATAACAATTTCTAAATTGCCCACGCCTATCAATCATGTTGTGCCTCCCTGACTGGTCCAATCCAGTTTATGTGTTTCTCACGTGAAAAAAATTAAATGAAAAAAGCCAGTTAGGCAAGCATTAGTTGTTCATGCAAGTAAGGGAGGTGAAGGAAATTTGTCTTCTTAGAAGGTGACTTATGTTTTGCTAAAATTTAAGTCATATTTTTCTGTCATTTTTCTCAATCCAACCACCTAGATTTTTCATTCCCTTATGCAAAAAAATGTTCCTAGAAAATAAAATTATGTCACATAAGAAATAATTGTTACAACAGTAGATTTTATTGTTCCAAAAATATGACTGAAATAAAAACAATAAATTAGTCAACTACTAATTAACAAATGTGAAGGTGATTTAGATTTTTCTAATGCCTAAGCCACCTTTTTCAGTATTCGGATATTGATTTTGGTCCAAGCACCTACTTATGGTGTAGTAAGGTTCAGATAAAAATGTACACTGAAACAAACCAATTGAGGTCATTCCACCTGTTGAAATTTAGTTTCATGCTTAACAATAATAACTATATATATTCACAAGCTAAATCACAGGGTTTGGAAAATCAATTTTAGTGATTAAATTGAAAGTTCCTTGTGACAGCCCGATTTCCACCGGAGGGTGAAAACCGTGCCTTTGTACCTCATAGTCACTCCCAGGAGGATGACTTGTACAACCAATACAGTTGCATATCAATAAACTATAAAGGATTACAAATTATGGTAAGAATACAAGATATGATATTATTCTGAGGAGAATAACATCTACAACAACGGTGTACAAGGACTTGGCACGCAGGCCAAGGAAACAACACAAGACTACAAGCGGAAGCGAAACACTAAGCGTCGAAGACGACGGAAGCAGATCTTCAACTTGAGCGTAGCGAAAGTCTTCGTAGTGAATCCAAAACCACATGCAACTTGAGTATAGGCGAAACCCTCCTTAATCATCTTCAACCTTAATCTAGTTGGGTTGACGAAGTCTTGACGTTGAAGCTTGCTCTACTAGTTAGCTGAAAAACAAAGTGGTAAAACCGTGAGTACATAGAGTACTCAGCAAGCCGCAATCCTGTGTGACATCCTGGCCCGGGGCTTAATAGGATTGATAGAATACTCATGTCAACAAGTTGTAACTTCTTTTTCGGAAGCTCATCTCTAAAGAACTCTAAGGTTAAGCGTGCTTGGCCTGGAGCAAGTTAGGGATGGGTGACCGACCAGGAAGTATTTTCCGGGTGTGCATGAGTGAGGACAAAGTGCGCAGAAAAGACTAGTGGTGGTACTGTGGGAAAATCTTGAGGGCTTATTAAGCTGCCAGGTATAAGCGGGCCCGGTCCGGAGTGACGGGACGTTACGGATGGTACCAGAGCCGACTCTCACGGTTTCACGAGACGCGTGTGTTGCACGTGTGCGGGCATGGTGTGCATGGCTGGTGTGGGCTCGGAGTGGTCACACAGCAAGGCACATGTGCTTGGCAGTGGACACATGGATGTGGCCAAGAGAGGAAGTTCCTGGCTTAGGGTTGATCGACGAGGACGTCGGTCTTCTAAGGGGTGAATGTGTGACATCCTGGCCCGGGGCTTAATAGGATTGATAGAATACTCACGTCAACAAATTGTAACTTCTTTTTCAGAAGCTCATCCCTAAAGAATTCTAAGGTTAAGCGTGCTTGGCCTGGAGCAATTTAGGGATGGATAACCGACCGAAAAGTATTTTCCGGATGTGCATGAGTGAGTACAAAGTGCGCAAAAAAGACTAGTCGTGGTCTGTGAGGAAATCTTGAGGGCCTATTAAACTGCCAGGTGTAAGCGGGCCCGGGCCCGGAGTGGCGGGACGTTACATTCCTCAATATATCTTTGACAAAGGAAGACATATATTGTTCATTACAAGTTTTTTTATAAAAAAGTAAAAGTACAGATGAAAAATTATGTGATCCTTATGACTATTTGAAAGTCAAAACTTTTATTAGTTCAACCACCCTCCAATATCTGGTCTGTAATCTTTCTTTTTTTTTCGCGAAGACTATCATGAAAAAAAGTGTGATATATACTGGCTTGAGACTATTATGTAATCTTTCTTTGTTTCTGTTTGTAAATATCTGCACTTTGCCCTCCAGTTTCCTAAAAGAAAAAGATCTGGTCTGTACAGATGCACGGGTTGATGTGCAAGTACATGACAATTTGGCAACTCGGTACCCATGCATGCGTTTATTGATTAAAGGTTTACGGCGTATATATCGGCCACGTCGTCTGTTGCAACATGTTTCGCGAAGACTTTGCATTTGACGACTCCTTTGACTCGTTTCGCTTGGCCGCCAAAGGAGCAGGCTCTTGTCACCATATAAAACTGCGATCCATTTAATCTGTGCAGCGAGATTCGGAGATGGATGGATCAGGAGTCGAGGAGATGTCGGTGATGAGCGAGGTGAAGAAGCAGCTGTGCCTGGCTGGTCCGCTCGTTGTCGGGTGCTTCCTGCAGAAAGTCATCTTGACCATCTCTATCATGTTCGCTGGACATCTCGGTGATGAGCTCGCCCTCGCCAGCGCCTCCCTGGGCACTTCTTTCGCCGGAGTCACCGGCTTCTACGTAATGGTGAGCATCCCTTCAGCACGAACTCGAGATCGCCTTCTCTGTTGAGTTGGGTCTCCTTTCACTGTTATGTTGAAGTGGCGGTGTCACTCTATTTTATCTGCTTTCATTGCTGCAATTGCGGTGACGTCGACACTTGTTGTCAGGCGGGCATGGCAAGCGCCCTAGAGACGCTGAGCGGGCAGGCCTTCGGTGCGGAGTAGGGATGGCAACGGGTACCTGAAACCCGAAACCCGACGGGTTTTTCTCCCATTAGGAGGAGGATTTGGGTAGAATTTAGTACCCATAGGTCTGTTAACGGGAAAAAATAGTACCCAGCGGGTGAAGCGGGTCCGGGTCCGGTGGTACTAAACCCATACCCGATACCCGCCATACCCGGTCCAAATAAAGTAGCAGGCCTGTGCATCCGGCCCATTCCATCAATTCTCCCTCAATCGAGCCCAACTAAGCCCAAGAGAGCTAACCATATAAAAGGGCCACCCAAACCCTAAGCCTCCCTGCTCTCCACTCAGCTCCCAGCGACCCAGCCCCCAGCCGCCGCCGCCTCTAGCAGAGCAGAGCGCGTGCGCTCGTGCCGCTCGCGCCTTGCGCTCGTGCGTCGTGCCGTCCGCGCCCGCCTGCAGCCCGAGTGCCCGACCGTGCCCGTGCGCCGGTGCGCAGTGCCGCCGGCCACCGTGCGCGAGGCCAAGCTCGTTCCCGGTGCCCGGTCGCCGCCTCACCTGTCGCCCATAGAGGTAGTATCCGGGTTCTGGGACCTCGGCATGGCGGTGCTCGGATCCACCAGCGACGACGGCCGGTGATCCTTCTTCCCCCTTCTAAACTCGTTCTTTATTGCAGCAAATTACTGACCCGACCGTCCCATTCAAAGGGACATCGACGTCGTTGAAGACCGGCAGCCACCTGATCCGAAGCAAAAACAAGCTGCCCCTGTGGTCGATTTGATCGATTCACCCCCAAGATCGAACCCCGCCGTCATCCTATGTGATTTGTGAACTATTGAATGATGATGTGATGAACCGTTGAATGATGATGTGTCTTGTTTTGTGCTATTTTTCTTGCTTTTGGCTATTTGGCTGTACACTCGATGTGCATTTTATTACTGTTATGATGATGAAAAAAATGCAGAGCTTGGTTGATGATGAATTTTCATTGCTGTTGTGGGGTTCCATCAATTGTGGTTCCTGGTGGGTATGGGTTACCCGACGGGTCTGGGTCTGGGTTTACTTCTGCACCCGTGACTGTAAATGGAGGCTCCAGCGGGAGGACATTTTGTTCATGGAGGCGGGTCTGAGGAGGCAAAACCCAGCGGGTTTGTACCCGTTGCCATCCCTAGTGCGGAGCAGCATTGCCTGGTTGGCGTCTACAAGGAGCGTGCAATGCTGGTGCTTTCTCTGGTGAGCATCCCGGTTTCAGTGATCTGGGCTTACTCTGGAGAGATCCTTGTGCTGTTCCGGCAGGACCCGGAGATCGCTGCCGGGGCCGGGAGCTATATCCGGTGGATGATCCCGGAAATTTTACTGTTTGGGCTGCTGCAGTGCCATGTCGAGTTCCTGCAGGTCCAACACCTAGTGGTGCCGGTTATGCTGTTCTCCGGCATCACTGCCGTGGCTCACGTGGCTGTCTGCTGGCTGCTGGTGTTCAAGCTTGGCCAGGGCGCCAACGGCGCGGCCATGGCCATTGTCGTCTCCAACTTTCTCAACCTGTCCTTGGTGGCGGTGTACGTCAGGTTCTCCTCGTCGTGCAAGGCCACCTGGGTGGGATTCTCCAGGAAGGCATTCCGTGGTATCCCTGGTTTCCTGAAGCTGGCCGTGCCATCCGCTCTCATGCACTGGTGAAGATCGGAAGATACATATCTATATTCCCACGTATCCTTATTTCACTTTACCTTGAGATCGATATATATGTCTGGTCTGGTTGCAGCTTTGAGTACTGGTCCTTCGAGCTCCTGATTCTGCTCGCCGGTCTTCTTCCCAACCCAAAGCTTGAGACGGCGGTGATATCCATATGGTGACTACCGATATCTTCCGTACTTCTATTACAAAAATTGCTTATGCTAGAATAAGCCAGATAAGTTGGATAAGTAATTTTGATAGATTAACATAAGCATAAGAAGTTTATTACATAAACATAAGCTGTACCAAACCTACGCTAATATAGTGAGGAGTTTTTCGATCCAAAATATTGGCAAGTAATTTGATCCAACGATACAAATATGATATGAAAATACACAACAACTTGCTAGTATTTTACCATATTAAGGATAGCATCATCAAAGCGATAAATTTATCATGATTAATTTTATTTTCCTGACAATATAAATGAAAATAGTTTATTTAATTAATCTTTGATGTCAATAATGTGTTCATTATTATTATTACAATAAAGTTGTGGTTCACATCTTAAAATTGTACTTTATGAAAAAATATAAATGTATTATGAATTGATGAAATAATAAAAATACCCTTAAACTATTGGCCAATAGTTTTGCAAAACTACTAGCCAGTATTTTGGATCGAAAAACTTCTCACTGTTCACGTTGTGTTCGCTCCGTAGTAATTAATATAAAGCCACTGTTCTGGTTCTTGTAGCTTCAACATTTATTTCTTGGCATTCATGGTCCCAACAGCGCTCAGTTTTGCAGTAAGGTCAGTACCTAGCCTGATGAACAATGCTATATTTACCCACAATAATACTAGCGTTGACTAACACAGTTACTGCCTTCATAACGTGTCAGCATACGTGTTTCAAATGAGCTTGGTGCCGGACGGCCACAAATAGCTCGCCTAGCAACCCGGGTGGTCATGCTGCTATCCTTCGTTGTGGCCTTACTTCTATCTCTGGTGATGGTGCTGTCGCGCAAGCAATTGGGGTATGCGTTCAGCAATATCGAGGAAGTGGCCTTCTATTACGCTAAAATGATGCCAATTCTTGGATTGTCCTTCTGGTTTGACTCCATGCAGGGTGTTCTTTCAGGTATTTATGTCAGACAAACACGCATGACCATTTATACCTACGCAATAAAACTAAGCTCAGAAAATATTTTCAGGTATTGTGAGAGGTTGTGGTCTGCAAAAGATGGGTGCTTTTGCTAACTTTGCAGCCTACTACCTTGTTGGCATCCCCATAGCTTCCATTTTCGCCTTTGTTTGCCATCTAGGAGGAAGGGTAAGAATTTCTTTAGAAAAAATCTACTTTCATTCCCCATTTGCTTCCTAAATTAGGGAATGGGGATGTGCTTCTAGCTAGAAGAACGGTCTAGTCTGAAAGTGGAATTGAACAGGGGCTCTGGTTGGGGATCTCCTGTGGAGTAGTGATGCAGATGCTCTTGCTTCTCTCCATCACTTTATGCACCAACTGGGACAAACAAGTAGGCACATTGCAACTCTTGAAGCTTCAAGGCATGTTGGATATTTTTTTTATCTCATCCCTTTTGTTCTCATTAGGGCATTTCAATAACTCTCTCCAGGCAATGAAGGCGAAGGATAGACTCTTCCATTCTGCTCCTCCCGCTGACTGGAAAACATCAGGTTGTGCCGAAGGGCTGGCAAATGAGTGCAGCTCAGTTGGAAAGGAAGCACAAGGAAAAACCACCGAGTCAGAACATGGCTTTGTTGAAGATTGATGGTGATGTGTTTCATTTTGTTCCTCATTGTGTCTAATAACCCACCTTATATAGTCTCTCCTAGGACAGTAAACAAGGTCTAGGAGCTTTCATGAGATTTAGGATCTGTCTTCACATGCAAATCTCATGTCATATATCTGCGTGTGTCGGATTGTACCTATCATCTTATAATATTTAGAAGGTTAAAAAGAGCACCATGTTCGCTCTCATGGACACCAAATTACCATATTAATAGGAAAAATAAATTTGTCTCTCTATATATATCTATTAGTAAATCACCGACTAGACAATAAATTTAGCACTTTGCATGGGCTAGAATATACTACATTTAATATGCATCACGGTAAAAATTGCCCACATGTAGAAAATCATTTTTATGGCATTTGTAGATAAACTATAGTTTGTTCCAGAAAATATGCAAACTTAACCTTTTCCAACCACTATATATGTATATGACTGTCTAATTGATCCTCAATAATACAAAGGTTGTGTGCAGTGGTAATGCAGCAGAGAAGGTCGTACTCAGAAACATCATGAAACATCATAACTCACAACTATATGAAGAAAATACTAAGCTTCAACTGCTTTCATAATTTATCATGGTCTATCATAGAAAATTCGACATTGCGTTACTAAATCATCACAAAGTTCGTTACTAAAGCTCCCCTATGTTGAAAATACGACAGTGCGCTGACATGGCATCGCCGTTTTTCATCACTAAATAGATTCAGTTCGTGGGAATGGGCCAAAAAACCGGAGCCCGTGTTTTGTCCATCACAAACACTACCCCAGTCCATTACGTGCCACATTTCTAGCAGCTAAAAAAATACCGTGGGTCAAGAAACAAGATGGACCGAAACTTTTGTGATGAAAAATACCTTGAGAGGCTTTGGTGATTTCTTCGTTAATGACTCAATTGATGGTGATAGGGTAAAGACTGGATATCTCTATACGTGTGACGTACTGACGTGTCTGATTAGACGAGAGAAGGCATCGCTGTTTTGCCCATGGATACACCACATCATGATGTCAGGCGTAATGAGAGCGACTTAATTTGCCATGTTTTGGCCCTGTGTGACAGTCTTCTTTGTTTATGCGTCCAACTCTGTTTGAGGAATAAATGCTCATGCTGTATGGAAAACATAGAAAATATATTATAAATTATTGATTCTCTATAGTTCGTATATTTTAAGTACTTTTGTTTTGTAATAATGTATGTTATTAATTCATATTTAAAATTACATTGGTGATGTTACATGAATGTGACATGCAGCCTTGCGATAATTTGTGCATGCGTAATGGATTTTGCCGGTAGCATCAGTCCCTTGGCGCGAAATGGGCTTTGCTTGTGGCGAGAGTTGGCACTGTGGAATATTATTCTGGGCCCAAGTGACTGTTCACTTTACTCTATTTAAAAATCTTTTGATTTTTTGGATGAATGATTTAACTTTTGTTTTTAATAAATTTTAGGATTATTATCCGATTAATATTCGGAGGCATGCCTCGCATTAGTAAATATAAGTTGCTATACATCCAAGAAAGAACTTATAAGTAACTAGTCCATCAAATTGTGCAACTGCACGGTCTAGTATGAAAAATATGATAAGTAAAAAACGATCAGAAAAAATATCATTACCATTCCCTTACCACATCATTTAGTCAAAAATGATATTGAAATTGATAAGCTCAGAAATGAAAACAACCAGAAATGTCAAAAATCGAAAACAAAATTAACCGGATGGAAATATGTCGATTTCAATCAAAACCGGTAAAGTAGATCGAAGCTACCAAGGTATAACATGAATGTTATCTAACTTTTTAGGACCAACGAGAGTACATGTCACAAGTTCAACAAGAGTATTTCATATAACAAAGTAAATTAATGATGCCCAAATGGACCTAGATGTATAACTAGCTCTTGCTAAGTGCTAACTGCATGATGTAGGTGTATCATTGTTAGATATAAATCAGCTATAAAAGAATCATATTGATAATTACCACTCCGTTGTCATGGAACTTATTTCTATATTAGATCATTACTTCCATGTGGGCGTTGGGTTCCAACTAGTTTGGTAAGAATTCTAAATTTTCTACGGGAATTTCTGAGTTAATACGGTATACCAACTATTCGATCGAAAATTTGCTCTATCATGTTCATTTCTGTCTCCAACAAGTTTTTCTGTTTTCATTATCATTTCCGTTATTTCCCATAATCGTTTTTTAATTTTCTGTATTTTCTAAAATGACCGTTGATAGATCAGAAATTTCTGTCACTGTTTTCATCCCTATGTGTGTTTGCCAAAGTTCCATTTAGTTGTATTTGTACCCAGATACACTCCTAATTAAAACCTTTACCCTATGTGCCGGCTAATTTTGCATTCAAACTTGTTAATTTAATATAAAATTTCCATAAAGCACATGGATCAGCTATTCAGTTATTAGGATATGTATAGAGGCACAATAAGGGCATGAGCTCTGTTTATATGGAATGCATATAAACTAATTAGGGAAGATATATGATGAAAAAATTAGGAGCGTTGAGACCGTTCATCAACTGACTAAACAGTTCTAAAAGTTAATAGAACTGTGAATGGAAGCACTGAGCCATAGCCGATGGAGATAGAAATGTACTGGTATATGTTAGTTCTTATTTCATTGTTTCAAACAGTTTAACATGGCTGTACAATGGTCTTGCAATAGGTATGATTTTCCTTCAAAGTTCATATATTGTAGTCCTAAGAGGAGATAAACTCTAAACAATATTAGAAGCTTCGTCCTATAACATGAAAGTGCCTGCTTTTTTGTGCATTGGGAAGTGCTGAGTAGTGAAGAACAACAAATAGGCATTTTTTTTAAAAATACCTCTATTTATTCCCTGCAAAAGTATTTTAGGTTACATGTTTATAAATATTATAACTGATACTTGAATATTCCAAGAATCATAAGAAATTGGGGATGACTTACAAATACCAGGCTGCAATTGTGCACAACTGATGCCATGGCAGAAGTTATATTCATGCACCCAAGTGCACAATGAGATGCGACATTGCTGGTCAGAGAGGAGGGGGGGGGGGATATATGACATACATTTTCATTGATCACAACATGCTTTATGTAATTTTGGGTATTTATGTATCTTCTTGCTAGGAGTCACATGCAAAGCCTGTATGGTTCCCTTTGGTATTTTAGTTTTTAATACCGTTATTCTACAATAAAGATGAAATGTTATGTTCAATTTAATTTGGATAATGCCATAGTTACATGTCTAATTTTTTATATTGGTATATCAATATGATGTGGTCCATTGTCGAGAGGAATTTTTGTTTTACACATGAAGGGTACATATGGACAGATGATCTCATACTTTTTTCGAAAAATAGAAATAGATTGCCTCATAGGAATAAACATAATAGAGTCGAGGGGACAAAATAAAGGAAAAGGAACACAAATCTACAATTTTTATACTGAAAAGAGTTTTGAAGAGGAAAGGAGGTAGGTTTGAGGTGGGCAAACAATTTGAACAAAATAATTAGTCCCACTAAAAGATTTTAGATAGATTTATTAGTTCCAATAATACTTTCCAATTAGGTTTGCAAACAATAGCAAGTGTTGTTATTATTGGTATATAAAAAATAGCAATTGAAACTTACAACTGCTAGCAGTACAACATCTGACCATTTATTAAAACAGCTGTGACTCCAAAGGCAGTACAATTTATTAATGAAATTTACTAGCCCATGCGCATGCACGGGTTGATAGACTAGTATATACTAATTGGGGAAAAATTCTAGAAATTCTCTCAAAAAAGTAAAACATCTGACCATTTATTCTATTGCTTAAAAAAATCATGGCCGACAGATCATAGACTCCAAGGCGAAGCTAGCGAGATGCCATTTATGAGATACATAGGAAAAATGACAACCGGGTTAATAATCAGGTGGTGTTTGTTGCTTGAGAGAAAGGAGAGCTTTGAAGATGCCCACCAGCACGCCAAGGGTGGACAGCACCGCAGTTATGGTTTTGAAGTTTTTGTAGACGAACCTGTAGATGGCAATCCACAGCCGCCTTTTCTGCCTGTACTCCTCCAGGCCTCCGATGAGTCGCCAGTAGGCCTTGCCTTGTGACAGACTCGGGGCCAAGTCCTTGAAGAACTCAAGGGCCTGCCGGTCGCTAGAGGTGCCGTGCATAATACGTTTCACGCGCAGCTCGCGCGCGTCCTCCTCCCGGTTCATCAGCAGGGAGAGCACACAGAGGTACGAGTTGACGGAGCAGTTGTCCCAGGACGTCTCTGCCCACATCTCGAATGCTGCCATGTTGACAAGCCAGCAAAATACTGTGGTGTCCAAGTTCAGTGGTGCCAGAAAGAGATTGGCGAATAAAGGCCCTTCCTCAATGTTCATAGCCCAGAACTGCCTTATCGGGCTAGCTTCCAGACCGATGCCGAGCTCTGCAAGCTCTGCTGCACTGGTATATATGGGTACTGCCTTCCCGGAGAGGAGTGGCCTTGAGCTGGTATATGTGCTTCTGCGCAGTCCTGCTTCAAAGAATCGGATGAGGCAAAGGAGATGTGATGGCTTGTAATCCTGAGCGAGGCCGGCCACCGGGTTTTCAATTTCCACGTTTGATATGGTTCCATGAAGGCATGGGTCCACAACAAAACGGATGATATCTTCCATCTTCAAGCGCTTAAGGGGCATGAGGATCTCCATTACCACCCAGGGGATCTGGTTCTCCAACAGCATCATGTCCCTTAATATGCCGATACTGTGGGGGTGGATGATATGTCTTAAATAATCACTCCCGCTTCTACCAATCACGGTATCAATAAATTGCACCAAAAAGCACCCATCCACGAACAACATCTCTGCAAACTTTTCATCAGTGATACCTTTAAGTGCATTTTTGTCAGTGTAGCAGCAGCGGGCATGGATACTGATGGATTTTATCTCCTTATAAGTTGCCTCTCGTGACTGCTCCAACCCTTCAAAGAAGTTATTGACAGCTGTGCGCTTGATTTCCTCCATGGGCTGGAGTTTGGGCACATCGTGGTAGTAAGGACCGATAGCCACGGTCGTTGCAGCGATGTAGTCTCTCTCTCTACCAATCTTATCAAGGTTTGAAGGAAATCTAGGAATATTCTTGGATTTTAAGCTCAAGACTTCATCATCTTCTTCATCTTGAATGGACGGTATTGTATCTTTGGAAAAGATCATATCCTCATTCGGAATTTGCATTAATGTTGTGGTCATTCTATCAGACACAAATGGAGTAGTAGAAGAGATTTTCTGGTCTTGCATGATGTGTGTGTGTGTAAATGGGTTCAGTTGAGAGATGAGAGATATGTTGAGTTTGTATGTGCGTGCTGTGGCATTAAATAGCCTGCAGCTAGCTCCACTGTGATGACTTTGCTTAGGGCACCATCGTAACGTTGAGACAAGGAATCAAATTTCAATACAAAAGGTAGTAAGAATCCACTAGCTAGCTAGAATCATGTGCTTAGGGCAAGTACAAAGGTGTGGTCTTATAGTCCGTCTCATACATGACACGTAATCTCGAGACGGTCTATTAGACCACTTGTACAATGGGTAGTTGTTTTCGTTGTCTTGTAGAAATTAGTCTTTCCTAACTTTGTGGATGAGAAAAAGAATATTTATGAGTTGCATGGCAACTACAACCTGTACAATGATGGGTAAGCCGTCTCATACTCCTAAATTCTAGCGCATGAGGTGGTTGCCTCACGAAACAATCACCTCTTCTCTCACCTCCCTCTCTCTCTTCCACATCATCAAAAATTCTATGTGGCATTGCATAAGACGAGCTATGAGACTGCTGACGTGTAGCGTTGTACCTGCCCTTAGAAGATTGGAACATATAATAGTTCCACATAAATGGCAGTTTTCGGATTGAACATTTTTTGCGGATTGAACATTCCGTGAACTCAGAGATGATCTCCTGAGACCATGGATATATATGTATCAAGAAACAGAGGAATGCTCTATGCGAGAATAAATATAAGTCTATCAAGGCAGATGGTTCAGTGACTTCACCCTTATTTAATCATATCTGTATTAAGCAGGTTGTCTTGTTTGTACCACTAATTATTAAGGGCACATTTATATAGCACAAAATTGAAAAAAAAAATAGGGAGATAGATATGCCTTGGAGCTGTTTTCATGGATGGAGCCTGGCTATAGAAAACAGCAAAATGAAGCTAGGAATCAAACATTAAAGAGAATCTTTGGGCAAGGAAACTTTTGTATCGAGGACATTTTTGTATACCTAAAGGATGCACGCATGTTGGACCTTGTATATGATAGCTAGAATCCTAAAACAGCGGGAACACACGTTAGACCTTGAATACGTTTGCTAGAATTCCTTACTGGCCGGTGTGAAGAATGAACGTTGGAAAAAAGTGTTCCCATGAAAGAAGCTTGTAAAGGAAAAATGAAGCTTTTGTAAGGGAAAGAATACATTTTAATCATGAGCAGTTTGGAAACGGTACATATACGTGGTCTTTGAATGGTTCTGCGTAATGCCTGCGCCAAACTGCCACTTACTTTTCGGAAAATGACCATGGCCCTGACCGAGCGATAGATCCAACCATTTTTATTTTATGAATTGAACACAATATAAACGCTCATATACACACATGAATACTCACCCCTATAAACATATGCATGTACACTCTATCCTGCACTGTCCAAATAGTGAAAGAGTAATTAGCTATAAATATATAGGAGTTTTCTGGTCCAAAATAATGGCCATTATTTTTTCACAATTAATAGTCATTAGTTGGATCTAACGGTGTAGATTAAATTTTAAAAGTTAATAACTAATGACCATTAGTAAGGGTAACATTGTCAAAATAATATGTTTATAACACAAAAATTCATCATAACTAATAAGTTAGTCAATTTTTACATGAATTTGTTACCAAATATTTATTTTAAATTTGGTCAATCATCATCATTATTATTGTAGTCAAGTTTTAGTGTATTTAACACAAGTTTATAATACCCATGTTAAATATGAGATTTGATCTTGGGTTTATTTGTTCAGCCATAAGGAATCTAACTAACTGCTAGACTCTGTTTGCAAGCAATAGCGGCAGTACCCTAGGAAAAAATTACCGGTCGGTAACCGGCCGAGTTTCATGGTTACCGCAGTTACCGGACCGGCCCGGTTACAGTGGACGGCCGGTTACCGGCCGTTTGAAATTTAAAATTTTAGATTTTTGAAAAAATTTGATGTAAAAATTCGTAAAAAAAACTAGATGTGATATGATGAATTATGGTGAAAAGATGTTACGAAAATTCACAAATTTGAGGGGTCAAAAAAATAAGAGGATTGAAAAAGGAGAAAATAAAATAAAAAAAACCAAAATGAACCTTATCCACTCGAATCCAGAGACCTCGGCCACCACCCGTCGACTCGGCACTCGTCACTCGTCGGCACCCGCCCGCCTCTGCGCCCGCCGCGGCCGGTGCGCCCGCCGCCGCCCGTGCTTGCGCCGCCGTCCAGTTCGCCCGCCGTTGTATAATTATTTGCTCAAAAACTATGTGTTGTAATGGACTATTTATTCGAACGATATGTACTATGGATTATGTCTTATGATTTTATATGACTGTAATCTATATTATACGTACTTAATATCTGAGTTGCATTGTTGTTAAAATTATGCAAAGCTCATGCCAATTTTTTGTGCCTTTTCTTTTGCATTTTCCATTTTATCATTTTATGTCGGTTTTCCATTCCTGTCGGCGGTATACCGCACTTACCGAGCGGTAAACCGAACTTACCGAGCGGTAAACCGGTTCCTAACCGCACAACAGGCGTTTCAGTTCAAACAAATTTAAATTTCCGGTTTGTTCGGTTTTTCGTCCGGTAACCGCGGTAACCGCGGTTACCGTGATCTCGACGCCTAGCGGTTCCGTCGGTTCAATCGGTAAGTTTTTCCTAGGCAGTACCTATGCTCAGTTTTTTGTGCCAGGTGCTGCAAAAGTGCAAAGTAACCGAATAAGATTCTTTCATATGGCAGATGTGGCAAAGCAACGGAATCAGCTTCTTTGATTGTCCATTTGGCCCTTTATTTCTGCCCAGTCCATGTTGGCATGTCCGCATGTTAGATGACCGAACTCTTAAGGATCCTTTGTCGGTCGACTACCGGGCAGCACGGCAGAGTTTCTTTACCCATGAAGCCCAAAAGAAAAAGGAAAAATGTAGCTCATAGCGTGTAGCATTCAGCTCCCTCTCTCAACACACGATTTTTTTTCGAGCCCCTCTCAAGTCTCAACACACAACTATTCAAACACGTTCCATATACTACATATTCTTAGACACAAATTGTGACACCTAGTGTCACCATATTTGTGAGTTAGCATTTTTAAAATGTGCCTCTAGTCTGGTAGAAGCATCACGTGAATTTTTTATCAACATGCAATATGTTTTGGGTTGTCAATTAATTCAAATTCAAATGCACTTGAACTACAACTCAAAATTTTGCAACATAAGTTGGTACCACCAAAAATATTTTTAGAACTGTTCCACAAATTATGCCTAATAGAATATTTTTAGAACTGTTCCATTGCACGAGATTTTTGTCGGAACATCCCTTGTTCCATCACAGTTTATTTTGGATTTTTTTCTATAGTAATCGAGCTTGGTAATTTCACTAGTAGAAAACCGCACTGTAGCGACGGGTATGGCCACCCGCCGCTATGAATCCGCAGCTAAAAAAGGGCTGTAGCGGCGGGTATCCGGGATTAGGAGACCGCCCGCCGCTGCAGCCGAAATAGCTAACCAAAATAAAAGTGGGCCCCTAAAGGGCCCACCACGGGCCCCAAGAGCCGCCGTCGAGGTCGAATCCGCCGTCGTCGGGAGCCGTTGCTGCCGGGAGGGGGCGGCCGGATCCGCCCTTGGGAGACCCACCACCGCCGCGGGTGGTGGGGGGTGGCCAGATCCGCCCTCGAGAGACCCGCGCCGCCGTGGGTGGTGGGGGGCGGTCGGATTCTCCCTGGGAGACCCGCCGCCACTGCGGGTGGTGGGGCATGGCCAGATCCGCCCTCGGGAGCTAGCCGCCACCGCGGGTGGTCAGCCGCCCCTCCTCCCGGCTGCGCGAGGCCGCCTGCCGCCATGAGTTTGTCGCCCCTCCTCCCGGTCACGCCAGCTCCTCCCGTGAGGCCACCGCCACTCCTCGCGGGTGCGCGAGGCCGCCTGCCGCCCCTCATCGCGGGTGCGCGAGGTCGCCGCCCCTCCTCCCGGTCGCACCCCAGCACGCTAAGTCGGTAGGTTGAGAGAGAGAGAGAGAGAGAGAGAGAGAGAGAGAGAGAGAGAGGGAGGTGGTGGCGGCGGCTAGGAATGGGAGAGGCCCAGCTAGGAGGGTCCATTTATATTTTTTATGGACTAGGGTTTGGGGTGGGCTTTGTAGCGGCGGGCCGTAAAGTGGCCCGCTACTAAAAATCACTGCGATTTTTAACGACGGACCACAATAGTTAGCGCCGTTACGTAATTTTTGCTGCTGTCGATATAGAGGTGTTATGTGGTAGTGGTTATTGACATATATTAGAGAGGTACTTTGAGATGCCTTCCATAATATCATAGTGGCATTGGTGGGTAATGAATCCAAGTTAGATCCAATGTCTATTATTACTCAAGTATTAGATTCGATGGCCAGATTTTTTGCTATTTTGTGGAAAATTCTAGGATATTCTCTCGATTAACGTAGAGGCCACAAATGGAGCCTCGAATTAGTAAATATAAAATTTGTCAAGCTGAATACAGTAGAACTTTTCACATTACTCCACAAACAAACATCTGACGATTCATCAACAATAACGGGGCAAACCACTATCTTGTGCACAAGTGGCAGGCCTAGGATTTGGACCATATAGGTATTCAAAATTTGCAGTGATATATTGTTTTTGGACACCTTAATCGAACTCTGCTTTTAACGGTAGGATTGAATGGCAGCGTGTATTTGTTTTATTTTTTTGATGTATATGTTACATGTATATATCTTTATATAAAAAATAATGGGTATTCAAATGATAACCCCTGTTGTCAACTGCTTAATTAACGTGTGGCCCGGTCAGTGACAGGTGGTCTTAAATTCCGTCAATAACCTGACCACTCTAACAAGCGAAAGGTATATAGTTTATTTTTTTCAACAAGTGAATGGTGATTATTGGCTATTTTTTTCGTGACACACAAATTGTTGATTTATAAACACTAGTACAATGCACGCCACGGTGATAAATAGCAATAATACGATAACCCGACACAATAAGATTTATATATAAATTTCATTCATCCAAAAACATAAATAAATAGTCATAATATTGTTTTAGAGCACATCATCTCATCCATGCATACATGAAACTGTATCATAATATTTACAACACATGCAACCATCTTAATCTAAATTGTGGAAACCCCCATGCCAAGTTGGGAATTTTTGTCCAATGAAAGGAAAATGACATGCAAATAGGTAGATATAGAAAAATAGGGCATCGGGATAGTTTCGGTTCCTACTAAATTATAAATATATGCACAGAAATATGAGAATAGGTATTTGTGGAGTTAAGCTTCCAATCGCTGATGGCTTTTGATTGTAGGATTCAATCTTCCTCCTTCCATTGTATTATTGTTTTTCATGTTACTCTTGTCCACTTGTTCAGAGATCTAACCACTACACTTTCTCTGATTTGATTGTCCACGTTGTTGAGCATGGGTAATAGTTATTGTGAGACTCCATTATCATATTTACATCAAAACTTCGAAATCATACCAGTTTCCTCTCGAGACGTCATATTTGCTTCAGCCTTCTTCTTAGCATAGTACTCACACATATATTCAGCCCCTTATCTCTCATTTGCTGCTCTTCATACTTCTTAATGTTTTGTTCCTCTTCAATAACTGTCAAATGTGGTTCTATCAAGAATCATAAGAGTCAAAGATGTTTATAAACTACATTGAAATAATCATTCACAACCAACACATACCTATTTGTATATTATTAGATAAAGCATCCATTCCACATGCCCATGGGTGGCAGCTAGCAATGTGTTTCCTTCGCAACTTCAGATGATCAGCACAAAAAATACAAATAGATTTGTATAATTTGTACCCCAAGCAACACAGGATACTAATTCACGATTGATCTTGAATAACTCATCACAATTAGCACAATATAGCCCTCCTAGAACCCGCCCACAATATTTTACGTAGTTAATTATCATATTTTATTGATTAAAAATCAAATTAATATCTTTGTACATCATGGCTGTCACGAGTGGAGGCTCAATGCTAACGCTATGGTGTTAACAACAACAATATACTAAACAAGGAGAACTCTATGGATATCTACTATCTTGAAGACTTAGTTTTGAAACATCTGATTGTAACCTAAATATGTCCCGTTTCAAACAAAAAACAGAAGCAGATGATCATTCTAATGATGATCCACAACAACAGGGATATGTACCTTGACAATCAATGACGTCTTCTTGATCACAACCTCTTGGTTCCAAACGAAATAGAGTAAAGTTTTCATTCTATATTTTTTAAAAGAAAATATTTGTATACTAATTTTACTGGCTCATCTTCAAGTCAACCGATAATGCCATATACCATTACATAATAAATCAACACTCAATGTCTAATAAGACATACAAATCATAGTAACCTCCTCACTTGGAGCTAACAAGCAGAAGAACCTAGTTAACATAGTAACCACCTAGGTTGCACCAGAAAGCCTTTGCCTTGTCCCAATCCTGAATATATGAACCTCAACACTACGTTTCGGTTCTTCTAAATATAAAATAGCAATTATTCAATCAATGTTATAAAGCTCATCAGGAAAAAACTGAAATAATGCAACATAAAGTTCTGTGCTATTTATTTTGGCAAATCTGATGTGTGCAATCAATGACATAATCAGATTTCCATAACAAAAGGCCATACATCCAAATGGGTTTATTACAATTGAAGTTTATAGACATGTGCGATGTCACTGTAAATAAAAAAATCACCCTCAAAATTGGTATAGACAGTGAATACAGTTTACAGTTTATTTACCTCTTAATAAGAGGAGGTACTGAAATGGACCATATATAAAAGACGTGCTTAAGATGTGCTAACACTAAAAAGATGGGGAAAATTGAAAACAGAGAGGAGATTATTACTTTTAGCAATGATGGAAAATTGGTGCTACCCTTCAACAAAAAAAAAAAACAAATGCAGACGTAGCAATGTGAGGGATTAGATCGTTTTTTCATGAATGCAGGATATGGATTGAAGCATCCGTTTTGTACTACAGTATAGTGTAGGAAAGTTTACATGTAAAAGCACATAGATATTGGTTATATGAACAAACCACCTTGGATCTTGTTAGTTAATTCCTAGAATGGGATCCGATTTTCTTTCGGTACGCTCATTCCTCTCTGGCTGATGCTGGTCAGCACAATGGCTTACATTTGTCCTGTACAAATTGAGATACAACACAAAATAATTTGAACATGTGAACAGTGTAAACAAAGTGTAGTGGAGAATAAAATTAGAAAGGTAACCTCATCCAAACAAGCCTATCAAAAAACAAGACAGCTACATATATAGGTCTCGTGAATTGATTTGTTGTGGATATAAACTTTGCAACAAGTTGCTTAATCTGCTTGAAGCGAAACATCAATAGCACCACATATGGTGCAAGACGAATAAAAAATGAAATCATTTTTCAAACTGGATCAGATATCTATTCGTCTAAATACTCCCTTCCAGGTTCATTTTCAAGGATTTGCAACATTTTACAGACAACAGGGAAGACGAAGTACTTTAAAGAATTCCATGCCAATTTGAGAGGATCTGACTACCTCTGTCTCTTTAGATAATCGGATTTGACTCTAACTATTTGTCCAAATAGTCCCTTCTAGGGACGGTTTTGTTTCTTAAAACACATTCTCAACCATGTTCATTGCAAATATCCCTGGTGCAATCTAATCCCAACAAAACATAGCAATCGTCCCTTAAAATCTATAGATCCAGAAGATCTATCTGAACTGAACTCTCAAATCATATCAAGGCCTACCCCTACCACATCCAGTTTGATGATTTGTGCAGGATACAGAACAATAACCATACAGGAGAACTACCATCCAAGCACATCTCATATACAAGCTAGCAATCGAACTGTGAACGCTAATAGGATGGACAAAAAAATTAACAATTAGGGGAAAATGGGAGGGCAAAGGTGCTCACTTCCAGGAGACGTCTCCGACGAGCATCCAGTAGTCGTCCTTGTCCTCGTAGGTGGGCACGTACTCCGTCCCGTTCACGGCGTCCACCAGCTTCCTCTCGTCATCCCCGAACTTCCCTGCGCGCAAACAGACCAGACCATGCTCGTCAGCAGGTAGATTCAAACCAAACGAGGCGAAGTGCAGAGGGAAACCGGCAGAAAGAAAGAGAGGTGGTTGTGGCAGGCGGTGTACTCACGGATGGTGAAGTGGACGAAGAACTTGTCCTGGAGATCCACCTTGCGCAGGTACGGCGCGCCGTCGACGGCCACCTTGACGAACTTGGCGGCCTTGCTACACCCGACGATGTCGGCGACCGCGTTCTTCGCGCGCTACGGTTAGGGGAGAGCCACCCGTGCATCCATGGCCACCACCGTCGCCCCTCGCAAGCTTGCCCATCAGCCACGCACGTCGCCGTTGCCCCGGGCGCGCCCTTCGCAAGCTAGGGTTTTGGGAGAGCCTCGCGTAGGGAGAGGAGAGGCCCGCGTGCGGCG
Source organism: Chloris gayana (assembly GCA_031894775.1). Classification (NCBI taxonomy): domain Eukaryota; kingdom Viridiplantae; phylum Streptophyta; class Magnoliopsida; order Poales; family Poaceae; genus Chloris; species Chloris gayana. The sequence continues at coordinate 341,658 of JAUNZO010001381.1, read as the reverse complement.
CTGCCATGGTGGATGGGCGGCCGGAGGAGAGGCGGCGTGCGGCGTTGCTGTGGTGGACGGCTGGTAGGAGCAGAGTCCGGCATGCGCTGCTGTGGTGGACGGAGAGTCCGGCGTGCGGCAAGAGGAGATGTCACCGGTGGCGCTGCCTTCGTACGGCAGTTGTTCCTCCTTTTTTTCCCGATCTGATGGGGTACGGTGGGTTCCGATCTTTCGTATGGCAGCTGGTCTTCTTTTTCGGATCCGATCCGATGGGTTGGGCTACGGTGCTTCCGGATTCCCGATCAAAACGTGCGGTTGATCCGATCTTGGCCGTCGATTTTAACGTTGCTTTCTGTTGGCCCTTGGATATGTAACAGTGACTCGTGAATTTCAGGGGTGGAGATTAATCCTTTGCATCTAACTATCTGGCCATGTCGTACTGCGTACCGCACAATACAAATCATATACTGACCTAACCTATAAAAGTACTGTATGATAATAAATTTTTTACGTCACACACAAATTGTTGATTTATAAACATTAATCCTTTGCATCTAAATATCCGGCCAAGTCGTACTGTGTACCGCACAATGCAAATCATATACTGACCTGACCTATGCAAGTAACAAGTCGTCCTGTATGATAATAAATTATTCAAGGAACGAGAAGACATCAACTAGTCTTGTAGTACCGTACCAGTCGTAGGTTGATTGTGAAGCTACCGGCCACGCCGTATAATCGATGAGGTACATACCGAAGGACGCCGTGTATCATCTGGCTGTAGGGATGGGTGAATAGTTCGTAGCTTCCAAGCTAGCTCAACTTGTCTCTTTTGGCTCAATTAAAATTGTAGCAAGACTGGCTAAGTATGTAATTAGCTCATTTTAACAAGCTGGTTTCAGCCAGCTCGTGCTACTCGCAAGCCTAACAAGAGAAACATGTAGCACACATTACTTATTTACTTAACTTTAAATACTATATTGAAAGGTAATTACACTACAGGATTATTGAAGCACAACTATGATTATTCATATCATAATATATAAGACTTTAACATAGAATCTCTAGTTTTATTGATCAATCTTATGTCTATCTGGTGAACCAAAATGAGCTGGGATCGTAAGCTTAATGAGTTTAGCCAAGCTTGTAACGTCCCGCTACTCCGGCCTGGGCCAGCTTACACCTGGCAGTTTAATAAGTCCTCAAGACTTACCCCACAGACCAACACTAGTCTTTTTTGTATACTTTTGTCCTCACTAGTGCACATCCGGGAAGGACTTCTCGGTCGGTCATCCATACCTAAATTTCTCCAAGCCAAGCACACTTAACCTCAGAGTTATTTTAGAGATGAGCTTCCGGGAAAAAGTTACAACTTGTTGACATGAGTATTCTATCAATCCTATTAAGCCTTGGGCCAGAATGTTACATGAATAAATCCTATTAATTCCTAATAAATCTTCTGGACCACAAAATAATATGCGGTCAATTGTATTGGATTGTCTCGTCGTTTTCTACACGTTAGTGATGTTAATGTCCATATTCTAGCGACGATCTAATATGTTCTAATTATTCGATTTCCAATCTTTCTCGAAATTTGTGTCGTTTACTCGATTTACGTGTCAGTTATCTATTCTGCCTAAACTTTGGATGACAGTAGGATTAGATGGTTAGAAGCTCCTGGAGTACCCGTTGAAGCCATACGAGGACACCGATCTATTCTTGGACGCGTTTCTAAGGCTAGCCGCAATATTTGATCACTCTTGATCCTATATTATCAATTGCATAATATGAACTCATGCATATGAAATGGTTACTACTGTTTAGAATCATACCTATTCCATATCATGTTACCCTTACCACTATTACCATAGGATGCTCTATGGTAGCGTACCTATTGTGGGCACAGTTGTGTTGGAGACTTCAGGTTGCTGAAGATTTCCCCCTTGGTGGTAGTCTTTTGGGGACATTGTTGGAGGAGAAGTGGTTGTTATTTTTTGGAGGAGAGGGATTGGTGACTCGCCCCGACAGCTTGAGGACCTGTTCTTGTGCGTATGCCTCTCTTGGTTTTACTAACACACCACACATCCCCGTATGGGCGGTTGTGCTAGATCATGATCTTAGCGTAGGGCTTGATGGTCCGCCATGGTTGTAGAGACAGTGTTAGTGGGGTTTGGAGCGTTGACTCGACCCATGAGTAGAGGATACCCCACCTAGCTAGTGGTAGGCCTTTCACACTTTCAGGACCCTTTGCCGTTTCTTAGGGTGATTCTCGGACATGGAGGAAAGGCACCACTAGTCGATGCTTTTTGAGCGATCTAGTGTGGGCTTGGTGCTTGGGTTGAGGCACTGACTTGGTGTCAAGCCTGCTATGTGTGGGTACAGGTGTATATACTCTACAGAGTTATAATCTATACGTATAATCTACCATGAGAGATCCAGTTGATTAGTTTACTATTTCTCCCATCTGATAGGTGTTTTACTCCTGACGTCGAGTTGTGGTTCCAGTGGAGGTGTGCTAGACTTAAAATTTGACCCTTGCACGAACGTGTTGATTCTTGCGAGGCCACTTATAAAATTTGACGAATAATAAAACTAAATTCACCTAGACTTAAGGTTAATTGCTTTAGGTGCTGAGCCATTGCCTTATCCTTGAAATATACAAGTATGCATCACATTGTTGCTAGGTAGTGCGGCTTGGTGAGGACTCTATGTACTCATGGTTTTACTACTTCGTTTTTCAGCCGTTAGTGGTTCAAGCTTCAACTCCAAAGACATCGTCGACTTGACTAGAAGAAGTGTAAAGATGAAGAAGAAGGGCTTCGCCTACACTCAAGTTGTATGTGGAATGAGATTCACTACGAAGACTTCCGCTACCGTTCAAGTTGAATATTTGCTTCCGTTGTCAACCATAATCAGTGCTTCTCTTCCTCTAGTATTCTTGTGTTGTTTTTTTGGCCTGCATGCCAAGTCCTTGTACACGGATGTTGTTGATGTTATTCTCCTTAGAATAATATCTTATCTTGTTTCTTGTCTTATTCCATATTCTTTTGTAGTTTTATGGTATTCAGCTGTGTTGGATGTACAAGTCATTCTTCTCGGGAGTGAATATAAGGTACAAAGGCACGGTTTTCACCTTCGGTGAAAATCAGGCCTGTTACACAAATGACACCCACGTTCACGCAAGAAAAGCTATTAATCGAGCACCAAGCATAAAAGTTTAGTGAAAGCATGTCCTACATAGCAAGAATTAAATTATGGGCATAAGTACAAATTGACAAAAGCGACCATTCCGCTAATCTGAATGAAGAAATAGAAGTTTGATACAGTTACTCCGTTTAGCTAAAGGTTATAATGTAAATGAAAAAACTCTATTAATTTATGTTCCTCAAAGAATTTACTTGGTCACTTTTACACCCTAAAAAAAATCATGACTAGTATATATTACCCAAACAATCTAAGTTGGTGCAATTCACCTGTTAAATTTTTTCTTAATCTTTTTTGTTTCTCACGGTACATGTTGAATTTGAAGCTTCATTTTTCTATAATAGTAGGTGACAGAGGAACATATGTTAAAACAATTAGAACCTTTTTTTTACATTACTTGTATGTATGTACAGTTACTTGCTACTAGTGTATGAAACTAGTAATATAGGTTACGTTACATATATATTTTTAATATTGTTTCTTATGTCAACTATCATTAGGCAAAAATCCAGCTTCAAATTTAACCTGTATGCTATGAAATAAAAAAAAGACAAAAATCGTGATAATAGGCAAATTGGCCCAACATATAGATTGTTTATGGGAGTAAATTGAGTACAGATTTTGTCTAGGTTGTAAAATAGACAAGGTGAATTGTTTGACGAATCTAGCTGTACAAATGTGTGGGTCTCCTTGCTAGTATTGTTTATTAAGAAATATGTTTTTTAACAAATAAAAGTAAAGACGAAAAAGGAAATGTGATTCTTATGGCTATTGAAACTTGAAAGTGCAGCCACTCTCCACTTTCTTGCCATGCACGGGTTGATGGGACAGTACATGGCAATTTGGCAACTTGATGCCCATATATGCGTTGCTGACGGAAGACATATACGACGCATGTATCAGCGAGATCTATCGTAACATTTTTTTTTCCTGAAGGCTTGCACACCTAACCCTTTTGACTATTAATACTACTCCTTCAGTCGTTTGGCATGGCCGTGGAAGGAGCAGGCTTGTCATCTATAATCAGTGAGGCCTTCTTGACGCCTTTTCGTCTTTCCACTGCTACACATGCACCCATGGATGGATCAGGAGTCATGAGCGAGGTGAAGAAGCAGCTGTGCCTTGCTGGGCCGCTCGTTGTCGTATGCTTCCTGCAGAAAGTCATCTTGACCATATCCATCATGTTCGCTGGACACCTCGGTGATGAGCTCGCCCTCGCCAGCGCCTCCTTGGCCACTTCTTTCGCCAGTGTCACCGGCTTCGACGTAATGGTGAGCATCCCTTCGGCACGAACTCCGATCGTTTCTCTAAACAACTCGACCATACGTGGAAGGAACCCTAACAGCATTATATTAAAAAGAAGAGCCTTCTCATGCAGGCTGAGAAACCCTCGAATCCCCTCCCCAACTATATACAGAGACTCAGCTGGCAGTGCGAGTTATGATGTGAGTCCTTACCTAATGCTTTGATTGGAAAAGGCGAGGGAATTTTTTTCTCTAGGGACAAGCCCTGGTGATACACGGCGTCGAGCCTGTTTGAACGCGCGTGGGTGGGCAGCCACTTGGGCGCCTCACCACTAGGCCGAAGGCCCGTTCTCAACTCGATTGTTTTTCATTGTAAAAGAATGAGTTTTTCGGTCCATAATATTTATCAGTAGCTTTTCAAAACTACTTGACAGTAGTTTGATCTAACGGTATCGATTTAAGACAGGAAATACACAACTACTGGCAAGTATTTTACCATGTTAAGGATAGTATCGTCAAAGCGATAGATTTATCATGATTAATTTTTATTTTCGTGATAATATAAATGAAATTAGTAATGTATAATTAATCTTTGATGTTAATAATGTGTTCAATATTAATCTTTGAAAAATTACTTGACAATATTGTGGACCGAAAAACTTCTAAAAAAAAAGAACTCGATCGACTTCTCTGTTGCGATTGGTATCATCGTTTTCCTTTCACTGTTATGTTGAAGTGGCGTCACTAGTTCTTTCTTGCCAGTCTGGGATGGCCTTCAGCCTGGACACGCTGTGCGGGCAGGCCTTCGGCGCGAAGCAGTACAGCATGCTCGGCGTGTACAAGCAGCGGGCAATGCTGGTGTTTTCTCTCGTGAGCATCCCAGTTTCTGTGATCTGGGCCTACTCTGGTGAGATCCTTGTGCTGTTCCGGCAAGACCCAGAGATCGCCATGGGGGCCGGGAGCTACATCCGGTGGATGATCCCGGCGCTTTTACTGTTCGGGCTGCTGCAGTGCCACGTCGAGTTCCTGCAGGCCCAGAACGTAGTGGTGCCGGTTATGCTGTGCTCCGGCATCACAGCCGTGGCTCACGTGGCCGTCTGCTGGTTGCTGGTGTTCAAGCTTGGCCTGGGCGCCAACGGTGCAGCCATGGCCATTGTCATCTCCAACTTTCTCAACCTGTCCTTGATGGCGTTCTACGTCAGGCTCTCGTCTTCGTGCAAGGCCACCTGGGTGGGGTTTTCCCGAGAGGCGTTCCATGGTATCCTTGGCTTCTTGAAGCTCGCTGTGCCATCTGCTCTCATGCTCTGGTGAGAAAAAAATAGAATAAGTTACTATTCTACACTCAATGGTAATGACCAAACAAAAATGATAAACTACTGAAGTTTTCTCAATAATTATTATCCTTAACTAATATACCTTGTAACTAGTCAACGTACTCGCGCATTTGCGTGGCTTGCCTTGATATTTAATTATCAAGATTAAATTTTGATTAAACAATATGTGAAATTATGAAAAATTTATATTTGTTTTGACTACTTATTTTATAATTTTTAATGCATGTATTGCTATCTAATAATATATTTACCTCACTGTTCAGATCAGGTGTGTGTAAGTCTACCGAGTCATTCTCTTTTATTGTCTCAAAAAGAAATAAACGACTTATCTTTTCTCTTGTAACGTGAGGATTTAGGAAGAGAGAGGGGTAATGATAGGTAATTTTATAAAAGTATGGAAGGGTATTTTATTTTTATTTTTTAATGGTAGTGTTTGGTAAAGATTTTTTAAAATATGTAAAAAGCTATTTTGGTCTAATATCTTTGTAATATCAGTGGTGGGTAATTTTTTATTTTCTATTTTTCTCCAATTAACATGGAATTTCTAGCCTTGAGAGCGAATTTGGTGGCTCCGTTTCTTGGTCAAATATATATAATAGATTTCATGTTCGGTAATAACCATGGTAAAAAATTACTGAATTTTGACTTAGTAAATTCAGGAGGGGTGTTCCATCACCAACGGTGTTGAAAAGCATTTTCCCCTATCTCAATTTACCTTGACATCAATATATGTGTGTGGTCTGGCTGCAGCCTTGAGTACTGGTCCTACGAGTTTCTGCTGCTGCTGTCTGGTCTTCTGCCCAAACCAAAACTTGAGACGGCTGTGCTATCCATGTGGTGATTACTGATATTTTTCGTACTTACATTACAAATCATATACTGCAATTCACTTTTCCTGCTCTCCAATGCATATATAAAGGGTTCACTATTCTGGTTCTTGTAGCATCAACATTTTTCTCTTGGGTTCCATGGTCCCAACAGCTCTCGGTATTGCAGTAAGGTCAGTACGTGGCCCACAGTAATACTCAGCATATATAATACTGACAGTTCGTGTTTTTGTAACGCCTCAGCATACGTGTTTCGAACGAGCTTGGTGCGGGAAGGCCACAAACAGCCCGCCTAGCGACCCAGGTGGTCATGCTTCTGTCTTTCGTGATGGCCTTATTTCTCTCTGTGGTGATGGTATTGTCGCGCAAGCGACTGGGGTATGCGTTCAGCAATGTCGAGGAAGTGGTCTTGTATTATGCTAAAATGATGCCAGTTCTTGCAGTGTGCTTCTTGTTTGAGTCCATGCAGGGTGTTCTTTCAGGTATTTGTGTAAGACACACATGCATCAGCATTTATCTACGAAATAAAACTGATCTCAGAATTTTTGGCAGGTGTTGTGAGAGGGTGTGGCCTGCAAAAGACGGGTGCTTTGGTTAACTTTGCCGCCTACTACCTTGTTGGCATTCCCGCAGCATCTATTTTTTCCTTTGTTTGTCATCTCAGAGGAAGGGTACAGTTTTTATTTAGAATAATTCTATTTCCATTTCCACTTGTCCTTCCTCGAGTGGGGATGTGCTTTTACCTAGAAGAACGTTATAGTCTGAACCAGTAACTGAACAGGGGCTTTGGCTGGGGATCTTGTGTGGATTAGTAATGCAAATGCTCTCGTTTCTCTCCATCGTTGTATGCACCAACTGGAACAAACAAGTAAGCACATATATACAAAGCATCACAGGGGTGTTTGGATTTCGTTTCATCCAATTTGTTTTCACTGAGGCATTTTAATAACCTTCTCCAGGTGTTGAAGGCGAAGGATAGACTCTTCATTTCTTTTCCTCGTACCGACAGGAAAACATCAGGTTGTGCGCAAGAGCTGGCAAATGAGTGCAGGTCGGTTGGAAGGGAAGCACAGGGAACCACTGAGTCAGCAAATGGCTTTGTTGAAGATTGATGGCGATATGTTTTATTGTTCTCATTGTGTCTAATAATCGACCTTACATGATATATATCTTTCCCACAGTTAACAAGGTCTAGTACCTTTTGTGAGATTGGGGATTTGTCTTCACCCTCAATTTCAGGTCGTACATATCTGTTTGTGCATTTAAAATTTCTTAACTTCGGCATGCTAGATTGTTACTAGTAGAGATAGATTATCAATGCTTGCTATGTAGTCCAAACTATGGTTTGTTGTATAGATCGAGTCTAGAACTCATCATGCGTATGACTATCAAGCTCCTTACTTCCTACATAAGCACAAAGAAAATGATATGACCCATCATGATCATTATGTGGAACACTCCCTCCATTTCTATATTGTTGACATAATTGACTTTTTTTTTGTTATGATTGACCGTTCATTTATTCACAATCTCGTTAGGATGAAAATGCATTGAAAATCCCGTTCCATCCTCACATTTTTTTTGTATTTTCTTCTAGCGTTTCATATATTTGCAAGAAATAAAATGGATGAGGGAAACCAAAAGAATTCTTGTGCCAATAAGGAAAATAGTTTAGGTGTCATCCTATAGGGTTTTCTTAACCTGTGTGAGAAGGTGGTTGTCATAGCCCCCCAGGTCGAGTTTTTTCTTTGTAATTCTTTTTTAAGTTCTTCGTACTTACGTTTCATCAAGTATTTAAATTCTATTACATATCTTAGTGTCGTAATATAATTATAAATGTAAACAATGCAAAATATGATTCATTGTGCCGGCTGTTTTGACAGGAGTTTACTTACTGTGATTTTGGGCACTCTTGCAGACTAATGAGAGAAGTTCCATTCTGCTAACTCGGCATTGTTTGGTGCTTTAGATTTTTTTATTGAAAATTGGATGGCTATTCAATAATATACTTTGTTATCCCCATTATTTTTTTATTAGTTTACCACCTGCTTGCTCTCAGTTAGTTTGACTGAATATTGTAATAAAGGAAGGCTGTGTGCGGCAGAGTAGCGGTTTGGATATTTTGTTCCAATATCTGAAAAACATTGATCATTTGTTTTTGTCGTGTTAGGTTTTATGCGTAGTTTGGTGTTCCTAATTTTGTATTACGATATCTTGTAGATACTGTATTCTGTTTTTTAAACTAAACTATGTCGCATCTATATGAGAAAATGTGAAGTGAAAATATTAAGGTTTTTCCGACGACGTTCCCATTCATCCCAGTAGATATAAGATCATACTGAGCTTAGGGACATCATACTTGTTAGATAATTTATGAAGATGCTTAAGAAGCATTTGAAAAGTATGAAGATATATGCTTGAGAGACAGCATAGCGAGAAGTCCATAAATCCTATTACAATAAATGAATGCGATTCTCGCAGAATGAAAAAGATCCTAGAAGGTCCCAGAGTAGTAACCTATATCCAATATTTTCCATAAGCTTCTTTTTTTGCCCTTTCCATTAAAGTAAGGCCAACGATAGTGTTTTGTCTGCTAGATGTCTCCTCATTGTATCAGTATATATTTATAGGAAGAGTAGAACTGAGAACTCTATCCTTTGCTTTCCATGCCTGGAAAACCCAATTAACAAATCAGATAACAAATACACGAGAATAATAAGTTGATTGCATTAGAGCCTAGCAACATTCTTACTTGGCGGTTCCAGTCTGTAAGTAACGCGACGAATAGAAGGAAGGACATCTGCACTGCCAGCCCGCACATGAGTCCAAACCAGAGCCCCTGTGTCCAGAGTCCACCGTGAGAATTTTCTTTTAAAATCTCTCAGGTTAACTTCTCATGAAGAAAGTTAGTAAACAAAAGAGAAATACGGTACCATTCCTCCGAGGTGACACAAAAAGGCGAAAAAGAATGCCGCCGGGATACCAACAATGTAGTAGGAAACTAGGTTGATGATGGCACCAAGCGTTTGCCGGCCACATCCGCTGACAATACCTACAAATGAAACAGGGCCATGTTCATTCTTTTGTTTAGGGTAGTGGGTACAAGCCTAACCACCACGACTCCATAATCTAATATCAAGTGGGATCTCATGAAAGCGTACAAGGTATAATCCATGGTTCATATGGGATCAGTGCAAGCCATGACAATATCGATCATGCATGCTTCATTAGAGGTAACAATAAATTTCTGTTTTTTCTTTACTTATGGAAATTCCTAAAGGACGAAGACACTGTCTGTCTTGTTTACCTGAAAGAACACTCTGCAGGCCGTCAATGATGATTTCCACTGCTAGGACTGGCATCAATCTTGCAGTGTACCTGGCAACTTCCTCGTCGTTGCTGTACGCGTAGCCCAACAGATTCCGCAGGAGCACCAGCACGAGCCCCTCCGATGCGGACACCGAGAATCCCAATAACATGACCACCCGAGTCGCCAGACGGGCGGCATGAGGACGGCCAGCGCCGAGCTCGTTCGAAACACGTGTGCTGTGTGAGAAAACACGAGACGAAATGAAATTATTGTAAGGAAGATTCCATCATCCACGGCATACTAAAATGCATCTGACCTTATTGCAGCGCCAAGTCCGAGCGGGACCATGACTGCCAAGGTGACAGTGTGTTTGCTACAAGAAACAAAACGGGCAGAATCTTGATGGAATCAGAGAGCAAACAGAAGATTAAGAATTTAGGAGTTTTCTGGTCCAAAATAATGACCATTATTTTTCAACGACTAATGGTCATTAGTTGAATCTAACTGTGTAGATTAAATTCTAGAAGTTAACAACTAATGACCATTAGTAAGGGTAATATTGTTCAAATAATATGTTTATAATACAAAAATTCATCAGAACTCATAAGTTAGTCAATTTTTACATGAATTTGTTATAAAATATTTATTTTAAATTTTATTAGTCATATCATTATTATTGTAGTCAATTTTTAGTGTATTTAACACAAATTTGTATGAGTAACAAATATAAATTTTTAGTGCAATTACTAAACTGTCTTCAAATTAATGACCATTAGTTGAGGAAAAATAATGACCATTATTTTGGACTAGAAAACTACTCGAAGAATTTTGCCGAAATGAAGCGAGATATTTCACCAAATGGACAACACGGCCGTCTCGAGCGTTGGGTTAGGGAGAAGACCGGAGAGCAGCACTAGGAACTCAAAGGACCACCATGACATGCTGCACCAAGTTGGACCTTTGAGTTAGGAGGAGCTTCGTTCGAAGGAGAACAAATTTATTCGTGTTGATCACTCACCAGATCATGAGGGCAGAAGGCATGGCGAGCTTCAAGAAACTGGGGATGCCATGGAACGCCTCGACGGAGAAGCCCGTCCAGGTGGCCTTGCAGGACGGTGAGAGCCTGACGTAGAGCGCCAAGATGGAGATGTTAACCAGGTAAGAGACGGCGATGCCCAGGGCCACGCCTTTGCTACCGAGTCCGAGCCTGTAGACAAGCATCCAGCAGACGGCCGGGTGGCCGATGGCGGCGGCAGCGGAGCTCAGCATCACTGGCATGACAAGGCTCTGCGTCTGCAAGAACCGGAACTGGCACTGCAGCTGCCCGAACAAGAACAGCGCCGGGATCAGCCACCGGATGTAGCTCCCAGCCGCTGCGGCGATCTCCGGGTCCTGGCCGCACCACGCCAGGATCTCGCCGGCGTAAGTCCAGGTCGCCGACAAGGGAACGGTCGCCATGGCGAGCACGAGCATTGCCCGCTGCTTGTAGACGCCAACCAGTTGGTACTGCCCCGCGCCGAAGGCCTGCCCGCACAGCGTCTCCAAGCTGCTAGCCATGCCTGCCTAACACGAAGGACGCGCCTGCTGTCAGTAACAAATGAATCTGCAGTGGAATCGGTTCGACAGGGGTTGCTGATTTACCAGCAAGCTGAAGCCAGTCACGGAAGAGAAAGCGGTGGCGACCGATGCGCCGGCGAACTCGACCTTCCCGAGGTGCCCCAAGAACATGAGAGAGATCACCTGGACGACGTTCAGCAGGAAGAATCCAGCGACGAGCGGTCCGGCAAGATACATTTGCTTCGTGACCTCGCTCCACACCGAGCTCTCTTCTCCTTCATGCGTCTTCTCGCTCCCCTTCGCTGGGAGGAGCGGCGCATCATCCATGCCTACAAAGTTGCTTAGTGCCGGACCTCACGCATCTACCTTCCGACGACTAAGCTCACGTAGCTATTTTGTACACATGCATGTGACGTGAGGCGAGAAAACAAGACGGCCATTATTTGAACTTAAATATTGAACCGCCAATGTGCTTTGCCACCAGGGGTTATAGCGTTATATTACCTTGACTATGTTCAGGTCAAAAAGAATGTCCCTTATTTGTCTGAACAAACTTTTATTTTCTTTGGCCCTGTTCGGCTGGTCGATTTGGCCCTGTTTTTTGGCTTCTGCTGCTCCAGCTGAAGAAGACCTGTCACTGTGCTTAGATCTGACAGCAGCCAGCAACAGCCGACTTTGGCTGGTTTTTGTACCAGCCGAACAGAGCCTTTATTATTAGCGCTGCTGATCCAGTCAAGGTAAGTAAGAAGAACAAGTCAAGCCTCAGTGAGGCCTTCGGCCCACGAGGCCCAGAAATGGATGCATGTGTGATGCATCGGTTGTCTATGTAATCCGGAGAGAGGAGAGGAGATAATATTATCGTAACAACTATTCCCCAAACCTACTGAATCTTTTTCCTCCCCAAGCCTCTCTATGTCTCTGCTACCTCTCTTGCTCTGATTTACTCACCACCGGCTGAGGTTCTAATGTTGCCTCTCTCGCTCTGATCTACTCGTCGCCGGCGAGGTTCTGTAACATCTGGTATTAGAGACTTGATCCTGCGACTGCGCTGGAGGATCATGAACACTACACCCACCTCCAAAAGTCGTTGGGTGCCATGAAGTCCAACACCAAGATGATCCTCGATGAGATCACCAAACTTTGTGCCGACATCAAGTTTCAAGACACCAAGTATGAGGCGCGCGTCAGTGCGCTCGAGGCAGCTGCATCGACGAGTGTGTCTCGTTTGTTCGTCGTCAACGAAGAGGTTGATGCAGCAATCATGACCCGTTTCACGACGTTCGAGAGCAGGGAGCTAGGGCTCTTATCTGACTCTATTGGGTACGCTCTTTGCATCATTGTCTTATGCCTACAAAATCAGCACCCATCTTCTTGGCATCACCATCTCTACCAATCATCTAGGTTGTTGATGGACAAGAGCGAGCAAGGGCTTCCTTTATGCGACACCGATGGGACTATTGGTAATAGTGATGATAACTTACTACATAGTAACTTAGCAGGATATAGAGTCAGAGGTCTTGGGTTCAAGTCCTGCCGCTCCTATTTTTACGTTTGCACCCACGAGAGCTTCACGTGAGAGGAGTGTTGAACCATAAGTGAATTGCACATTTTTCTCATCAGGTTAGGCTTTTGGGTGCCACTGGTTGATGCATAATAACTTAACAACAACATCGTTGGCAAACTCTCAGGCGCCAAAGTTGGCGTTGACTATGCTTGTGGCCTCCTTTAACATGCATGTGCCGCCACGAGTGCCATGAGTGTGTTGGAAAATTGTGAATTATTCTAAATCCAGATTTTAAGTTGAGACAAATTTCATTGAAATTTAATCTCAAGATGCGAACTAGCACTAGTAGCAGGTAAATCAAAACAACAAAAACCAAGGGAGACATGTCCACTGACATCGGGTTCGTCGGTGCTTAAACTAGCACAAATTGTGGGCGATGCATACCGTCGATGAAGACGCAACAACACGTCGTTGAGGCAGCGCAGAATGTTGGCGAACAACTTCGAGCGGTCGCGCAGATGCGCTACCTAGAAACCTTATTGCCGCCCATCATGCAGGCTTCATGGTGGTAACGGTTCGGAGATACCGCACCTCTTTTCCTCGGTGCACGCTAAAGAAAAGAGCCGGCGAGATCCAGCGGCACAACACCACAACACTACTCTCCGAAAGGAAGAAAGAAGATGAAGATGAAGATGGAAGGGAATTTTTGTGGAAGAGAGAAATCTAGACGTCTATGGTGTCTTATATAGGCACGGTTTCCCTCAAGGAGTCGTTTTCTCTCTAATGACGCCTACTAATTGGCAATCAATTCTTGGCTAGCCAATTGATCCTGAGTTTATGATAATTAACCATGTATTAATCCTCTTGATTAGTACATGACAGTTCAGATTTGTGAGAGATTTAAGTGGCAAAAACACACTATGATTTATGCTCACGATACATGGAGCGGAAAAGCGAAAAAATGCCAAGTCACAAGTCACGCAGAAGAGAGGGATATGTAGTACTCATTGTCTCACCTATGGTACAACTTTTAGACATGGACATGAGTCCTCCTATTTAAGTTGGAGTGCACCATTTTAACTAGCAATATGATACTAAAACTAACAACTACTTTCGCTTTGCAATCTACGTATCAACAATGGCCCAAATAATGGGCCAATTTCCGATCAGAGTGCAGCCGCTCCTTGCTCTAGCAACAGGCAGCATGACCGTCCATGTTACATCCTGCGGTCCATACTTCCATGGCCGCAACTTTTAGATGTGTAGTTGGTGCGTGATTAGTTACTAGTATATTTTTTCTCTAGCTACCGACCTGATATACTGCATCATGCCATTATGGGTGTTTTCTAACTACTATGAAATGCTAAGAAATTTTTTAGTACACACAGATACGCTACCTAAAGTTGCAGAGCATAAGTATGTTTTTTGTTACTAGACTTCTTTACAGTCCCTGTAGAGGCACCATGAAAAGTGCATTATTCGATACCCTGTAGAGGCGAAAAGTGCCATCAACCTTCAGTCGCATCAACAAAGCCATTTGTTGGCGTGGTGATTCCTTCAGCTTCCTTTCTAACAGGGTTGAACACATTTGCCGGCTCGGCACAACCTGATGTTTTCATGTCCATGGTTGGATGAACAGAGTTCACGAATCTATCCTTTGCCTTCAATACCTGGAGAGGTTAACACACCTCATTGAGAACAACAAAAATGGTCAAGATTAAATCAAAACACCCCTTGAAGCTTCAAACGTATGTTCTTACTTGTCTGTTCCAGTTGGTGCATAAAGTGATTGATAGAAGCAAGAGCATCTGCACCACTATTCCACACAAGATCCCCAACCAGAGACCCTGTTCAGTTTAAAGTTCAGACTACTAGAATGTTCTCTTGGTATAGTTGCAACGCCAAAGTTGAAGAAGGTAAAAAAAAAAAGAGTAAAAATTATTCCATGAAAATTAGTGGAAATGAAAACTACTGTACCCTTCCTCCAAGATGACAAACAAAGGCAAAATTGATGCCATGGGGATGCCAACAAGATAGTAGGCAGTAAAGTTGACGAAAGCACCCATCTTTTGTCTGCCGCAGCCTGTAACAACACCTGCGGATCATCAAATATGGACTTTATCGACACTTATTACCATATCCCAGCAACGGAAATTGTTCTGTAAATTGAAGTGTAGTAAAACCAGAGCTGGGATGCATTTTTTTTCTTTGTAGATGAACTGGAATGCAATGTTTCTGAGCTTTGTTACATATACATACCTGAAAGAACACAGTCCATGGAGTCAAATAAGAAGGACACTGCGAGAATTGGCATCAATTGAGCGTAATGCAAGGCCACTTCCTCCACCTTGCTGAACGCATGCCCTAGTAGCTTACGGGACAGCACCAACAGCAGAGCTAGAAATAAGCCTTGCAAGAACGATAAGAGCATGACCACTCGGGTCGCTAGGCGGGCTGACTGTGGCCGTCCTGCACCAAGCTCATTTGAAACACGTGTGCTGACGCATTGAGAAGGAGGTAACGGTTAGTACCACGCTGATTACTATTGTTTGTGGGGAAATGTGTTTTTTTTTTTTTGAGAGGTTGCTGTGGGGAAATCGTGCTAAGACAACTGACCTTACTGAAAAACTGAGCCCCGTTGGGACCATCAAAGCCAAGACATAGGTGTTGTAGCTACATGGACCAGAACAGTGAGATATCAGTAATTATGATGCTAGAATTACAGAACAGTGAGGTATTCCAGAGTATCTCTAGTATCGGTAAGATATTACCAGATGGACAGGACGGCTGTCTCGATTTTTGTGTTAGGAAGAAGACCGGAGAGTAGCACCAGGATCTCGAAGGACCAGCACTCCAAGCTGCAGCCAGACCAAAGATCGATCTCAAGGTAACGTAATAGCTTTGTGGAAATATTATATATATGTATACTCCGGTCCTCACCAGACCATGAGAGCGGATGGCACGGCGAGCTTCAAGAAGCCAGGGATGCCGCAGAACGCCTCACGGGAGAACCCCGTCCAAGTGCCCTTGCACGTTGGCGAGAGCCTGACATACAGCGCCAGCAAGGACAGGTTGAAAAGGTTGGAGACGGCAATGGCTAGAGCCGCGCCGTTGGCACCCAAGCCAAGCTTGAACACCAGAAACCAGCATATGGCCACGTGGGCCGCAGCGGTGATGCCCGAGCTGAGCATTATCAGCACCACCAGGTTTTGTGCTTGTAGGAACTGGATTGGCACTCTAGCTGTCCGTAGAACAAAACAGATGGGATCATCCACCGGATGTAGCTCCCTGCCCCTGCGGCGATCTCCGGGTCCTGCCGGAACAACACTAGGATCTCGCCGGTGTAGGCCCAGATCACTGCCATTGGGATGCTCACTAGAGAAAGCACCAACATCCCTTGCTGCTTGTAGACGCCAACCAGGTGGTGCTGGTTCGCGCCGAAGGCCTGTCCACACAGTGTATCTAGGCCGTTCGCCATGCCCGTCTAACAATTAATAAAAAGTCACCTCAATTGCAGTGAAATTGAGAAAATCTGAGAGAATCAGATAGCAGATGAGACGAGTTTGGTCTAAAGGGGATACGATGTTTACCATCAAGAAGAAGCCAGTGACACCGGCGAATGAAGTGGCTAAGGAGGCGCTGGCTAGGGCGAGTTCACCAAGATGTCCAACGAACATGATGGAGATGGTCAAGATGAGTTCCTGCAGGAAGCATCCCACAGCGAGCGGCCCAGCAAGGCGCAGCTGCTTCTTAACCTCGCTCTTGATGGAAGACTCATCATAAGATCCTCCTTCCATGGCCGCATGCCCGCATGCAGCAACGAAAAGATGAGACGGCAGCGAGGGCGGTCGGCAATATAGGAGTTTTTCGATCCACAATATTGTGGTAACTAGTTTTGAAAAACCGACCAGCCACTAGTTTAAGGATATTACGTCAGCAACTTCAAACCGGTGTTAGCTCCTTTTTAGACTCGTTATAGTGAATTATACTACTTATTAAAATATGACAAGTGAATCTAATCGAACCTTTGATTCACATGGGGAAATATGTAATTCACTAGCTAGTGCACAAATTACCAATCCTGTCAGGGGGGCTACCTAAGCTAGTCATTTCCGTGAGAGCAGTTGAGATTGCCTGAAACACACACCTACTCATCGCCGCCGCCGCTAACATCGTGCAACATGCGTCTCACTCTGGATCCTACGTACAACTCGCCTCCGCTGCTCCTAATTTACATCTTGCCTGCGGCAATCCGTATACATCAGCGGAGGCCCAGGTCAAGTTGATTCGTTTGCTGAAGTGACCTCTATCGTTATCGACGTTATCTGAAGAAAATTTCTTTCATATTCGTAAAATAAATTCGTATTCCAAGGTACAAACCAGTCCTGAGCCGTACAATCTAGTCAACGATAATTGATACTGTTTTGTGAGTCTTTGGTTTTGAATCGCAGTTAGAAAAATTAAATTCCATGCAATCACTAGTAACATCTACATCCATGACAAAGTCAAAGTAAATTGCTAGCGGAGATCACCAATTGATGCCTTCTTGTCAAATTTGGCTGATTTGGGGATATCTAGAATTAATAAACTTTTTTTCTTTTTTTCATAACAATGAATATTTCCTTTTGATCCTAAAATATCCTTGAAATTACAGCCTTGCATTAATTTTCCCCATAATACCCATAAGAATTGATACTACTTTAAAATACTAAAACTACTTTGACGGTTAATGTAGTATAAGATCATCTAAACCATTAATTAAGAAAATTATAAAATAAATATTCACTTTAGCCCATTGTAAAGGGAAAATGCTAGTGAAGATAACGAATTGATCTGTTGTCAAATTTAGTTGATTGGCATGTGGCAAAGTGTACAATATTTTTTCCAAAAAATGAGTATTCCATTTGATTATAAAAAACACATAAAATTAGGTATCCAAAAAATAGTTGATAGTATGTAAGCTTCATGACCACTGAGTTACCTCATGGCATGGTTGTTTTGGTGATCGAATAAGACAACTTGGACATGTGCTCTAGTGTCTACCCAAGTGTTGTGTTTGTAGGTATATATCAATCTTTCTAAACATGGTCTTGGTGCTTGGTGCCTCAGATGGATGATGACTCTATGGATAGGAGATCCAAGGATCTTGATAGAAGTCGTGGTCAAGAAGATGGGAGCAAGGCTAAAGATTACTAGGTCTAATTGCGTTTATTAGTCAATTGGCTAGAATGGATAGGTTTGTGTCCATAGGAAAAAAACGGACTATCAAGAGATTTGAGTCATTTCTCTAAGTCACCTTAGTAGAGAGGAGTATGGATGCTCATGGAAATATCTTAGAGACTAGTCTGACAGTGGAGAAGAACAGGAACTAAGGTGATGAAGTTGGAAGTGAATCAAGGAAGGAATAGAGTGTTCTAGCTTCAGAGATGCTTTAGAGACCACTGTAATATACAATGGGGATCACCCTAAGATATGGTGACAACGCTTCAGAGAGGACTCAAACAAGAATCAAGACTGGAGCTAGGAGGAGGAGGGTCATCTATGATCAGGAGTAAGATATGGTGATAGGTTCTCGGAGGAATCTAGAGATGGTGTGCTTTGGATTTAGGAAGTAAGAGGTCACTGTGAGGTATGACGGTGTCAATGTAAGTTGCGGTGATGGAGAGAGGAGATGTCCAGGAACCAAGAGTTACAAAGTTATTTCTAGAGAAGGACAAGGGGAGGTCACCATAAGATACGGGAAGGTCATCGTACTACGAGGACCCTGATGGACCCAACCAAGAGCAGTCAGGAGGATTAGGAGGTCACCATAAGATACGTCGAGGATTGTCGTAAGATACGGTGAGTACCTGGAGTCATCAATAGAGATCCAAGCTACAAGCTTGTGCTCTAGACGGATGGAGAGGCAGATAGAGATGAAGCCACTGTAAGATACGGTGGGGTAACCTTAAGGTACTCTTTTCCTAAAAGGTGCTATACTCTAGAGAATAAGAACTCTCTAGAGTGACTCACATAGGTCATCATAAGATACGGTGATGAAACGTCATAAGGTATGGTGACCTAGCCAGTCCAACGGCTAGTCTCGAAGTTTGATCTTCTAAGTCGTCGTCTGATACAGTGGTGGGTCACCATGTATTACGACGGGATAAAGTTTCAGGATGCAACAACTATATCTAGAGTGGTTGGCTATATATAGTTGTTGCCTAGCTCGTTGTGAGCTCTCTTAGCCATTTTCAAAGAAGGAGAATACCAAAGAGAATCAAGAGGAGCTCGGGAGATGGCAGATTTGGAGACTAGTGCTTGGGAGAGTACTTGAGCATCCATAAGCCTCTAGATTAGGGAGATCTACCCTATGAACACAAATCAAACCATACGTCAACAAGTAGTTGCCAAAATGTCATACCAGATGTACGAGCAAGAGAAGAAAAACAGTCATGAAAGCTGAAAAAAGTTTGGCAAATCATTGGTACGAATGGAGGAAACAGTTTGCTGTAGTTATTGATGTGTATGAGGGCATTTAGTTGGATATCACTTGTAGGTTGCCCTCAACCAACGAGTGGTTCTCACTAGTCTAGCTGTACGCGGAGAAGAACCTCCTTTTTGTTTTGGATCCGAAGGACGTAGTTCCAACAACTGAAAATAATTTTATTTTCTTAACTTCACACGAACGCTTTAAAATATAGCCATTAATCTATCCATTTACTGCCCTCAAAACAATAAAGCAATTAACCATGTAAGTATGGAGTAATATATACTGGTATTTTACACATCATATAACTATTAAAAGGCAAACTTCTAAAGGCATCCAACATCAGAACAAATTAATCAGTGTAAGTAAACTATAAAGCAGGGAGCGATGCAGCCAAAAAAATTGTACCCACCTTAAACCCATCCTCCCACCACCCTTATATCTTTACTAGCAGCATACCCGATAGTTGTTACAGATTTTTAAAAATTACAACATATAACAAGCATCCAGTATTTTTGACAGATATAGTACGATAATTTTTTTATTACATAGCAAAAGATATTCTAGGTAGCAGAATTTATCCACTATACCATGATTTGAATGCGGTTAGGCGCACGGTATACCTCATCTTGAGGTCTGTACGAATAATAACCAAAACAAAGAACGTTTTTACATGTCTGGCCGGTGCTTTTATCGGGCATGACTGTTGGTCGTTACTATGCATCCACTTATATACTGTAAAAGGATGGTGTACATTATAGCACTTTTCCCCTTAAAGTATTCCAAGAATTAATCGAATTCACAGAGGCCAATGAAAATTAAATATTATTAACTGTAAAAGATCTAATTAAGCTACTGTTGTTTGTAGGGAGGAGGTATTGGTGCCGATCGACGCAAAGGCTGAGATGGCGATCTAACGACTATGGAAGACTTAAATATCCTAAATAAAGCTATGTGAGTAACCAGATATCAACAGGTTGAGATCGTAACTATAAAGTTTAATTGGATAACATCATAATGGATAATTACATAGATCAATAAAAAACTACGATGAATAAGACAACTCACCTTTCCTAGAGGACCATGATTTATCGCTGTCGAGATCAATCATTAATTGTGTAAGCATCCTACCCTACTTAACTATCTAAACGTGTTGCACTAGCTTAGCTCGTCGCAACTAAACCACACATCTAGCATCATCAAGTAACTATGATCAATACAAGATCCGAGTACTAACCTAATCACCACGAGTAAGATACATATGAATACTTAGCCTAGAACTAAGCAATTGAAACAAGCATATGCATGATCATAGAATCAAGATCAAAAGATCACCAAAATAAACCATCATCAACATATTAAATCATCCTTGAGATACATAGTGTAGGATTTATCACCATCTAGAAGGCCTACCTTGATGGATCAACTCTAACACCAATGGTTCTTGAAACTCAACTAGAGATCTATTATGACGGGGCAAAGCCCCGGTGGATCTAACTCATGAGTTTGGTGTCCCTATCGACGTTTCTCCATCTCTAGGGTTTTTACAATTATTTATAAGGACAAGGTACACGGCGAAGTCCGACTCTAGCAAATCTTGGAATGTGTCGATCGACATAAGGTCAGTGCCAATCGGTAGGTCTCGTGTCTTCATCGATCTCCTCTCCGAGTCAGTTCCTTTGCCTTCCATAGATTCCATATGTGCCTTCTTTGTCATGTTCTTCGAGATAGTGTCTTGCATTCCACGTTTGAGTCTTGAAGTTTCCTTTATCTTTTCTAGACTAATATATATAAATATCTCATACAAGTAACTTCCATTATTTATAGAATGGACCATGGGCCAGCTCCTGCTGGGCCAATTTCTCCATGTGCCGATTGGCACAGGGATGTGCCAATCGGCACATCGTACATCCTCTCCGTATTTCCTCTGGTTTCAGCTCATGTCCTCTGTAATGCCTCTGTTGTGGTAGCTAAGCGCACAACCAACAAAGTATGGGCTATTCTAAGGGTAGTCCGAAGAGGGAAGGGTGTGAGCTTCGAAACTACGAAGGACCTTAGACTAGGCCTGATAAGGGAATGAACAAGGAAAGCAACGAAGACAACGGGAAGGGGACCCTACGAAGGTAGCCATGTATCTATTATGGTGGTATTACAAGAGGGGAAATCCCATCCCTTGATGTGATGGGTTGAGAGAGTATTTATAGACACATACTCTCTCAACCCTAATTGTCACCATCAACCTCTGTCCATGCCCTTCTTATGCCTATTCAAGACCATTCTAGACAATTATACACATGTCACATGACTACTAAGTGCATTGAATTCCTCCTTCATGGTCTGTTGGGCCCTTCCTGAGCCGAATGCTTCCCTCCAAGTGGTCTTCATGGGTCTCAAGGTGGGCTAGGCGTCTCCTTCTCTCTCTCCCTACTCCATGACGTCTCACTAGTTGTCAGATATCTACAGGAATCTTAGAATCCAATAGTCGATCCTTTGCCTTCAGTACCTGGAATAAACCCATTTGTAACAATTCTGAGAAACTAGAACAAATAAACCACCTCACCAAAACTGAAGCTTATTCTTACTTCGTCCTTCCAATTTGTACACAGGGAAATGGAGACAAGCAAGAGCACTTGAACCACCAGTCCGCAAAGCAGTCCAAACCAGAGCCCCTGTTAAGAGTTCAAACCCTTATATTTTCAGTCTAATTAAACACTATGAGACTAATTTGTTCTCGTGCAGTAATAAACAAGAGAGAAATACTACCAGTGCACCGAGACGATACAGAAAGGCAAAAACGACTGCTGCGGGTATACCAGCAATATAATAGGAAACAAAATTGATGATGGCACCGAGCTTTTGCCTGCCGCAGCCCCTTATTATACCTAGGAATCAAAGAGAGCATCTTCTATCATTGTCCGGAAAATTAGAGAAAATAGTAGTCACATTTTTTTTAGGTAATGAAATAGTGCTGACATGATCGCCAGTTGTACTAACTACTCCCTCAGTCCCATGGATAGTGTCGTTCTAGAGGAGGAAAAAAGTCCCACCGATTGTGTCGTTTTAGCTACTAGGGTGTACGTCCTAGGTAACCAGCTGTGTAGCTTGTCCTGCACTCACACATGGGCTGGCAATGGGAAAGGGGAAAAAACTCAGCATCTCCTATCTCCGGTCTCCACTGAGCCAAAGTAGTACCCGTAGATGGAATCCTCCAACTCCATGGCTCCCTCCAACAACGGTGGCGATGCCCGACGAGGTCCACGGCAGCGGTGAGATCCCTACGTGCGGAGGCCACTGGGTCCATGGAAGCAAAGGATACGTGCCTGCCCAGGTCACGAGGTCCTCAACGACGGTGGCAGGACCCGTCCGAGCGGTGGCTGCGACATCCGTGCGTGCACGCGGAGGTCACGGGCTCGACGCCGGCGGTGGCGGGATCCATCCGCAGCGGTGGAATCCATCTGCGTTCGCTAGGAATCGACGAGATCAACGCATGGAGCTGCATGAGACGGGGGCGGAGCTGAGCGACGAGCAGCGACCGACGACAACCTAGAGCCGAGCAGCGGCCTGGACGAAGAGCGGCGGAGGATGAACAAGCAGCGTTGCGCTGCCATTGTTTCTTGCTTGCTGGCGTGAGGGAGCAGAGGGAGCAGAGGAAAAAAGGTTGAAAGGGGATGGGAGGACGAAGCAATTATTGAGGGTAGGAAGGTAAAAGGACTTAGTGCGTTGGTTTTCGTTCTCCTTTCTGGAACGACAGATTCCACGGGACGGAGGGAGTACTAAGTTAAGCGTGCTGATGTTGACAAACCAATGGTAGGGCATCACCGTCCATGGTTGGTATGATGGCCAACAATATTCCCGTTTTCTCTATTTGCTAATTAAATAGCCGCAGTTAGAATGTGGCTTATTATTTTCCTGTTTACCTGAGAGCACATTCTGAAGGCCATCGAACAAGAGGGCCACCGCGAGAACAGGCATGACTCTTGCAGTATACTTGGATGCTTCCTCGTCGTTGCTGTACACATACCCCAATAGATTCCTCGCCAGCACCATCACAAGCCCTTCAGATGCGCACACCGAGATTGCCAAGAACATGACCACCCGAGTTGCGAGACGGGCAGCCCCAGGACGGCTTGCGCCGAGCTCATTTGAAACACGTGTGCTGCGCGCGCAAAAAATGTTACTTTATGAATCTGTGATCCATGTGCCTCTTCTGATTTGACTAGACTCACCTTATGGCAGCACCCAGCCCAATCGGAGCCATGACGGCCAAGTTGATTGTCTGCAAGCTACACGAATCAAATCGGACTGAATTAATTGACCGGATCATAGAACAAATTAAATGTCAAGATAAATATTTGCCATACGCAACCGGAGATTTCAATTTTCTTCACCATATGGACATCACGGCAGTCTGGAGCTTCGGATTCGGAAGAAAACCGGCGACGAGCACCAGGACCTCAAACGACCACCACTGCATGCTGCACCCAGAATGACATTCATTGATGATCCATCCTAGCAGTCACACCAGTAGGAATTGAAGTATGTGTGTGTCTCACCAGACCATGAGGGCAGAAGGCACGGCGAGCTTCAAGAAGCCGGGGATGCCGCGGAACGCCTCGCCGGAGAACCCGGTCCAGGTGGCCTTGCAGGACGGCGCGACCCTGACGTAGACCGCCAGGATGGAGAGGTTAACCAGGTGAGCGACGGCGATGCTCAGCGCCACGCCTCTGCTGCCGAGGCCCAGCCCGTGCACCAGCAGCCAGCAGACGCCGGGGTGCACGGCGGCGCCGACGGCGGAGCCCACCATCACTGGCATCACGATGTTCTGCGTCTGCAAGAACTGGATGTGGCACTGCACCTGAACGAACAGGAACAGCGACGGGATCAGCCACCGGGAGTAGCTCCCGGCCGATGCGGCCATGTCTGGGTCGAGGCCACACCACGCCAGGATCTCGCCGGCGAAGGCCCAGAGCGCCGCCACCGGGACGCCCCCACGGCGAGCACCAGCATGGCACGCTGCTTGTGGGCGCCGACCAGGTAGTACTGCCCCGCGCCGAAGGCCTGGCCGCACAGCGTGGCAAGGGCGGTAGCCATGCCCCCTGACAACACAAGACAAGGTTGGATAGTCCTGTCTATCAGTAGCAATAAATCTAAACATATTTTGCAGTGGAAATCATTCGGTTTACGGGATTGGATGCGTACCAACACGCATAACCCAGTGGCAGCGGTGAAAGCAGTGGCGACGGATGCGCCGGCGAACTCGAGCCGGCCGAGGTGGCCGATGAACATCAGAGAAACGACCTGAACACCGTTAATGAGGAGGTGGCCCACGACGAGCGGCCCGGCGAGGTACAGCTGCTTCTTGACCTCGCTCCACACCGTGGTCTCTTTACCGATTCCATGCTTGTTCTCGGTGCCCGTCGCAGCGAGGAGCGGCGCCTCCATGCTTGTTGCTTGCTACGTTTGCCTGATACAGCAGCAATGGCAGTTAAGATGGAGTGCCGACCCTCACTGATTCCGCCTCTTGCACCGAGGATTATCAATGGAGCTCTCTATTTTGTAATTACACGTGGGATAAAGAAAACGTTTGGCAGCAGGTGGTACATCGATTGAGCTCACTCTTTTTGTACATAGTCAGCACTTTAAGAGGAGTACGCTCTTAAACTGCTCCTATATTTTACATCGGCACCAACGAAGGACTTTGTCAGCATTCCTCAAAATACAAATGCTCCCACGTCAGGGTCCAAAATAAATGTATTCTTTTTTTCTAGGGAGGGATAGCAAAAAAAAATGAAAGATTAGCTTAAAGTACATCTATATACATGCTATCAATTACCTTCCCTTGTTAGCTATGGCTCAAATGATTGAGGAAAAACTTAATTTGTAATTCAGACAGTCCTAATTAAACAATTTCCGTCTCAACAGTTCTTTAATCAACGCAAAGTCAACAAAGTTGGATTAGAATCCCATACCATATATTAGAGATCTATTTTACACATCCAATCGTTTGAAAAAATAGAGGACTGTTGATTAGATTTCTTTATATATACTAATAGCTTTGCTGAAATTGTTGATGTTAGAACATAATTGTTAGTTCAAATTTGCACAAAACGTCAACAAAAAAATATCTAGGAGTATAGAATCTTTTGAGGAGTTTATCGGTCCACAATACTTGCCAGTAGTTTTTCAAAACTACTAGGCAGTAGTTTGATCCAACAGTAGAGATTTAAAATCAAAAATACACAACTACTTGCAAGTATTTTACCATGTTGAGGGTATCACCGTCAAAGCGATAGATTTATCATGATTAATTTTTATTTTCGTGATAATATAAATGAAAATCGGTAATGTAATTAATCTTTAATGTTAATAATGTGTTCAATATTATTCTTACAATAAAGTTGTGGTTCATATATCTAAATTATATTTTATAAAAAATATGAAGCTATTAATTATTAGTAAAATTACAAAAATAACCTTAAACTAGTTGCAAGTATTTTTTCAAAACTACTTGCAAGTATCGTGGACCGAAAAACTTCTCTATCTTTTAGCTATACTCTACCAACCAATATCTCAGTAATCTATCTAGAAACCACAAACATGCAAACTGAGTGTAGCAGATACAAACATGCAAACCGACTCACTTCAAAATCTCATATTTGACATAGGTGTTGTATTTACGGCTAATTATTCTTAGTGGAGTGTTCATCCCTGTGTGGTGACTTCATGAATCCCAAAATGATGCCGACTCAATCTTTCAAATGCACTCCTGAGGGTATGTGTATATGCATGTAAGTGAGTATTTGTCCATTTGTATATGAGTGTGTTGATCATCCAGCCAAAAGATACTTAACCCCTCATGTTTGAAATATGTGATACATACGAAAAATAATCATACATAAAACTGCAGGAATGTAAAAAAATAATATGAAAATTCGTGGGCTTTACATATAGCCTAACTTATAGTTGGTGCATTTTTGGCTCTAAGACAGATCTATGGCTCGACATAGGACCCTTTCATTCAAGAAAAAGAAAGAAAAAGAACTAAGGCCCTTGGGTAGTTGGGTGCATGCATGTGTTTGCTTAATTCAACCTATTATTTCTGTAATGCTGATTGTAGTTCGAGCTACTCGTTGGTTCCATTTCTAAGAGACTTCTAGGCTTAGTTGAGGATTTCTTTGTCAGCAGCTTGCATGCTGTATTCAACATTATTCTATAATAATAAAGTACTGCAGGCCACATGCAAACACTGCGAAATGTTGGATGTTTTATGCCTTATTTATCTAAACATCGGGATTCAAAATATTAAATATCAAGACGAAGAAACTCCAGGGTCAGTAATACCTATCCGTGGTTTAGAGAAATGGTCACGAAGCAGGAAAATGAAAATGAAAAATGCAATATCAAAGGACAATCACCACTGCAGCCGCAGAAGAACAATGATGGTACAACAATTCTAAAGCACTGCTAATTCAAAGATTTTCAGTTTAATTATGTCCCAAACATCCCCTATCTCCTTTTTCCCTCTGTACAGGGTCACCCAAAGATTTCCATTAACCAAAACTTCATTCATAGACCAGAGTATGGTGTTGTCACAATCCATTCATATGCACCATACCATTTTGGTTAATGAATAATGATGCTGATGCCTAAAATAAAAGTTAGAGATAGTTTTTAGCGATTTATTTGTTGGAAATACTCTACGCCTACGCGCGTTACGGAAGCAACGCTGCTCAAAACTCCACCCTAAAGCCTAAACATCTTCCCTTCGTTCCCTGCAGATAAACCACGACACATTTTCTCCATACGGTTCCTCAAATCACATAGGAGATCGCCTTCCTCGTGGTATACTGGTACTTAAGCAAAAACACGTGTTACAAACTCCTCTGTCACTGTCACCCACATGCACACATTTTTGACTCGTTGGTTTCCGAAACAAGAAAACTTTCTGCCAGGTTGAGTATGTGGTCTAGTTTTGGTTACGCTCCAGTTTGGCTGTTAGCTAGGAGTTGTATCCAAAGATTGTAACTCTGCCATGATTTACTATAGCTTCCGTGATTTTCCTAAAAAACAACCGGTCACATGCTACTAGTTATTATTTTATTGGATAATTGCAAAACTCACCCCACAAGTTATTCAGAGTTTGAGATTTACATCCACAATAAGCTATTATGTTTCAAACAACTACCCACCTACTAGATTTTGTTGCAAACACCATCCCAATTCACACATGTCTATTGCCAAATCCCAAACCATCACATAGGTTAGTTTCCATGAGAAATGAAACAATTGTTTTTAGGTCTAAATGAAATAATTGTTATGGGTGTATTACCTCGCAGAAGGTAAGAGCATCTCCAAATGCTTCCCAAAAAATTTGACTCCTAAAAATATATATTTTTTGTTAGCATTTCAAAAAAAGTTTAGAGGTAATAATTTTTCTTCCCTCGTCCAATAGTTCCCCTATAATGGAATAATTTTGATTGGAACATGTCAGCATTTGGGGCTAGAGAAACATTAATTCTTTTGAGAATAGAAGGATTGAGATCTCTAATTTTCCTCACGTCGTTTCTAGCTACAAATGAGGAGGTTTTAGGGTATAACTAAATATAAGGGTGATTTTTTAACACGGTTGGAGATGATTTTTTAGACTAAACCTCTATTATTTGGTTTAGAGAGAGTTTTTATGTCTCTCTTGGAGATGCTCGTAGACCCTCCCAATCACCCTCGCTTAAATAATGGACGGTCCACGGTTATTTGACATTACCATAAAATATATTTTGTTTTCTAAAAGCACATATCAAAAGAACATCAACATCTAATAAAACAATAAACATTAGGGTCCAGCTTTGTCAGCGAGGCAGAAGTGCTCGATTGCATATAAACCTCCACGTGAAAGTCCATCGTCTGAAAGTTCTATTTCCTTCGTATTTAATGGCACTCATTGTATCAAAAAGTAATCAACGACGAGTCTGGTTCAAGCAACATAAAATAGAACAGCTAGATGCTTAGAGCCCACTCAATGTAGTACTAATTCTATTGAATAACTATAGTTTCTTGCTCAAATGTCCTCGTTAAAACTAATGCCTACCATAGAGGTCTAAGCTAATTTATTTACATCCTAAACATAAGTAGTCCAATGCAGGCACCCACGCACCGTTGAACTGTGGTAGCTGTGTATATATACTATAGCTAGAACTCCAAACTTCCGAAGTAAACGAAGCAGTGAGAGGTATGGCCCTTCGACAACGAGAATAAGCCTGGACGAGGCTCTCCTTGCCGCCGCGATCACAGAGAAGAAGCTCTGTTGGTGACGAGGATGAGAGGTCGATGGTGCCTGAGCTCAAGAAGCAGGTGTACCTGAATGCTCTTCGTCGGGTTCCTAATTAAATGCATACAGCTGTCCAGATAATCTCCGTCATGTTTGTAGGTCGCCACGGTGAGCTCGCGCTCTCAAGTGCCTCCAATGCCACGGCATTGGACTTTCACGTGGCTTCAGCTTCAAGTGCCTCCAAGCGTTGAAGGCCAAATACAGAGTTTTCCGTTCTGCTCTTCCATTGTACATGTCTACATGACAACTTGAGATTTTTTCCTATATTTCCGGAACTAATGCAAGAAGGACTTGTTTTTATCGGGCAAATGCTGATACCACGTTGATTATTTACAAAACAAGTTAAATGTTTTGTTTTTTGGGAACTACATAACTTGCTCTTCTTTCACCCAGCAAGACCACTGAGATTTTTCCATTGGGGAGTGGCACAAAATACATATTTGATTACCAAAAGGGCACATTCATGTTTACTTTTAAGGTCTAGAAATTATCATATTAATTGGAGAAAAAGAAAAAGAGTAGGTCTAGAAATTAATATATTAATCTAAGAAAAAAACTAAGAACCACTATTTCTTATATAATATTATCCTTAAATACCCTTATAATATTTTATTACTAAAAGGAGTCACCATGTTCACTTATAAGATCCAGTAACTATCATATTAACTATGTAAAAACAAAAACATAAATATTACACTATTAATCTTAGAAAATAATTACACACCATTGTGTATTATGAAAATATTATCCTAAAACTCCATTGTAAAATTATCCATCATTACTACTATAATAAGTTAGAGTAAAATACTACACCTTATCTCAAGAGTATGGATGAAATTTCCTTGACCAGATGTATTACAACACATATAGTCCCATGCACTCTGTTAGTGGGTGTTCACACTCCAGTATGTGTAATGTTTGCTGAATGAATACAGGTAAATAACGTTTATCAAAGAAAATGGAAGTTTCAATGTCCCAAAACGCATGTATTGAAGAATAAATATATAAGTGCTAAATAAGTTACCTAATAAATAAGTCTAGAAAATGAGTTTTACACCTCAACATATAAGTCAACATATTCTCTTAGAGCATCTCCAATAGAACCTCATAAAATATCCCAAAAAACATGATTTGTTTTGGTACGGAGGGGGGGCAAAAAATATTTGGGTTAGTTTTTTGTCTTCAAATTTATCTAAAAACTTACTACTACATTCCTAAATTATTGTCACCATTGACTTTTTTCGTTACGTTTGACCATTTGTCATATTCAAATATTTTAAGTAATGTCATATAATTTGTTGGAATCTGTTCAATCACTAAAGAAACTTGAAATATAGTCTATAATTTTTTATATTTCAAAAAAATTGAATAAGACAAATGGTCAAATGTAACGAAAAAATCAAATGCGACGATAATTTAGAAACGGTGGAGTATTCAATTGAACCATGTTAGGACTAGGGCCACAATAGTGTTACTTTCACCGGAAAGAAGAGAGGAACTTTGGCCCCCAACTCTCCTCTATGCTGCAGCTACAAATGAGCGGAATGGGGCTTTAGGGTGAGCCAGCATATTAGGGGAGGTGTTGGGGTCATGTTAGAGATGTGTTGTTGGCCAAAACCCCAACATTTTAGTTTAGGAGAAGCTTTTTGTGTCTCGTGGAGATGCTTCTAAAATCTATTATACTTATTTTGATAGTAGTTCTACAATTGAATTAGTATTATTCAAAGAATTTGTGTTTTCTGAAGGAGCTCACCCATTAGCGGCAAGTTACGACCATCAAATAGAAGTAGCAGCAAGGTACACCAATATCGCAGGATCGGTCGATAGGTTATCTACCTACTTATGTCTTTTGCTCGGATCGGGGTCCTCTGAATTGAAGGGTTCAATTCAGAGGACTGTAGCGACCGGCACAGTAATCTGTGAGGTGAGCTACAGTACCGTGAATTTGCACTGTAGCAAAACAGAACCTGTAAAATACTGTACCACCATTTAACCCTGTTCATCGATTACTGTAGCACCGAATCTCAACCACTTCTTCCAGATAGAACGGTCACAAAAGAGAGCAAATTCATGCTACAGTGCTCCCTCTGAATTGAAAGCATCAATTCAGAGGACCCCGTTCCCTTTTGCTCCTAGCCTCAAGGCACCAACGCAGCAGGCAAAGAAAGGAGGAAACTAAGGCAGCAGGGACACCCGAGCAGAAGCTTCCCCGGCGATAGCACGAAGGCTTTCATTGGATAAAGAGAAGGAACCCGCTGGGTGGTGGCGTGAATAGGGAAAAGAAGTAGTAACTTGGGGAAGTCTGCCCATTGGGCAAAGTCAACTAAGTTAAAATCAATGGCTCTAGTTATTTTGCACTGTTACGATCTGATCTTATATCCAATTAAACAAGTGAGTAGTCAAATGGACGGATTTCGACTAGATCTATACATCTACGGTCATTGATCGTCCATCCGACAACTAGTTAAAAAAGTCAAATTCTGGTCAAACTATATTATCTTTCTAATCGGTAATTTAATGTTCTCATAATTATTTGGGATATTACAATCCATTTCCTAATAACTTAATTACTCAATGCTATAATTTAAAACACTAAATCAAATAAAACACATATAAGTATGAAAGCATCATTTTACAATATTTTTGTCAGGTTTAGTAGTAAATTTTCATCTTAAAGATACTTTTCATGATTGGAAACAGATTAAATTAGGATGATTAGAATGTCCCCATTTACAATCATATAAAATTGTAGGTCCTTATATAATTATTAGGCTGAGATGTATCTTCATACCTTAGTACGTTTGATTATATTCCTCCTACTGCTTGATGGCATCTCAACCTCGACAGTGCGGTGCTGCCACCCTCCAAGTCGGCTGTATTTTATCTTACTGACTTCGTCACACCCATCACGTGGGAAGATCGGAATGATTGAGCCCGTCTCTGAAATATTAGGTTCCATTTAGACAAAATCTAAATATTAGGATTGTGATCTTGTTGACCAAATATTCTAAATACCCCGTCGCTGGAACTTAGAATATAATAGCTTTGTAGATAGGCACACCCTAGCAAAAAAAAAGGCACACAAGTGCTTGATCCCATCTGCACCTCCATTTGAAAGTGTATTTTAGTCTGAAACGTACTCTACATTTTTTTTGGAATGACGATCTTTGTTATCAAACTAATCAGTGATGGGTCGGTGCAAGTAAGAGCGTGCAAGTAAGAGCATCACCAACAGATTAGGTATCAATTGGCTAAATTTAGATGTTTTACCTCCTTCGTAAAAATAGAAACCCTCCTAATATTATGCGGTATTCCAGCATACTAGCTAAATCTAGACTCTTCATATTTAAATACCCAAATATACCCACCATGCATGGCATTATTTCCTATCTTTTTTTTCAATTACCGATCTTTATAAAACAATAGTTAGATAATTAGCAACCAACTCACGGTTGTAGAAATGTCAACCCTAAAAGCCTAAGCTAGTCTAGATAAAATCCTAAACACTTCTGCACTGTTATTCCAATTCGGGCACCAGCATTTGTGGGTATTAAGAACCTTCTACAGCCTAAAACACTGTTTTGGTCCAAAATACTGACTAATAGTTTTGCCAAACTATTGGTCAGTAGTTTATAGGTATTTTTCCAATTGCAATCTTAAATAATGGATTTATAAAAAATTTTACAAAATCAAATTTTAGGAGATGAGCCATAACCTTATTGCAAGAATAATATTTGGCATGTCAATTAACATCAAAGTTAAGTTGAATTAATAATTGGATAAAGTCCACTTTACTCTCTCTAACTATCGTGTAAGTCCACTTAACCCCCTGAACTATAAAATCGTTTCTTTTATTCCCGTCGAGTTTACAATACCATTCACTTTTCCCCTTCGGCGGTTTTGTGGGGTCGTTTTGCCACCCTGATGATTAAAGAAGGCTCGGGCTCACTTGTTAGGCATCAGCGAGGTGGTAGTGGCGGGCATGGAGGTCAGGGAAGTCTTTGTGCTCGGTACCGGACGCGGAGGGGAAGAGGTGTGTGGGGCAATGTCAAGGAAGATGTGGGTTTGGCAAAATCACTCAACCTAGCCGCCCTAGGAGGGAAAGTGAATGGTATATATTACAAACTTGGAGGGAGTAAAACAAACAGTTTCATAGTTCGGGGTTAAGTATACTTCGTTAATAGTTAGAGATAGTAAAGTGGACTTTATCCTTAATAATTTTAGTTTGTATTATTATTAAAATGAAAATTAATCATTGTAAGTCTATCACTTTGACGATATTACCCTCCATATGGTAAAATTTTGGCAAGTAGTTGTTGATTCCTGATATTAAATCTATACCATTGGATCGAACTATACCGACCAGTATTTTGGATCGAAAACCTCATTAGATAAAACTAACATGTATTGAATTAACCTACCCATTTATGGTACTAATCCGAAGTTCCAAAGTAAATGAATCTGTGAGGAAAAAAGAATCAGTGAGGAACGACAGTACGTGCAGCCCTTCGATAAGCATACAGGATTCATTGGACAGGCATGGAGTCGGCCGTTCAGGGCGACGGTGAGGATGGGAGCTCGAAGGTTTAGTGATTTATTAGAGCATCTTTAAATTATTTTTTATGTTAAAAAAGGTAAATTAGAACAAAGGAAAAAGAATCTACATAAAAATGTACAAATGAAGAAAAGGAAACAGATACTCGTGGGCAACAATCCTACGAAGTCTATGGGGCATCAAATGTGATCCGCAGGTCAGTGCGTGTTGCTCTGGAAGAGCTGCTTTGTGCTCCAAGCCACAATATCAATTTGTAGGCATCGTCGTGATGGAAAGTGGTTTCCATCTTTATGCTTCTTCAATCTTTTTGCCGTCGTCGAATTTCAATGTTCGTAGAATGTTTTTCATTAACAATTCCAAGTTGCAATACCAAAACAATATTTTGGGGTTCACCATCCCAGTTTGTCAGTTTGTCATATATGTGAGTCACTCCTCGTGCTGCTCGATCGGTGGTGGTGATTCCATGCCTGAAGTACGCATATAAAACAAGTCCCGATGTAGAGCCTTTGCGGAGAAAGTGGCACATGTGTCAGCTGATTTTAAAATTTTGCCTCATCCTCCTGAGTCCTGACCAAGTGACAGGTTTCGTTGTCGTCTGCTAGAGCGCCGCTTGGCTGAGCCCAGCAGTGAGATTTGGACCGACTGTCGTCAGTCCTGCTGATTTATCTCTCGTGCCCTCACGGCCATCACGTGCTGCCATGGAGGATCACGGAGGCGGCGTAGGTGGAGGACGACGACATGGGGAGGAGGAGAGCTCGGTCGTCTTGAGCGAGGTGAAGAGGCAGCTGCGCCTCGCCGCGCCGCTCGCCGTCGGATGCCTCCTGCAGAACGTCATCCTGTCAATCTCCCTCATGTTCGTCGGCCACCTCGGCGAGCTCACTCTCGCCGGCGCCTCCTTGGCCACCTCCTTCGCCAATGTCACCGGCTTCAGCGTTCTGGTAAGTAAAAATAACATGCCTTCCTACTGAACTCCACCACTGCTGGTACTGAAGCGGCGTCGCGTGTCGTTCTTGCCAGATGGGCTTGGCCAGCTGCCTGGACACGCTGTGCGGGCAAGCCTTCGGAGCCGCGCAGCACCACCTGCTGGGCGTGTACAAGCAGCGCGCCATGCTGGTGCTCACTCTGGCAAGCGTGCCGATTGCGGTGGTCTGGGCCTACACCGGCGAGATCCTTGTGCTCTTGCGGCAGGACCCGGAGATCGCCGCCGGTGCCGGGAGCTACATCCGGTGCATGATACCGGCGCTCTTCTTCTTCGGGCTGCTGCAATGCTACACCCGCTTCCTCCAGATGCAGAACGTCGTCGTGCCGGTGATGCTGGGCTCGGCGGCGACAGCGCTGGCACATGTGCCCGTCTGCTGGTTGCTGGTGTTCAAGCTTGGCCTGGGCGCCAGGGGCGCCGCGCTGGCCAACGCCGTCTCCAACTTTTTCAACCTGTCGTTCCTGGCGGTATACGTCAGGCTCTCGCCGTCTTGCAAGGCATCCGGGGCAGGATTCTCCGGCGAGGCGTTCCGCGGCATCCCGGCCTTGTTGAAGCTGGCCGTGCCGTCCGCTCTCATGCTCTGGTGACAACGATACTTTATTCCATTCAGTTATCAAAAGAGTTTATATATAATCCCATTCAACTGTACTGTAGTATTCTGTTATTATTTGTCCCGCGAGATCGGCCATGATGAGTTCAATTGGTGCAGCATCGAGTTGTGGGCATTCGAGATCTTGGTGATCCTTTCCGGCCTTCTCCCTAACCCGAAGCTCGAGACGGCCGTGCTGTCTATCTGGTGAAACCTATGCTTTGCTCTGCCTCTGCTGAAACTTACATGGCTGTTGATTATTTGTTGCTCTCTGACAGTCTAACCAGAAGTTCAATCTCTCGTTTGATTCGTGTAGCCTCAACATTTATATCTTTGCATACATGGCCCCGCTTGGGCTTAGCAATGCAGTAAGGTAACTTTTCTCAGCTCGCTGCATACCAACTAAATATCATTCTTTCGTCATCAATAGTTACTGAGTTTGTACTCCCTCGTTCCTTGTTATTCTAACTTTTGCTCAAATTCAAACATCATTCTCTCAGACCGCCAATTTCTTTTTAATACAATATCTGAAAATCAGATGCAAGATTGAAAATTTCGACTTTGAGCAAAACTAAAATAAAAAGTAATTTGGAATGAAGTAAACATTTACCATGTGTTCATGTGCAGCATACGTGTTTCAAACGAGCTTGGTGCGGGGCGGCTGCAGACGGCTCGCTTAGCCACACTGGTGGTCATCCTTTTGGCATTTTCACTTGCCGTTTCAGAAGGTCTAGTGTTGGTGCTGCTGCGCAACTTATTGGGCTACGCGTACAGCAATGAGAAGGAGGTGGCCTTATACACTGCTAGAGTGATCCCAATTCTCGCGGTATCCATCTTGTTTGACTCCATCCAGAGCGCCCTTTCAGGTACGGAAATAAACACAACTGTTAGTGTAACCCCACATTCCAAATTTAGTTTTTCCGTGACCTATAAGTGAGCCTGCTTTTACCTATGTGGGCCTTAACATGGAGTGAGAACCGATCCGTAATTTCATTGAGATATGCATAAGCTCATACTCGATCTGCAGGTGTTGTTCGTGGTTGTGGCCGGCAAAAGATTGGTGCCTGTATCAATCTTGTTGCATACTACTTCGCGGCCATCCCGGCGGCATCCCTCTTCGCTTTTGTGGGTCACTTCAGAGCAAGGGTACATAACTTTTGATACCCATTAATTTCCGTTACTTTTCCTATCTCAGCTGGAGAGCTTCAAAGTTCCAGTTTGTACTCAACAGGGGCTCTGGTTGGGGATCCTGTGCGGGCTAGTGGTGCAAATGTTCTTGCTCTTCTCCATCACCTTACCCACAAATTGGGACAAGGAAGTAAGCATTCGTTTGAAGCTTCAATGTTTTTGATTTACTAATTGACTTTTATCTTATTCTCAGTGTTCTCCATTTTGTTCTCAGGCATCCAAGGCAAAGGATAGAGTTTTCAGTTCATCTCAACCAGTAGAATTGACAACATCAGCCTATACAGAGCAGGAGGCAAGTGGGTGTAGCTCTATTGGGAAGGACACTCAAGGAACAACTGGAGCAACAAAGAGTTCTGTTGATCTCAAAGAAAATGAGTCTTAATGTTGTCTAATCAAAGAAGTCAAAAATGAGTAGTGGAATCATTGTAACAAACAATCCAAGTTGTATTGATATATAGTGCAGAGAAGTGTGTGATGTTTGTAAAATTAATTAATTATCTCCTGGTGAAACCGGAAAAAAAACATACATCTCCTGAGAATCATGTAAATACTCCTCAGTGGCGAATATACACCTTGTAACATCCATTTGAAAGTTTGTCAAAACGCAACTACAAAGTAGTACTGACGTGACTGCTTAGCTTTGTATCTAGACTAATGCAATTCATTTCTCAGCTACTTGCATGTTTCTTCTTGGTCAAAAGTCAGCATATCAATCATAGTACTACAACTTTTGCTCTCGATTACAAAACAAGAATCCAGACATTCTATGTATGGTGGAACAGATTCTTGCAAGTCATAATCAGAGGACAAAATTAGCTGGAGTAAGTTGATACCGCCACCTAACTTCTTGAAGGCCGTTTTCAAAGGTACTTTCATGAAGGAAAATAAAGAGATCTGTGGGCTCATTGTTGTCAAGGATTTTGAGATCGAGTGATATACTCTAGCAGAAGTCGAGAAAATAAATTGAAGTGTCCAAATACATGATTTTAAAATTATGCATTAATATCAATACGAAAAGTAAGTAAAAACACCAATATAAGCTCTGAAGTACATGTAGTTGTCGTTACAAACATAGTAACCTAAGAATTATATAAAAATAACAATTATTAATCAATATTAAAACAATAATGCAATTTAGATCATACACTTTTACCTATAGTTAGATTTTGTATGGTTGCCAGTTAATCTTAAATCATAATTTTACATTAATGTTATGAGATTTTTTAATTAATAAAGTTGAAGGTAAAGGGGATACTCATGTTTTATTGAGTTAATGTTCACAATGTAAGGGTCGATCCTCACGTTTGCACAAAACATATACTCAATTT
Organism: Chloris gayana; assembly: GCA_031894775.1. Classification (NCBI taxonomy): domain Eukaryota; kingdom Viridiplantae; phylum Streptophyta; class Magnoliopsida; order Poales; family Poaceae; genus Chloris; species Chloris gayana. The sequence goes on along the minus strand of JAUNZO010001381.1, from coordinate 304,266 downwards.
GCCTAAGAAATAAAAATCCATTCAATGTTACCACAACAAGTTAAATCTGAATCAAATGTGAATGTATACGGAGTAGATATAATAATTCATTTAAATATCTACCTGAAAGAATATCTTATATTTAGTTTTTATGGTTGGAAACGGCCAAAATCAAAAGTTAACAAAGATTTAAAAAAGAGTCCACATAAAATGGGATAAATAATGAAAAAGGAAACAAATGCTCATGGGCCACAATCCTAACTCAGCTGTACATTTTCAGCTTTAAGAAGTCAACGGGTCTCAATCCTCAAGTTGGTGTTTTGCTCTTGAACTGTATCGTGCCTAAGTCAGTGAGCCACAATAGGTAATTTAGTATAATTAATTAAGTAATAATGTGTCACATTCAACTTGCACTTCAACCGGTTCTTCTAGATAATGCCTTTCTGGCCTGCTTTATATTGAAAGTCATAACAAGGTCTCCAGGTACAGTTATGCCGGTGTTACCGCTTCCATTGCAGATCACATGACAGGTCAGAAAGGTTCAAAAGGGAATGTGTACTTAAAGTCATCGGTACCAGGTTTTAGCCTTTTCGAACACCTTGTCCAGCTCCTATTGGTCTTGGCTTCCCAGGGCTTCCTTGATGCATATCCAAACGTAAGTCTCTCCGGGTTTTTTTCCTTCAATTACACACCCGACTGTACCTTATCTTGAAATCCAAGCCACAGTGAAAATTTCAGTTCTGTAGGCTGCCAACTTTCATAATCTAGACATCCTCTTTGTGCTTTACTCCTCATGTTTGAAATTTTTACATTGACCTTGCTGTGTACACTCCTTTTTTCTCGAGTGTGCCCACTTCATTACGTCTCTTTCCCCGGTTCTTCAACTCGATTAGAGTTGAATAACAAGCATTATTGCTGACAGAGACCGTCTTCCTTAAGGGTCATGGATTTTTATTTTCCCCTTCTTAACCGTCACGAGTCGAATGATGATGTGAAGAGAAAAAAAAGTTGTGATTCGTGCGAGAATATTTTGGGCACATCCAAGACAAGTATCACGCCTCGATACTGATCTCGGCAGTCTGTTTATCCTCTGTCTGGTACGGCCAACAGGAGCACTGTTTTGGTGCCAACAACACCCATAAAAAACCTGTACCCATGGCTTGCGCGAGGCCGGAGTAACGGACTCATCCTGCTGACCACTCTGTTTGTCGCTTGGCTGCCAAAGCAGCGATTGTGCTAATAAATTAGTGCGAGGTTCGGCTAGAGTTTGACCGCCGTCTCAGGTCACGTGGTGCCATGGAGACTCACGGCGGGGGAGCAGCGGAGTGTTCCGTCGGGAGCGAGGTGAAGAGGCAGCTCCGCCTCGCCGCGCCGCTCGCCGTGGGATGCCTCCTGCAGAAGATCATCCTGACCATCTCCCTCATGTTCGCCGGCCGGTTCGGCGAGCTCGCCCTCGCCAGCGCCTCCATGGCCACCTCCTTCGCCACCGTCACCGGCTTCAGCGTCATGGTAAGGTAGCTAGCTTAAGCATCCCTCTCCACCGATGAGCATCTCCGCCTCTCGCTCGCCGCTACTCAACTGACGCCACCCGTTCTTGCCAGAGAGGCATGGCGTTCGGCCTGGACACGCTGTGCGGGCAGGCCTTCGGCGCGGGGCAGCACAGCATGCTCGGCGTGTACAAGCAGCGCGCGATGCTGGTGCTGACGCTGGTGAGCGTGCCGGTGTCGGTGATCTGGGCCTACACCGGCGAGATCCTGGTGCTGTTCCGGCAGGACCCGGAGATCGCGGCGGGGGCCGGGCGGTACATCCGGCTCATGATCCCGGCGCTGTTCCTGTACGGCCTGCTGGAGTGCCATTACCGGTTCCTGCAGACGCAGAACGCCGTCGTGCCGGTGATGCTGGGCTGCGGCGCCACCGCCGCGGCGCACGTGGCCGTCTGCTGGCTGCTGGTGTTCAGGCTCGGCATGGGCGCCAATGGCGCCGCGCTGGCCAACGCCGTCTCCTACCTCTTCAACCTCTGCTTCCTGGCGCTCTACGTCAGGCTCGCGCCGTCCTGCAAGGCCACCTGGGCGGGGCTCTCCGGCGAGGCGTTCCGCGGCATCCCTGCCTTCTTGAAGCTCGCCGTGCCATCGGCCCTCATGCTCTGGTGAGAACGACATACAGTTCCATTCGATTTTTCATCCTGCAGGATTGGTGATGAATTCCGTTGCTCATACGTGCAATAAGTGCAGCATCGAGTGGTGGGCCTTCGAGCTCCTGGTGCTGCTCTCCGGTCTTCTCCCCAACCCCAAGCTCGAGACGGCAGTGCAGTCTATCTGGTGGGTGAAATCAACTCTGCTGAGATGAACTTGCATTGTTGTTTGCTCTCTGATTCCAAGCTCATCACCCTCGTGAATCTTGCAGCTTCAACATTTACACCTTTGCATACATGATCCCCCTGGGACTTAGCTATGCAGTAAGGTAATTAAGTATACTCTACAGTCCCAATTAGCCTAGATGAATTTCCCATCCCAAATATTCAGTTCTATTCGTCACCAACTGTAGCTGAACTCGAGACCTTTTCCGTGTGCAGCATACGTGTTTCGAACGAGCTTGGCGCAGGACGCCCGCAGGCAGCTCGCCTAGCGACACGGGTGGTCATCCTCTTGGCGTTCTCCGTCGGCGTCTCAGAAGGTCTCGTGATGATGCTGGCGCGCCACGTGCTGGGCTATGCGTACACCAATGACAAGGAAGTAGCCTTGTACACCGCTAAAATGATGCCGATTCTCGCGGCGTCAACTCTGTTTGACGCCATCCAGTCTGTTCTTTCAGGTATTTCAGACAAGCTTTACGGCACATCCAAGCTCCTATTTTAGCTAGACCAATACCTTTTACATTGGTCGATCGAGTACAAAGCTTATCTTTGTTGACGAAAAACAAAGAGAGCAAAATAAACTTGTGATTTTTTTTTCAATTTCTGGGACATGATCACAAGTGTCATAAGTCCCATGCTTTTTTCTTTGACATGCGTAATAAGCCCATACCCCATCTGCAGGTGTTGTTCGTGGTTGTGGCCGGCAAAAGATTGGTGCCTTTTTCAATCTTGCTGCCTACTACCTCGCTGGCATCCCCGCAGCATGCGTTTTCGCCTTTGTCTGCCATCTCAGAGGAATGGTATAGTAATATGATAATTTTCCATTGATTTCAATTCCTTTTCCTCTACCTCTGTTTGGAAAGGCCCTAAGTTCCTCTGTTTGGCGAGCTGAACAGGGGCTCTGGTTCGGGATCTTTTGTGGGCTAGTGGTGCAAGTGCTGTTGCTGCTCTCCGTCACCTTATTCGCCAACTGGACCAAAGAAGTAAGAACAGACGTTTCGAGTTTCAACGCACTTGATTTACGTGTCTTTGTCCTCTTCTCAATGTTCCCATTTGGATTTTTCAGGCGTTGATAGCGAAGGATAGAGTTTGCACTTCTTCTCAACCGGTAGAATTGACAACATCAGGCTGTACAAAGGAGACAAATGGATGCACTTCTGTTGAGGACGCACAAGGAACAACAGGAGCAACTAAGGCTTCCATTGACCCTACATAAATAGAATGTTGACGGCAATGTTATCAAAGTAGTTATTAGAAATGATGGTCCATGCACTCATTCAATCCAAAACAAAAAATGTAGTACGTCCTCAGGTTTAATAAAAAAATATTGATACAGATCAGAACTGTGTGACTGTGTGTGATAGTTATAATATTAATACTCCTGCTCATACTTTGTAGTGGCTTCATATATACCACACCTTGTAGTGTCCAGATAAAAGTTTGTGTTATATAGACTACAAACAAGTAAAGTTGAATTTTGAAAAAAAAAATAAGTTCACTTGACTGCAGAGCTTTGTATGACTATTTAATAAAATAATTTCTCCACTACTAGCATATTTCTTCTTGGTCAAAAGTAAGTAGATCAAGTAAAGATGCAGAGTTTAACCATCGATTCCAAAACAAGACTCCAGGCCCTTCTATGGTGCAGGTAGGGATTCGAGAATTGAACGGATGATGGGGAAGGGATGCCACCAGTAGGGGAATAAAGTCAATCCATATATGGCAGAAGCGGAACATGTTCTTGGAAATCATAATCAGACATCACCAAATCAAGTTGATTCCACCATCAACCTTCTTGAAGCTCAAGTTTATATGTGATTTCCTGAGGGAAAACAATTAAAGTGAGCTTGGGGTTTCATTGCCAGGGATTTTGAGATTGACGATATTCTGCCACTGGCACGTACACGGAAATAATTTTATGTGCATGATGCACTGTGTGCTCAAGCCGAATTAGAAAGGATATTTGAATTATATATAGCACATAAATAAGAATCTTTTTTTTCAAAAGTGTAAGTGTTGACCCCAGCTTGTTTCCACATACTCTCATGGTAGGTTGGGCAGGGGCTGAATGCCCCACTATGACTTTGACTTGTTGAATTCCACCGTAGGTTGGGCTGAAACTGAAGAGAGAGAAGCCCAAGTGAATAGGCTCAGGTAATGAGAAGCTTTGGGTCTTTTCAGAATTTTCGAAGAGTTCAAACTTAGAGAACTCATGTTATTGTTTATGATTTGATCTAAAAGCTATGTAATCTCAGAAAATTCATATAAAACTTTCAAAGACCTTTTACACTCCATTCAAGCACTTTCAAAGACCTTTTACACATTCCAGCTAGGTTCGTCCCTCGGCGGGTTCTCACAAGGTTGTAGGTCCGAATGTAAGGGGGTTCGGGGATTTTCTCCATCTGTGTGAGGTCTTCTTCTTAGCAGAATGCTCCGGGGTTGTCTTAACCCATGAGTCGAGTTTTTTTTCAAACTAAGTACACCAAAATCAAGACATTGCATACAAATGCGAGTATATATTCATTTTTAGAGCGTCCCCAAAGGTAGAGACGGTACTAACTCTCCACGTCATCTAAGAGTTATCTAAGAGTCATCTAAGAGTTCATATCAACTCTAAAGTAACAATTGGACCCACATGTCAGTGCCTCAATAAATGTTAGAGGCTGCCTCTTGAACAAGAGCTAGAAATCTTCTCTCTCTTCTTTTTCACTAATAAATAATTCTAAGAGTTAGCTAAGAAGCAATCATTGGGGACGCTCTTAGAAAATATTATGGATAAAGTCTCAATGCATATTTTCTCTTAAGTCATCAAAATTTGAACATTAATTAGAGAAAATAAAGAATACATAAATTATCCACTGCAGCTTTTATAAAAACAATAACCTAAAATACCTCCATATATGTTTTTAAATTAGCCGCCATATCCAAGTAAGAAAAATAGCTTATAATACTCCAATACATGGTTTTAAAATTATCTAGTTTTGCCATTATAAATCAATGAAATATGCAAGTGTGCTTATTAAAAGAGATTTGAAGACTACAAACAACGTGACGAACACAATCTCTAAAAATTTCAATACCTATGTCTGTGCACAAGCAACATCCCATAGATCCAATAAAGATTTACATCACCTTAAAACTATGTCAAAAAAAATTCTTGCTCAATCGATAGAGCCTACACAGCTCTCTCCTATGGCCAGGTGATTGATCTATGATTTATTTATTTTTCACTGAAGATCGATGATTTATTTCTTGCTGGTGCAGAATAATCGTTGGGTTCAAACCTGGAAAGAAATTATAAGTTGTGGTACTACACTTTGCTTGCTAAATCATATTTTTCAACATTGCGTTTACCTTTCTTTTTATCTTTCAATCCTTTTATTTGTGACTTTTTTTAAAAGATGAATAATAAACTCATAAAAAACTAACCGTGCAATGGGTGGGCTGCTTAGTTTAGTACTCCTTCCGTCCCATTGAAAGTGTCGTTTTAGACTTTTAGACATCATTCTTTGATTGTTCGTCTTATTCACAAAATTTTTGTAAATATTATATATTTTTTTCTAACTTAATTTATCGTTAGTGATACTTTAATAATAATGTATTTATTTTTTTATTTTTATAAAATTTTTGAATAAGACAAGCGGTCAAACGTGAAATCTGAAAAGTCAAAAACGACACTTTCAATGGGACAGAGGTAGTAAGAACTAGATGATACCTCGCGCGTTGCTGTGGCACATTATATAATATAAAGAAAAACACTTTACAAACACCTAGAAAAGAAAATAAATAGAAACGGAAAAGATATAGAAATAAAAGGTGCAGTAGTATTAGAAACTTAATTTGTGGTGACCGAATAACATGAAGTAACATGAGGATATTGATGCATGGATGGATAGATTAGAGTTAGAGGTGATAATCGGGTGTGCTAACTTTCTAGATGACATGGCAAGGATTTGAAAAGTTCAAAATAGCTCCTAATCACCAAAATTCAATCTTTATCTAATTGTTAAAATTATTTGAGATGATGTGGCACAACGTGAAGCTAGAGAAATAGCATTAAATGACTTAGTGGGTTGGAAATGATGTGACGCGACGTGAAGCTAGAGAAATATCATTGATGGACTTTTAGTGGGTTGCATCTTTTATATATATGTAGATAAAAAACTATGATGAGAAATAATAGAAATTAAATGATAACAAAATACAAATACATGAAAAAGAGTCAGCATAAATCTGCATAAATTATGTCCTTATTGTTATCTTTTAATGAACAATTATTCCTTTATTGTTCAACTTGATGAGGGTTGAGAACAACAAAGCATTATTGATGATTGAGACCTACTGTCGCTTGTTCAGTTTTAAAGTTCGTGAAACATTTTCCCTCCAAGTTTCTTATTGCGTATCACGTTTCGTCTTGTCCGGGTTCGATCATAAGGGCATGTACAAAAGAGAGCCCACTATGGTCTTTTGGGCACATGTATCCAAGCAAAGAGACATAAAATAATTCTAGTCATACAAATGAGAGACTCTACATGTTGTCTTTCAATAAATACATATTATTAATGATTGTATGACACAAGTTGTCTCTCGCACATGTACAACGGTGCTCGTAGTTGTACTCGAACACGTGATAGAGACCGTCTCTTCATCAAGAACCCACTCAACCGTCTCTCAAAGGGTTGGAGGGACTATTTGTAAAAGTACACTATCACATCAGCCTGAGAGCCCACTCATTTATTAGCGTATATATATATATATATATATATATATATATATATATATATATATATATATATATATATATATATATATATATATATATATAAAAGGACCACTATTTCTATACATGGAGATTTTTTATTTTTTAGGACTCTGTTCGAGTTGCCTACGCCATATAGTGATGTAAGCCGTGCTGACGAGAGTGGCATGTCTCCCCTGTTCTGCCCGAGGACGAACGCATCCTACTGACAACTCTCCGTGCCGTTGTCTAGAGTGCCTCTCGGCTGCCAAATGAAGCAGCAGGTGTAATTAATCGGTGAGATTTGGCTTAACAACAGTCATTGATTCCTGCTGCTTTCTCGCCTTCTCACGGTCATCACGTGCTGTCATATGGAGTGTCACGGAGGAGCAGGGGAGTGTTCCGTCAAGAGCGAGGTGAAGAAGCAGCTGCGCCTCGCCACGCCGCTCGCCGTCGGATGCCTCCTGCAGACGATCATCCTGACCATCTCCCTCATGTTCGTCGGTCGCCTCGGCGAGCTTGCTCTCGCCAGCGCCGCCATGGCCACCTCCTTCGCCAGCGTAACCGGCTTCAGCGTGCTGGTAAACCAACACCCATTCCGAGTCAACTCGATCAATCAGCATCTCGTTATTGTGTAGTACTAGTACTAGGTAAGTAACGTCTTCTGCTACTGCAATACTGCAATTGCCAGAGAGGCATGTCCAGCAGCCTGGAGACGCTGTGCGGACAGGCATTCGGAGCGGATCAGCAACATCTGCTCGGCGTGTACAAGCAGCGGGCGATGCTGGTGCTGACTCTGGTGAGCGTCCCGGTGTCCGTGATCTGGGCCTACACTGGCGAGATCCTCGTGCTGTTCCGGCAGGACCCGGAGATCGCCGCCGGGGCCGGGAGCTACAACCGGAGCATGATCCCGGCGCTTTTCCTCTTCGGTCTGCTGCAGTGCCACGTCCAGTTCCTGCAGACGCAGAACGTCGTCGTCCCGGTCATGCTGAGCGCCGGCGCCACCGCCGTGGTGCACGTGGCCGTCTGCTGGTTGCTGGTGTTCAAGCTCGGCCTGGGCACCAACGGCGCAGCGCTGGGCAACGCCGTCTCCTACCTTTTCAATCTCTCCTTCCTGGCGATCCATGTCAGGCTCTCGCCTTCTTGCAAGGCCACATGGGCGGGATTCTCCGGCGAGGCGTTCCGCGGCATCCCCGGCTTCTTGAAGCTCGCCGTGCCGTCCACTCTAATGCTCTGGTACGAACAATTTCGGTTTCATTAATTGTTTGATTATCCAGTGAGATTGGTGATCAATTCCGTTGCGCGATACTAATACGCAGCATCGAGTGGTGGGCCTTCGAGCTCCTGGTGATCCTTTCCGGTCTTCTCCCTAACCCCAAGCTCGAGACCGCCGTGCTGTCTATCTGGTGACTGGTGAAATGAAGTCTATGCTTGCCTCCGGTGACACTTGCATACTGTTTGCTCTCTGATCCCAAGTTCATTTCCATGATTCTTGCAGCTTCAACACTTCTACCTTTGCATTCATGGCCCCCTTGGATTTAGCTACGCAGTAAGGTAATTAGTACTCACTATAAACTCTACTCAGCACCGCTTGGAATTTTTCAGATGATTAATGTTAGTCGTTGTTCACCAACAGTTACTGAGTTTGGATTGCGACCTTTGCTTTTGTTCCTGTGCAGCATACGCGTTTCAAACGAGCTTGGTGCGGGACGGCCGCAGGCAGCTCGCCTGGCGGCGCGGTTGGTCATCCTCTTGGCATTATCGCTGGGTATAGTACAAGGTCTTGTCTTGGTGCTGGTGCGCAACGTTTATGGCTACGTGTATAGCAATGACAAGGAAGTGGCCTCGTACACCGGTAGAATGATGCCCATTCTCGCGGTGTCCTGCTTGTTTGACAGCATCCAGTGTGTTCTTTCAGGTACCAATATAATGTGGCAGAGCTCGAGCAGAAGCAATATTATGGCGGGTTTCTTCTTTTATAATTTTTGCAGGGCAACAACATGGATCCTGACTAGAGTAAATTGATCCCTATTTTAAGTATAAACCCATACTTGGTCTGCAGGTGTTGTTCGGGGTTCTGGCCGGCAAAGGATCGGTGCCATTATCAATCTTGTTGCTTACTACCTTGCAGGCATCCCTGCAGCCTCCGTTTTTGCATTTGTTTTCCATCTTAGAGGAATGGTACATAATTATGATTTTCCACTAATTTCATCTCAATAAGTTTTTTTCCCGTTCCTTTTCGTATCCTATCTCAGTTTGAGAGGTTCTGATTTCTAGTTTGACCTGGACAGGGGCTCTGGTTCGGGATTATGTTCGGAGCAGCGGTGCAAATGCTCTTGCTGCTGTACATCACGTTGCGAACAAACTGGAGCAAGGAAGTGAGCACCCTTTGGAGCTTCAATGCATTTTTTTATTTTGTTGTATTTATTTAATTCTTTTTTTCGAATAATGTAATAATCATGTTTATCTTGTTCTCAATGTTCCCGAACACCTCAGGCATTGAAGGCAAAGGATAGAATTTACAGTTCTTCACAACCGGTAGAATTCACAAGATCAGGCAGTACAGAGGAAGCAAACGGATGTACTTCCGTTGAGAAAGACACTCAATGAACCACTGTAGCAGCAAAGGATTCTGTTGGTAATGATTCATATGTAAGCAGCTAAAAATTGTTTGTCCACGGGTCCAATAAAAAAATACACCACGTCAAATGTGAGGTGGTGCGGCTTCTACCTTTGTAGCACACAATCCTGTTAAACATTATCTTACAGTTGAATACAGAAGAGGTGAAAATAAACATGTACCTTTATCGAAAAGATACTCCCGTTCCAGATTATATGACACTCTACACTAAATCAATATTCTCAAGACACTCTCGCTTACTAATATATCTTTTTTCTTCCTACTACATCTTTATCTCTATCTCTCTTCACATCATTTTTTGTGCAATACAACTTTTCACATCTCCTTAATTCATGTGCCTAAAACCAAAACGTCGTATAATTTGAAACAATGTGAGTAGCTACTTTTATTAAAGATAAAACAAAGAAATCTATTTTATCTCCTCTAACTATTGTGGTAGTTCAGTTTTGGTCCCTCGATTACAAAATCGGGTAGCTTGACTGTCTCAACTCTTAATACCGTTCAGTTTTCCTCCCTAGACGGTTTCAATAGTAGTATTAGCTGATGTGGCACTATGGGACTCGCGTGTCAATATGTTATATCATATTGCTTTTGTAATTCTCTCTTTTCTTGATAGTTTTTTCCTTTCAAATACTAGGTTTATAAAGCTTAGAAAAACTGAAAATTCTTGCGCCCAAACATGAGTTAAGGAACAATTATTGTTATTATATCTTTTCCAAATTTGAAATAAAGTTTGACTTATAAATTACCCAATTTGCAATAATAAATTGGCATTCCAAAATTTTATTTTAAAATTTAATTCCAATTTTGAAAAACCAATAATGGTTTCGCTTCTGTTCCGTGAGCACAAAAAATTCATAATTTTTAAAGCTCTTGAAGCTTAGTGTTTGGAAGAAAAATCATCATGAATGAGAAAAAATATGGCATGACACACTGATAAGTGGGTCCCACGATGACACATCAGACTATACCGCTATCCAAACTGACTAGGGAGCAAAAACAAACGATATTAAAAATTAAGGGAGTCATCCTACCTAGTTTTGTAATTGAGGGATCAAAATCAAACTACTGCAATAGTTTTTTCTTTTTTTTAGAATTACTGCAATGGTTGGAGGAGGCAAGTCAGACTTCTTCCATTTATTTTTGTTCAACTAAGTAGGAATTGAATGAGCTAGTAAGATGTAAACTATAACAATCAGCAAGGGCAACATGTCTATTTTATTCTGTTAATCAAGTAACCTTGTTTGTTTCACCTTCTAAATAAAATAATAAATTAGTTTACTTTCCTAAACAATTCAAATTAGAGTGAATTGCACAAAACTACAACTATTTGTGTCAACGTTTCACAAAACTACAACTTCTCGGACCTATTTCACGTAACTACAACTACTTTGGCCTTGTGTTTCAGTAAACTACAACTTTAGTGAATACCGTTTTGGAGTGGTTGTGGGTCCCACCTGTCAGCCTCGTAATGACCTGGTAATGCCGTTCCGTTGTCCACGTCATATGTGGGGCCCGTGACATGTCAGCATGCTGATGTGGAGGGAAAGCCTCAAAACAGGCCTCTCGGGCCGGCCCATATAGAGGCCTCAAATTGCACTACCTCAAACAGGTCTGTCTATTTGGTGTCTCCTTGGTTCCTTCCATTGCACGCTTGGGACCTCCAGCAGAGCGATGGATAATGTCGCTAAGAGTGCGGATGCCGGTGGGTGCGGGGGTGAAATGGAATGCAAAGATGATGAAGAGGGTGCCGTGATGAGCAATTCCAGTGGGATACAAAAGCTCCCATCCAGGTGAGTTACGAGTGCAGATTTTATGGGTTTCGAAATTAGCTTAGGGTTTGATGGTAAATTCCAAATCTTGATTATTTTCGGTTTTGGATTTGGGTAGGCACGAGGATGATTTGTGGACGTTCAAAGTCTACTGTGATGATGCAAATCCAGAAAATGCATTTGTCGTGAGGAAAATGGACAAGGACTTTATTTGCTTCTTCAATCTGTTAAATCTGGCAACAAAATTAGGGTACCGTGGCAATGATTACATGTACTACAAGAAGACGGATGATGCTGCGAATGGCATGTGCAATCTTGTGCCATTAGAGACCAATTTCGATGTGTGTGATATGGTTAGACTGTTTGAGGACTCGAAGTGTGTTAGTATCTCGTTTCATGAGGAAGAAGGCCACTGGTCCACACATATCTCCGGTGAAGTCCTATGGTGATGTCCCAGACATGTGAAGCAATTGTGGAAGGTGAAGAAAGAGAAGATGACATGTGGCTGGATTTTGATGATTGCACATCGAAGAGAGTGAGAGTGAAGGCGGTGAGAGTGGCTCCATAGATGAAGAGCAAGCCGAGGAAGATAGGAAGGCACCGAGGAAACAGGTGGCTGAAATGAAAAAGAAAAAGGATGACCCCGAAGAGCATTATGAAGGTGACACCGATGTTGAGGAGTTGTTTGACAACCCAATACCAATCCAGAGTGATACCGATGCTTGAGAAAGTTGTAGAAGTTGAGGAAAAGGAGAAAACGAGTGGCCACAAAGGGGAAAGTTGTGGATGCTTGAAGGGAATGGAGCATCGAGATAAGAACATAGAAGGCATTTCAAACAAGAGGAAGAAAGATATTGGTGGACTGTCACCTCCTCCAAGTGATGACGATGTGAATTTTCTTTGCTCCGAGGACGATGATGGTGCTCGGAAGGATGTGCATAGCAAACCAGGCAGGAAAAGACGACCAAGAAAGCGCCAATTTAGGATGTGGTTCAATGCAGTCAACATGTTGGATCCATCACAATTCTACAAGGGTCTTTGCTTCACTAACATGGATCGGTTCAGGCTAGCACTACAATCATACCACATTGTCAATGGCAGGGACTACCGATTCTTGAGAAATGAGCCAAGATATGTTGTTGTGAAGTGCAACTACGAGCGTTGTCCATTCTATATGACAGCATCAAATATTTCTAAGGAGCCAACGGTGATGATTAGGAAGCTCGTAGAGCCACATACTTGTGGTACTACTAATCGGACCAGCAGAATCAATAGTAATTGGGTTTCCAAGGTGTTTGAAGAGCAAATAAGGAGTGACCCAGATTGGAAGGTGCAAGGATTGATTGATGAGGTCCAAAGAAGGTTTGGAGTAGAGATTACTAAGAGTATGGCATACGAGCTAGAACAAAGGCGGGAGAAGTTGTGCTTGGGAACCATAAAGCTCAATACAAGAGAATCGGGGACTACTGCCGGACAGTCATAGAGAAGAATCCAGGAAGTATTGTTAGAGTAGCCACTACCAATCGTGTTAATCAAGGACTTAACCCAAGTTTCTTTGGTCTTTTTATGTGCTTGAAGGCTCGGATTGATGGTTTTTTGAACGGATGCGGACCATTCATTGGTAAATTCTTGACACATTTTTGTAATGTGTTCTTGACATCTATGTGTCATTTGCATACTCAATAGTGACTGAATTTTCTGCAGGTGTTGATGGCTGCTTTGTTAAGCTGTCTAATGGTGCACAAGTATTAGCTGCCATCTGCTAGAGATGGTAACAATAACTTGTTCCCTCTAGCATTTGGAGTTGTTCGTAAAGAGGATAAAGCCAAGCTGGAAGTGGTTCCTAGAAATGTTGAAGGATGCAATTGGAGAAGGGGAGCGAGTACGGTGGATGGACAATTATGTCGGATAGGCAAAAGGGTTTGCAATTTGCAGTGAAGAAAGTGTTTCATAGTGCACTTTGATGCTGCAGTTTATGCATACACTAAATACGACTTTGATGTAGCGATGGAAAATTTGAAAAATGCTAATGAAAAGGCTCATGAATGGCTCGAGTAAAATACCTCCTCACCACTCGGAGTAGGCATGCTTTTAGGACACAAAGCAAGACAGATTTAGTGGTTAACAACTTGAGTGAAGTTTTTAACAATTACATCATTGATTATCGTGACAAGCCAATTCAAACAATGATGGAGAGCATCAGGTCAAGGTTAATGAATAGGACACACAACAAAAGGGAGGGAGGCAGGTCAGCTACATGGGAAATGACACCAACTCGTGACTCAAAAGTTGGAACTTGAGAAAACAGAAGCAAGGTATTGTAGGCCGGTGCAAGCAAGTGTATCAATTTGGCAAGTTGCTTGCAACGACAGAGTGTACGAGTGTCAACTTAGATAGAAGATCATGTGAGTGTTTTAGGTGGGATCTCTCCGGAGTGCCTTGCAAACATGCTATCGATGCCATATTCAAGAAGAAAGAAAGGCCCGAAGATTATGTGCACGATTGGTTCAAGCTACCCAAGTACATTGCAACTTATGAACCAATGATATATCCTGTTCCAGGACAACATGCATGGACTGTCACAAACACCGAAGATATAGACCCACCAAAATTCACTAAGCAGCACTGGGAGGCCCAAAAAATGTCGTAGAAAAGGTGCCGATGAACAACCAGTAATAGGAGGAGTTAGGCTTGAAACCGTGACATGCCGCAACCGTGACACACAAGGACATAACTATTTGACCTGTGGGAGGAAATTAAAGCCAGATTTGCAAGTTAGCAAGCAATTATATTTGGTAATGCTTGAACTTGGCTCACAACTCTTGCTTACAAAATCACATGTACAAACCTGATACTTTTTTTGTCACGAGGCTAATAAGAAGGCAAGGCAAGAAGCAAGGCAACAGGCCAAGGAACAACAAAACCAGCAAGGTGAGGTTGGTCCAAGTTCGCAGGCATGCACTCACGCAAGCACTCACGCGAGCGAGTGTGGATGGATCTACAATGTCCCATGGATGGGGAAGAAGCGAGGGAGGAGGACGAAGAGCGACTGCAGGGGCGTCGGCTAGAGGAAGGGGCAGGGGTATCCGATGGTTGCTATTTGGTCGGGATGGGAACAGGCACCACTAACGAGATATGCATCTCGGGTCTCCAACCATTTCTTTTGTTTCACATGTCCGGCGCATGGCCTTTTGTCGTGCTAAAGCACAAGGCATCAAACTTGGCCTCGTATGACTTTTTACTAGGCGATGCTTTTAGGGAGTGCTTTTAGGAAGTAACGAGTACAAAGACACGAATATTTTGAATAGCTCTAAAATATCAATGCAGTCAACTTGTGAAGTTTTTATTTGGCCTAAATGACTTTTCACTCGGACTACCTGGTTCAAGGAAATGGAAGTAACAAGGAGACACCAAATAGATGGATCTGTTTGAGGTAGTGCAATTTGAGGCCTCTATATGGGCCGGCCCAGACAGGCCTGTTTTGGGGCTTTCCCTCCACATCAGCATGCTGACATGTCACGGGCCCCATATATGACGTGGACAACGGAACGGCATTACCAGGTCCTTTCGAGGCTGACAGCTAGGACCCACAACCACTCCAAAATGGTATTCACTAAAGTTGTAGTTTTCTAAAACACAAGGTCAAAATAGTTGTAGTTCACGTGAAATAGATCCCAGAAGTTGTAGTTTTGTGAAACATTGACACAAATAGTTGTAGTTTTGTGCAATTCACTCTTCAAATTAATAGCAAAGTTTGTATTTTTTTTCTTATTATGTAGTATAAAAGTTGAATTTGAAGGTTAAATTTTGTACGATGATTTTTGACAAGACAAGGTATATTAAAACAATTCTACTATATTCTTATTAATTTTTGTGTAGTTTGACAGGAAATAATAATGGATACATATAAACGATGTAAAGGTATGCAATAAGTCTTTTATAGTATTAGTTATCATAAATAGAAAAATTTATGTAGAAAAAATATTAAAAAATCAGAATGGGGAATCGGTTAAAAAAATACATTAGATAACACTCACTCCATTCTTGTTTTGTTGACGTTAGCATAGGTAGTTCAGATTGAACTAAGTCCTCTGTATGAACGACATCAAAATGAAAACAGATTGAGGAGTATATATGTTCTAGTATATATAATAAATACTCGAAAATAAATATTAGTTATTTTGAAACACGTATAACTGTTTTTGGAAGTACAAAAATGTTGATCCCGGCCGCCTTGTCTGTTCTCATGGTTTGTTTAGTGCCACACAGGCTGGGCTGAAGGAGAAGAGATAGGCCCAATTGAAATAGGCTCTAACGCTACATAGGTCCAAGAAGAGTATGAATTGAATGAGCCAGTGAGAAACTTCTACTCTTCCCAGAAATTTCATAAAATCAATGTTAAGTTTTCAGTACGAGCAGGCAACCACAAAACGCAGTGATGAATGGCTGGACCAGGTTAAAACTCATATGCTCAATTTAGCTTTTTACAATACCTAAAAATTATTTTTGTGACGTGTTTGTTCCTGCTAGTCCACACTGACAGCGTGCGACGAGCCGACGAACATGGGATGATGATCCATGGTCTCGTGATGGTCTTTTCGCAGAGGCTGCAAGCTAATATGACTTGTACGATCCTGACAAAGCCCTTTTACTTTTGCCCAGGCGCTGATGCAGCAACGTGATTTCTTAGTATATCTTACTACAGTATTAGTATTAGTAGGTGTGGAAAACAGGAAGCTAAGTCGTGTCCCGGCACGGCTCTTGGACAACGAGTGCCGCTCTCTCCGCGTCGTGGACAAGCATGGAGGAGGCGCTCCTCGCCGCCACGGCCACCGCAAAGCAGCCGGAGGGCGAGGGCTTGGTGGTGCGCGAGGTCAGGAAGCAGGTGTGCCTCGCCGCGCCGCTCGTGGTGGGGTTCCTCCTGCAGAACGCCGTGCAGATGATCTCCGTCATGTTCGTCGGCCACATCGGCGAGCTCGCCCTCTCCGGCGCATCCATGGCCACTTCCTTCGCCGGCGTCACTGGCTTCAGCCTCATGGTAATCATCATGGATTCTCCTGCTCTGCCATCTTCCTCGGTTTTTGCCTTTGGCGCTCCCCGACCATTCCAGTGTAGGTGATCAAGTTCCTTTGATTTGGCAGGCAGGCATGGCGTGCAGCCTGGACACGCTGTGTGGGCAGGCCTTCGGCGCGGGGCAGCACAGCATGCTCGGCGTGTACACGCAGCGCGCCATGCTCGTGCTCGCCCTGACCTGCGTGCCCGTGGCGGCGCTGTGGGCCTTCGCCGGCGAGATCCTCGCGGCGTGGTTCGGCATGGACCCCGAGATCGCCGCCGGAGCCGGGAGCTACATCCGGCGCCTGATCCCGGCGCTGTTCGTGTACGGCGCGCTGCAGTGCCACGTGCGCTTCCTGCAGACGCAGAACCTCGTCGTGCCGGTCATGCTCAGCTCCGGCGCCACCGCCGCGTGCCACGTGGCCGTCTGCTGGCTGATGGTGCACGGGCTCGGGCTGGGTGCCGATGGCGCCGCGCTGGCCAACAGCGTCACCTACGTCGCCAACCTGTCCGTCCTGGCGGCCTACGTCAGGCTCGCGCCGGCCTGCGAGCGCACCTGGACCGGGTTCTCCGGCGAGGCGTTCCGCGGCCTCCCTGATTTCCTGAAGCTCGCCGTGCCGTCCGCCGTCATGGTCTGGTGAGACCTGTCAAGAATCATTCTTCTGTTGAGAATTTCCGTCGATGAATCGAATGAAACTGGGATGGGTGCAGCATGGAGTGGTGGTCCTTCGAGCTCCTGGTGCTGCTCTCCGGCCTTCTGCCCAACCCCAAGCTCGAGACGGCCGTGCTGTCCATCTGGTGACCAAATCACGAGTCTAATTTCTGGTACAAGTGCAAACTTGCTGCTAATCGTTGTGAATGTGCCTCCAAATTATTGCAGCTTGAACACCAGCTCCTTGGGGTTCATGGCGCCGCTTGGACTGGGTGCTGCCGTGAGGTCCATACTCTGAACAAACAGATCACGCGCCGTCCATATCACCAGGAGGAGTTCCCAACATACCTGACGCTTTTTAAGTGCAGCACCCGTGTGTCGAACGAGCTCGGCGCAGGGAAGCCGCAGGCGGCCCGGCTTGCGGCGCGGGTGGTCATGCTCCTGGCGCTCACCGTGGGCGTGTCGGAAGGCCTGGTGGTCGTGCTGGTTCGCAACCTCTGGGGGTACGCGTACAGCAACGAGGAGGAAGTTACCAGGTACATCGCCAGGATGATGCCGGTCCTTGCCGTGTCCATTTTCCTCGACAGCCAGCAGTGTGTCCTCTCAGGTAATAATAAATAACCAGAGGTGCCGGATGGCACATATGACAGAGCTACATTCTCGCCGGTGGCGAGATTCTCATACTCTGTCTGATTCAATTCAAGGCATTGTTAGGGGCTGTGGCCGGCAAAGGACTGGGGCCTTCATCAACCTAGCCGCCTATTACCTCGTTGGCAACCCAATGGCCTTCGTCTTCGCCTTCGTCTGCCATCTCAGAGGAATGGTGGTGTAACTTCTTCAGTCAACAATTTCTTCTGACACAAGTTTGTTTCAATTCCTCTGCGCCATTGTCTGAAATGTTGTGCTCGTCTCTGTGCACTCTGAACAGGGGCTCTGGTTCGGGGTCTTGTGTGGTCTCATGGTGCAGATGCTCCTGCTCCTCTCCATCACTCTGCGCACCGACTGGAACAGAGAGGTAAGCACAACGTGCAATTTTCACCAGTTTGGCTAGTTTTTCATGTTGTCTTCAATATTGTTCCAGGCGTCGAAGGCCAAGGACAGAGTTTTCAGTTCTTCTCCTCCGCTAGACATGGCAACTTGAGGTTCTCTGTCGGCAAGTCCACCGTTGATCTTGATGCGGCGTTTCTTATTTAAGCAATCTATTCATCTCCCTGTTATTCACAGTCATAGGAGCTTTTTAAAAAAAGGTCATATGAGACGGCCTCTGCTAATGCATTTGAAGAATCTCAAAGACAATGCCACCAATGATTGTATTGCAGGCCAGCATCGAACTTTCACGCAAACTTTGTCGCCAAAAAAAACTTCGCTCAAACGGTTTGCTTGGAATTCCGAGCTGAACCATTCCTCTGCTAATTCTTTTTGTCTTTTGTCGAATCGATAAAGCTCTACCCTTCCAGCTTGATCAAAATAAAGAATATCATTATCAGTTACATGCGTCAGCAGGGTTAGCCCCATGTCTTTGATGAGGGAGGATCCGAACAATCGAAGACAGACACTACCGCAATCAGGATCACGGAATGTGGAAGTTCATAGGATGGAGTGTCCGTCATTGATTGAAGAGACGTATGGAATGTCTCAAGATAAGACAATAAGATAGAACTAGGCATGATCAGGCAGGAATCGAGTTATCTCCTTAGGCAGGCCCATCCATGGGAGTAGGAGCACCACTGCCCACTGGGTTCATTGGATGGTGACTCAGGCTCCGTCTCTGGGTTCAGACAACTGCAAACAGAACAGAACTCAACAGTGGCTCGAACGCAGTAGAGGGTTAATTCAAGAGCATCCTTTACAATGGGCTGAAGTTAAAATGAATCATCTATTTGTGTAGATCTAACGGGTTAGATACATTCACGCTACATTAGTTCTTCAAGTAGTATGGGGTAGTATTTTAAACTAACATGGATAAAATGAGAAAAAAATAACGGCAATATGTAGTTTTACTGAATTTTTTAGATGAATTGTAACACATTATTTAGAAAGGAATTAATAAAAAAACCTTAGTCACTTTTGCGTCTTATTCATCTGTGTAGGCCTTCGATCTGGATCGTGAGGTAGGCCTTTTTTGTCCCTGTAAAATCTGTTCGGCCAAGTATAACATTCACCGTAAGATCCATTCGAACAGAAAAGGACAGAACATGTGATTTTTAACTGTTTAGATATCATCCGGTGGGCATGTTATGGCAGGGTGTGAGGAGCAAAGATGGGATCGTTGTTCTCATGTCCACCCATACGTATACGTTAAATATTTTATCCTCGCAAACCAGATTCCTGTCTTTTTCGCTGCCGCCGATGCAGCGCCATCGTTTCGTCTCACGTAGACGTGGGTTACAAAACCGTGCGCTGTACGTATCTGAATAGATCAAATCGTGATCGAGGTCCGTCGTCCTTGCTTCTGACGCGATGAAGCAAGAGGCGGGCATGGAGGAGGCGCTGCTCGTGGGCCCGCGCACCGGGAACGGCGAGGACGGTGCCGGCGGCGAGAAGGGCCCGCTGGTGGTGCCGGAGGTGAAGAAGCAGCTGTACCTGGCCGGGCCTCTCATCGTCGGGTTCCTCCTGCAGAACGCGACCCAGATGGTCTCCGTGATGTTCGTCGGGCACCTCGGCGAGCTCGCGCTGTCCAGCGCCTCCGTGGCCACCTCCTTCGCCGGCGTCACCGGCTTCAGCTTGCTGGTAATTAAGTCCTCGTTGTTTCTGCCAGATATAAGTAGATTTGTCAGTGTGGTAAAAGCTAAAAAACGTCCTTCATGTGCAACTCAAGGCGGGCATGGCGTGCAGCCTGGACACGCTGTGCGGGCAGGCCTTCGGCGCGGGGCAGCACGGCATGCTGGGCGTGTACAAGCAGCGCGCCATGGTGGTGCTGACGCTGGTGAGCGTGCCGGTGTCGGTGGTCTGGGCCTACACCGGCGAGATCCTGGCGTGGTGCGGGCAGGACCCGGAGATCGCGGCGGGCGCCGGGCGGTACATCCGGTGGCTGATCCCGGCGCTGTTCGTGTACGGCCCGGTGCAGTGCCACGGCCGGTTCCTGCAGACGCAGAACCTGGTCTGGCCCACCATGCTCAGCTCCGGGGCCACCGCCCTGGCCCACCCGGCAGTCTGCTGGCTGCTGGTGCGCAGGCTCGGGCTGGGCGCCAACGGCGCCGCGCTCGCCAACGCCGTCTCCTACCTCGTCAACCTGTGCGTCCTGGCGCTCTACGTCAGGCTCTCGCCGGCGTGCAAGCGCTCCTGGACCGGGTTCTCCGGCGAGGCCTTCCGTGGCGTCGTCGAGTTCCTCAAGCTCGCCGTGCCGTCCGCTGTCATGGTCTGGTGAGATCGACTTTTTTCCCCTGATCTCCGTTGTTTTTCCACCGTGTGAGGCCAATACTAGGCTGTTGCTCAGACGTGCACGTGCACCTGCTCTGTCTTCACCTGCACAGCATGAAGTGGTGGTCCTTCGAGCTCCTGGTGCTGCTCTCCGGCCTCCTCCCTAACCCCAAGCTCGAGACGGCCGTCCTGTGCATCTGGTAAAAAGTTACGGTATTTCGACCTGCCTTCCGCTTCCCGATCCATCCAATTAATAATGCTCGCTTCAATTTGCTTATCGACCCCTGCAGCCTGAACACCAACTCCATGGCGTTCATGGTCCCGCTCGGACTTAGCGCCGCCATCAGCACGCGAGTCTCCAACGAGCTCGGCGCGTACCGGCCGGACGCGGCGCGGCTGGCGACCCGGGTGGTGCTGCTGCTGGCGCTCGTGGTCGGCGTGTCGGAAGGGCTTGCGATGATGGCGGTGCGCAACCTGTGGGGCTACGCGTACAGCAACGAGGAGGAAGTGGCCACCTACACCGCCAGGATGATGCCCGTGCTTGCCGTCTCCATCATATTGGACTGCCAGCAGGGTGTCCTCTCAGGTAATTACACACAAATTGCTTCAAGCATCAGGAACGAAGCATAACTGTTAATTATGTGCCACCTTCGCTATGGGAACGCTGATCCGTGGCCATTTCGCTTGATCTGAAGGTGTTATTAGGGGCTGTGGCCGGCAAAAGATGGGCGCCTACATCAACCTCGCGGCGTACTACCTCGTTGGTAATCCTGTAGCATTCGTCGCCGCCTTCGTCTTACATCTCGGTGGAATGGTACCATGCTTCGTCCAAATTGTTTCTTAACAGATCAAGCTCTCTCGTTTTTTAACTGCAAGTGGTTCTAAAGAATACTGCCTTCTGATTTAAACTCTGTGAGCAGGGACTCTGGTTCGGGATCTTGTCCGGCCTACTGGTGCAGGTGCTCTTGCTGCTGTCCATTACTTTATGCACCAACTGGAACAGGGAGGTGAGCATAGGTTTCATAACAGATCCTCCACAGTGGTCTTAGTCCAGTTGTGTTTCCTCCGTATATATATAATCTTTTTGTTCGGTCTTCAGGCGCTGATGGCGAAGGACAGAGTTTTCAGTTCTGCTCTTCCTCAAGACACGAATACGAGGCTGCCCAACACAGTGAAGTGACGCAGTTTCGTCTGGCGAATAACGCGCGCAAGAAAGCACTGAAGAATGAGTGTGGGTGTCGATGCGCTGGCACTTGAAAATGCTCACATTCCTCGAGATTTGAGCAGTTTTGCCCGCTGTCATGTCTTCAACACATCGTTGAGACATGAATGCAAGTGATGATCTCTGTATTTACATAGAAATTTAACGCCGTACTGAATCATATGGAACTATATATTTCAGATACTATTATTTGTTGGTGTAAATACATTATTATGTAAGGCTAGTGTGCAAATGGATGTAATAATGTAATAATAGTGCGCGTCTCTTCACCCAACATTTCTGCCACCTGCCCCTGCCCTGTTCCGTCAATGGAAACGAGCCGTCTAGTGAAAACTAATAATAGTTAAAACTGAAACCGAACAATAGTTTAAACTGAAAAAGGACGACACGGAGAGGTTTAGCACACTGGACACTACAAGCCATGTCTTCATCGCATAACATTCAGATATAGAAAATTCTTAGCCAGGATATGCAAAAGTTCATGTCCCTAACTATGAACATATACTGGGTGTTATGCTTCTTGCCCAAGGATTTTATCCAAAGTGATTCATTTGAGTCACAATATGTACATTTCCTCTCTGCTCTGTCCAATGCACATAATAGTGAGTTGTACCATGTCCCACTTATGATTATTTTTTTCCGTATAATCCCACATGTTGTCTAGTTTGAAACCTCACCTGAAATTCTCTCCAACGACCATGCTTAAATTTGACATCAATTTACTACATCACAGTGATGTTTTCCAAATAGCATTAGACTGCTGATGAGTGCATGAAATCATTCTTTTGATAGCATTATAAGTGTAAAGAACATATTGAAGGCTTATGTGACATGTTTTATTCTCTTTGATTGAAGATACGGTGCTTTTGGACTTAAACTATTAGTTTGTTAGTATGATTTTGTTGTTGAAGTTTGGTATTCAAATCTTGCATATTATATAGGATAAATGGTCTTTTACTGTTGTTATATAAAATAATTTACTCCTACATATCTCATTTTGGTCATGATTTTTCAACGCTTGTAGCAACGATCGTAGAGGTGATGTTATATTCACAAAATGGATCTGTTTCTCATGGCATTTAGTTGAAATGATGGCATGTTTGAGCCAGGTCTAGCTAGGCAAGGAGAATGTGGATCCTTAAGCTATCGCAACTATTGTAGTCCCGAAATTTTGTCTTCTGCATTGGTTGTGTTGCTTGGTGTGGGTTTGTATGTATCTGACCGTTTTATAGTCAACAAATAAAGGATTCTAATTATGTAAATCATACATTCATACTTACTCATTTTATCGAGTTTGAAAGATATTATTCATAGGTCCTGCATGCATCTTGCTAGTAATTATGTGAAACTGGTTATGTTGTAGTGTACATTGAAAGATGGAAACTGAGACATATTTTTGTCTTCACACAGATAGCCTTCTGTTGATCATGATCATTTTATATGTTTTATACACGGTGCGCAATGGGCGTTTATACTAATGCTAAGAAAAAGAGAAAAGTCTTATTTTACTCTCTCAACTATAAGTAGTCTCGCGGTTCCGGTCAATCAACTCTAAAACCAGATATCTGGACCATCGAGCTCGGGCTGCCGGTGGTGAAGCGCAGGAAGGAGCGAGCGGGCGCCGCTGCGCCACTGGTGGGCGGTTAACGCGGGTGGAGGTAACGATGGATGGCGAGGGTGGGCGGCGGAGCGCATGAGGGTGCAGGCGTTGTGGCACGATGGTGAGGACGCCGTCGCGCTGCTAGTCGGTGGTTTATTGTCGACGGGTTGGGGTTCTGGGTTGTTGGATGGCCGCGGCTCTAACGAAGCTCCATGGACGGCGGGGTTAGAAGTAGTTTTCGGGGTGGTAGTCGGTGAGGCAGTGGGCCATGACTTGGCAGTGCGATGAGGCACCGCAAGCAGCAGTCCGGCGGTGGATGGGGCGGGCGGCAGGGGAGTGCGAGAGGAGAGGAAGTGCTTAGCGGTGGGGGAGCCGAAGGAAGAAGAAGGGGAGACCACGTGACCTCATCTTAGCGGCTGAAAATCTTACATATTCCCAAAAAACTTTCTGGCGTTAGATATATATAGTCGGTCCAAAAAAAGAAACTATGCAACATCAGCTGTCTTACACAACAAATCAAAAAGAACTTTTTAGGAAAAAATATTAAACTCTCTATCGATAGTTCTTCAATTGTGACCATGTTTTAATCAGTTGATGTTGATCATGTAGGATTTGATGATTTCATATTGTCATTGTAATGTATTAGGACTCAAAGTGCCAATTAATTTGGGAAACTGAGACTCCGGCTCTATTCTTTCAATCCGCGCAAACCAAAACCCTCCTCGTTCCTCCTGCTCCAATACTCCCCAAAATCCAAATCGATTCCCTGCAGCGCGGCCGCGATGGAAGCGAAACTTGACAGGTCATCGTCGACCCAGCCCCCACCGGCTTCGGCGGCCTCGACAGAAGCTAAGACGGAGACGAATCGGCCCAACTCACCGGCGGCGGGGGCGGAGAGGGAAGCAAGGAGGGGGCAGATGGAGCCCAATCCCGATGCGGCGGAGTCCACGGCTGCAGTTTCCGCGGTGCTCGGCGACGGCAACCTGCTCCGCGAGATCCTCCTCCGCCTCGAATTCCCCACCTGCCTCGTCCGTGCCGCCGCCGTCTCCAAGCACTGGTTCCGGCAGGCCTCCGATCCGGCCTTCCTCTGCCGCTTCCGGGACCTTTACCCCCTAGCCTCATCGGCTTCTACCTCACCACCGCGTCGTACCGCCGATTGGAGTTTGTTCCACTGCTACCCCAGCCGCCAGAGCTCGCCGCAGTCCTCCGCCGCGGGTGCTTCAACTTGGACTCGTTCGAGAGTTCACCCTCGAACTTGGACACCGAAGATGAGGGCTCATCCTGTCGTCTCCTGAACGGCATGGACTGCCGGAACGGCAGGCTCTTCTTCGGCCAATGCTGCAACGGCTCTTACACATACGGAGTGCACAGCCCACTTCACCCTGCAAGAGGCGTGGTCCCGGTTCCGGTGCCATTGCTCTGTCGGGATCTCGAGGATGTAATTGTCAGTCATGTCCTTTCCAGAGAAGCTGGGGACAAGCTGTCCTACTTCTGGTTCTCGTTTCTGTGTAGTGAGAAGGCACTACGGGAAAATCAGAGTGTGCCGAGTGTCGAGTTGTTTGCCGAGTGTATTTTATTTGAGTGTCCAATAAAATACACTCGACAAACAAAGTACACTTCGGCAAATTATTGTTTGTCGAGTGCTCGAATAAAATACACTCGACAAAAAATTAGTGTCTGCAGAGTGTTTTTGTGACACTCGACAAAAAAAACTTTTTTTTTCATTTCTAGCCCCAAAACTTTTTCTACTCTATACATACAAAATGTAATAATCAATGTGAAGTTTTGGTACATTTTTGTATTTGTTTGCTATATTTAGATAATTAATTACATTTCATGTAATTTTTGAAATAAATCAAATTTGAACTACAAGTGATTCAAATAATAACATAACATGAGTTTAAAAATTGTATTCATGTTATATAGCCTGACTTGAGACCTTAACCATGAAATAAAAAGAAATTCGACATATCTTGTTTAAGAAATTATTGGAAAAATCAAATAAAGTCTAAAAATCATAAGATTCGTCCTGATGTGATGTTATGACATGTGGAAGCCATGATAAAAGTTAGATAAGATTTCACACAAGTTGTCATGTACATTACTTACAAAATGGAGATTGTTCGAAGAAGAACCTTAAAGTTTAGAATGAGTCGTTAAGATTTGGAGTAACATTGATCGACGAGTTTTATTTCCGCTTCAAATCGTTTTATATAGGTAATAGATCATATAAATTGTGTCATGTCAAAATTTAATTGATTTTAAAATTTATTTACTATTTTTTTAAAAAAATTAGGTATCCAAAATTTCTTTTGCCGAGTGTATTATTTTTAACACTCGGTAAATATTTTCTTTGCCGAGTGTATTAGTTTCAGCACTCGACAAAGATTGGAATCGTGAAAAATTGCAAGCCACGCGGGCGCGGACAGGGCGGGACTTTCGTATTGCGCAGGCGCGAAACCAGCTGTCCCACCGAAATATCTAAGTACCGGTCCGACCTTATCCTCATGGAGGCCTCCTCAACCTTATCCTCACATCGAAGCCCAGCGCCTCTCACAATCTCTGTCTCTCTCTCGTGTAATCTCTCTCTCTCTCTCTCTCTCTCTCTCTCTCTCTCTCTCTCAACCATGTGGCTGCAGGCATGGAGCTCCGAAATCCCACGGCTGCGTAGGCGTGGCGGTATGAGCCCGACAACCTTGGGGGCAGACGCAACCTCGACCTCAGCGGCCAATCACAACCTCGGCCTCCTCGGTGGCGAGCATGACATCAATCTGAGCGGCGGGTGCGACCACGACATCCTAGGCGGCGGGCACAACATTTACTGGATGGAGGTGGAGGCGGCCGCCGGCAGCGCATGAGGCTGCCCCCGTGGCCGGCGCGGCGGCAGCCCCGAGCTGGAGCGGCGTCGCAGCCGGAGCTGGAGCGGCGGCAGCCCCGAGCTGGAGCGGCCCCCAAGTGGAGGTGGCGACCTGCGGCGTCGTCTCTGGCCTGGCACGGCGGCGCATTTGACGGTCGGCGCGGCGGTGACCCGGCGTGGTGGTGTCGGCCTGTTTTTTTTATTTTTTCCAAAAAAATGTTTGCCGAGTGTTTACGTCGATACTCAGCAAAGTGTTGCTGAGTGTCCCTCCGGGCACTCGTTAAAAGGTTTGCCGAGTGCCCGATTGATTGCACTCGGCGAAGAGCCCTTTACCGATAGGAGCTATGCCGAGGACCATGCCGATCTTTTGCCGAGTGTTTTTGCCGAGTGCATCTAGCACTCGGCAAACCGCTGTTTTCCCGTAGTGAGGGGAAAGCTACAGCATACTTCCATGAGCTACAAGGGATCGGGGTCCTCTGAATTGGTTCAATCAATTCAGAGGAGGCCCTTTGGTGCATTAACCAACATCTGGGCCATCCATTTTGCAATGAAGGGTCACCGGCCCTTGTAACTATTTAATATGTAAAATACTATGAGACCCACATCACTTTCTTCCACCTCCGATCCGGACGGACTCCCGAAGTCTTATCTCTTCCCTCTTCGATGACGGGCTCATTGCTCCCCTCGGCGAGGTCGGGGACAGTTGCTTCGCTCGCTAGGTGCCACGCCACGTCGCCGGTTCACCGCTTCCCTCCTCCAAAGGAACTGGATCCTCTACGTCTGTTCACAATATGGGATCAATCTCATACATAAATGACAATATTGTGAAAACTGAAAACAACTGCAACTCAAATTTTCAATTGACCGAACAATTTTACTTATCTACTACTGCTATGTAAAAAAACCAAAGTACACAGGGGGAGGAGCACCCTCAGCGTTCTCGGCGGTGCCTGGGCTCGATTCAACAACAATTCCTCGTCGACGGTGTTGTGGCCCTCAGGGAACAGCTTGGTCTTGGTAAGCATGTCTTAGCATACGGCGGCCACAGTTGGCGAAGTGTGCGGCTACAGGTTTGTGTGGCAGTCCAGCGAGGTTGATTGCCTTCCTCAGTTCCATGGCGATGAATCCACCAAGAGCAAGGAATCGGGAGAAGGAACCAGCAGATGCAAGCTATTCTACCCCTTGATTCCATACAAACAATTCAGAGGACCGAAGCAACTGTCTCCACCGAGCTCGTTCACATTCCAGCATCGACATTGAAAAAGGAGCAGTGAGGTTCCCGACTTGGACGAGGAAAGAGTGAATCTCGGGAAGGCTCTATTCAGAGGTGGAAGAAAAGGCTATGGGACCCTGCTGATATTTTTTATGTATTAACGTCCCAAGCAATGGAGGCCCTTGATGCAACAAAGAACGGTCCACATTGGAGCTAATGCACCACAGGCGTCCTCTGAATTGACTGAAGCAATTCAGAGGACCCCGATCCAGCTACAAGATGATGCCTGGCACATGAGTGCTTCAGCTAAAATGAAGATTCCCAAATGGTCGCAGTCAAAGCAGTACCTGAGAAGCTTTCTCACCGTTGATGACAAGATCTTCATTGTGGCCACTGTCAAATATATTCTTGTTCAATTCGACATCCTCGAGTTTCTTCACAATAAAGTTTCCAGACAAGATGGTTTTCGACGGTGCAGAAATCTTGCTGGCACGGGGCAACGGTTCTGAGCTTTATCTAGTCCATTGGAAGGGTCTCAAACTCAGCATCTGGCTTTGCAGGGATGTTAACGACAGTGTGGGAAACTGGTTGTTGTTGGATTGTTTTTGTTTGAGTGATATGTGCTCTGATCTACAGATGTCAGATTTCGAGTCTAAGGATGGTAGTACTGCAGTTTACATAACCGAGGTGGGGGATAATGCAAAGTTCATGTTCTTGTACACAGATACATGTATATTCTACTTGGATGTCAGGAGCAGGGCGCTGCTTAAAGTGTACGAGATACCGAAGGAAGTGAAAGAGATAGGCAATCTGAGGAAGTCCACACAGGACATTCATTGATATGGGCACTATATATAGTGCAGTACATACAAACCCTAACGTGGTGTACAAGTCTATACATAGATACAATATACATATATACGTATTCCAACAGCCCCCGCAGTATCAACCGGGAGAGGGTCGGACGTTGAGACTGGACCTAAAGGACTGAAAAATACAAGTAGGCAGCCCTTTGGTGAATATATCCGCGTATTGGAGATGTGTAGGGACATGGAGCACACGAACATCACCAAGTGCAACACGCTCACGAAAAAATGGAGATCAATCTCGACATGCTTGGTTCGTTGGTGTTGAACTGGGTTTGTAGACAAGTAGACAGCACTGATGTTGTCGCAGTAAACCACTGTTGCTCGAGAGAGAGGACGACGAAGTTCACTTAAGAGCTGGCGAAGCCAACAAGCTTCAGCTACTGCATTTGCAACACCTCGGTACTCAGCTTCAGCACTAGACCTGGAAACTGTATGCTGTCGCTTTGAGGACCATGAGATCAGGTTGTCACCAAGGAATACACAAAAACCTAAAGTGGATCGTCGAGTATCGGGGCAACCAGCCCAGTCGGCGTCGGAGTACACTGTCAATGCTGAAGAGGAACTCCGAGTGAACTGAATACCATGCTTGAGAGTACCTTTGATATACCGAAGAATACGCTTCATGAGCTGATAATGTTCTTCTCGGGGATCATGCATGTGAAGGCATATTTGTTGAACAGCATGAGCTATGTCTGGCCGAGTGAGAGTGAGGTATTGAAGACCACCAGCGATGCTGCGATAAAGAGTTGCATTAGCAACGGGAGCACTAGCAGCGGCAGGCAGTTTAGAGCGTGCTTCAATAGGCGTTGCACAGGGATTGCAATCCTCCATATTGGCACGACTCAAGAGCTCACAAGCATATTTATCTTGGCAGAGGAAGAGGCCATTTGATGTATGATGAGCAGCGACACCGAGAAAGTAATGAAGACTGCCAAGATCGGTCATTGCAAACTCCTGACGAAGGACAGAAATGATCTGTTGCAGTAACTGTGGGGAGGAGGCAGTAAGCACAATGTCATCAACGTATAAAAGAAGATAAGCAATTTCAGAACCACGCTTGTAGATGAACAATGATGAATCACTTTTGGAGCCACAGAAACCAGCTGATGTGATAAAGGACTGAAACCTTGTATACCAAGCTCGGGGAGCTTGCTTGAGGCCATATAGCGATCTGTTCAGTTTACACACATGACTGGGCCGAGAGGAGTCAACAAATCCTGAGGGTTGCTGGCAATATACTGTCTCTTCAAGAGTGCCGTTAAGAAAGGCATTTTTAACATCCAATTGATGAATCGGCCAGTTGCTGCAAACGGCAAGAGAAAGAACAGTCCTGATCGTAGCTGGCTTGACAACAGGGCTGAAAGTTTCTTCAAAGTCGATGCCAGGTTGTTGGGAGAAACCACGGAGTACCCAACGTGCTTTGTATCGTTCCAAAGAACCATCAGCGCGGAGTTTATGGCGAAACACCCATTTGCCGGTGACAACATTGGCATTGGAAGGAGGCAACACGAGATCCCAAGTGTTGTTGGTAGCAAGAGCTGAAAACTCCTCCATCATAGCGGCTTTCCAATTGGGATCAGCAAGAGCCTGCCGGTATGAGTGCGGCACGGGAGAAAGGGCAGGAGTATGCAGATCAAAAATTGCCTTAGGAGTGCGAATGCCAACCTTGCCCCTAGTAGTCATGCCATGATCATTGGTCGTTGGTGGAACTTGTTCAACATGAGTGCGGGATGGGCCACTTCCTGGTATAGCCGGAGGAGGCACTAGCTCAGTAGACAGGCGAGGCCGACGAGTGTAGACCTGTGACACGGGCGGTTTGGCGCCGTAGGGGTTCGCCGCGGCAGAAGGCTCGACCGGCGGCGAGAGGGGCTGAGTGAACCGGCACCGTAGAGGAAGAACCACGCGTGTCGGAATGCGAGGGCGACGGGCCGCGTGCAGCGTCGCTTGATGAGTCCGAGCACGGGGGCGATGAGCCGCGTGTGGCAGGGCGCGACGAGGGAGCCGAAGTAGCAGGGCGCTGCATGGCGCTGTAGACATGTGGCGCGGCACCGGATGGGGCACATCATCGGGGTCACCTGCAGCATCATCCAAAAACGAATACGAAGAGGGGGATGTGGTGGATTGTGGGACATAGGGAAATGTTAGTTCGTCAAACACAACGTGACGCGATGTGATGACTTTGTTTGTGGAGAGATCCAAACAGCGGTATCCTTTATGATCGTTGGGGTAGCCGATGAAGATGCATTCAGTGGAACGAGGGGCAAGTTTGTGAGGGGTAGTGGCTGAGAGATTGGGATAGCATCGACATCCAAAGGCACGAAGATGGGAGTAGGATGGGGGTTTTCCAAATAGGGCTTGGTGGGGTGTCGAGTTGTTAAGGGTTTTAGTAGGATGAAGGTTGAAGAGATGTGTGGCTGTGTTGAGGGCTTCGACCCGAGTACGGAGGGGGAGATGGGCTTGAATCAGAAGAGTACGCAGAATGTTATTGATGGAGCGAATGGTTCGTTCGGCTTTGCCATTTTGCTGCGAGGTGTGAGGACAGGAGAGTCGAAACTCAATACCATGAGCTGAAAAGAACGAACGGGCAGCATTGTTGTCGAACTCACGCCCATTGTCACATTGAACAAACTGAATGCGACGATGAAAATGAGTGTAGACAAACGTGTGAAAGTGTTGCAAGGTTGGAAAAGTATCGGATTTGAGTTTCAAAGGGAAAGTCCATAGATAATGCGTAAAGTCATCGAGGCACACGAGATAATATTTGAAGCCGGTAATGCTAGGGACAGGAGAGGTCCACAAGTCACAATGAATAATCTCGAATGGAGAATGTGTTTGAGAAACCGATGAAGTAAAGGGTAAGCGAACATGACCCAACCGACACTCATGACAGGGAGTGGCAGGGGTTTTGTTCCTAGACATCGAGATTACATTGGAGGAACGCAAGCTAGAAAGCACATGAGAGCCGGGATGGCCAAGCCGACGATGC
Source organism: Chloris gayana (assembly GCA_031894775.1). Lineage (NCBI taxonomy): Eukaryota > Viridiplantae > Streptophyta > Magnoliopsida > Poales > Poaceae > Chloris > Chloris gayana. Next base: position 272,972 of record JAUNZO010001381.1, on the reverse strand, counting down.
CAAATGACCTCGGACACAGCAACTAGAGCACGATGAATGCCATCAACGGGCGAGAAGAGCGGGTAAAGATCTCCCGAGCTATTGCACCGATGGATCACCTCCTTTGTTGTTAGATCCTTCACGGATAAGCCAAAGGGGTCAAATTCAACGGAAACGAGATTGTCGGTGGTGAATTTTCGAACGGAAATAAGATTAGCAATAAGTTGGGGAGAGACCAAAACGTTAGATAAAGAGAGAGGCCGGGTAGGAGAATGAAAAACAACGCTACCACTAGCAGAGATTGGAAGAGATGAGCCATTGCCGACAAGAATGCGGAGGCATGTGGGAGAGGAGTGAGCGGATGAGAGATTACCGTGATTGTTGGTGAGGTGGGAGGATGCACCAGAGTCCATGAGCCACTCCGGCTGTTGCAGCGTGAGGGAGTTAAGGGTGTTCACCAGGGCCGTCGGGTCCCATGAAGGGGCGCCGTAGGAGGGGACGAGGCGTTGAAACCATAAGGCACGGGTTGCTTGGAGACCGTGTGGGGCAGGAGGAGCGGCGAACATGGCCTCGAGGAGGTGTGCCAGGGCGAGGTCCGAGGAGGCCTTGGCCGGGCTGCATAGGCCAAAGTTGGAACATGCCGGTGCATGGGTTGAACCAAGGACGTGGGCCGCTCCGGAACGGCGCACCATTGTTGGAGCCGTTGCGCCGATTGTTCCGGTTCCGATTGCGGTTGTGAGGCCGGCCGGCGCCTGGAGGAGTTGGATCACGAGGAGGAGTGGGTGCGAAGGGTGTGGGAGAGGGTGTGGGAGGTGGCTTGGAAGTTGTGGTTACTAAGGCGGTGGCAGCGCCAGGTTGTGGGATCTTGAGATCGGACTCCTCCAGAGTGAGCATAGAGCAGGCTTCATTGAATGATGGCAGGGGTCGCGGGTCTTGATGATAGAGGCCATGGAGCGTAGCGGAGCGGCAAGGCCGCGCAGAGAGTCGGGACTAGGGTTGGTTCACCGACCTCGTGGCCTAGATCGGCGAGGCCATCGGCATAGGATTTGAGGCGCTCCGCGTAGTCAGCGACGGCCATGTCGCCCTGGGCAAGATTGCGAAAATCAGCCTCGAGGGCCAGCGCACGAGAGGTCTTGTTGTCGCGAAATTGGTTTTCGATCTTTTGCCGGATCTCATAGGCGGAGGCGCCAGGTGTAAGGACACGGCGCATGAGCTGAGGGGAAATAGCCGAGTAAAGGAGAGAACGGATAGAGAAGTCGACGGTTTGCCATGCTGGGTCCTCGGTGGGTTCAGGCGCTGGCGTGCCGTCGATGTGGTTGGAGGCGCTGAACTTGCCGAGCAGGGTGACGAAGAGTTCACGCCATGCCCGGTAGTTGGGTGGGTTGAGTTCGAGGACGATGGGAATATGGGATTTGATGTTGATGGTGGCTAGGGCAGCACTGGGGTTATGGGGTGTGGACGGGGGAAGAGCTGCAGCGATCGCGGCAGCGAGGATAGCAGCAGGGTCAGCTTGGACGGCAAGAGCGTCGTCATTCATGGCGGGAGAGGAGGGGTGGCGGCGCGGTGGCGGCGCACGGGCTAGGAGGGAGAAGAGGGGTGGCGGCGCACGGGCTAGGAGCGGAAGCGGAGAGGATCGTGATCTCTGGATACCATGAAAGAGATAGGCAATCTGAGGAAGTCCACACAGGACATTCATTGATATGGGCACTATATATAGTGCAGTACATACAAACCCTAACGTGGTGTACAAGTCTATACATAGATACAATATACATATATACGTATTCCAACAGGAAGAAAAGGATGAAGAATCGGATCCTAAATTCCAAATACGCTCCTTTATGATGATATGGCCTCCCACATTCCCTGCGCTGAAGGAATAATCCTACAAGGTACTGTCTTTAACTGTTCTTCCTACTTCTGTAATTAATCATCAAGGCTGCAAAGTTTATCAGCATGCATTGTACCCAATCTTAGATGCCCTGCCATTTCTGTATGTTTACAGCTAGTTGAAAATTGTTACTTCTATTGTAGCACATGATTTTCTACGCCAATGAACTTAGCGAGCACGTTGGACTATCGAGTTGGCAGCTCTACTGGATAAGTACACTTTTAGTGAGCTTTAAGTTATATTGTGGGTCGCATTAACTAGAGTTGCTAATTGTATATGAGAGTAATCTTCTTGCTGAGATGGCTGCTTTGATGGAGCACTCTTATTTTTTTCATGGCTGCATGGATATTGGATAGTCATCTTGCAATCTAAATATGGTGAAGCTGAGGACATGTCAAAATGTAAATATTGATTCCCAACAATCCAGACTTGATTTTGTTGCCCATTAAATCAGTATTATGTACAAACCAGATCCCCTGTTTGTTTTCCCCCGTTATTCTCCTAACACAGTATTAGCCAGCTGCTGCTGCTCTGAGTCCTTTTCATTATCTTCTAGTATATGGAGAGAAAAAACGAGTATTTCTATTTCCCCCTTGTTGGTAGATGATCATTTGTATTTCCTTGTTTGGAACCGTTATTTAAAATTCTGTAGAGATGTGGTTAAGTTGGAATAATGCTCTGTGTATCTAAGTAGATTGCATGATATGTCCGTGGTATTTAATGCTTGAGGACTTGAGGATGATAACCATGGTCATTAACCAACCTCCACAAATCTATGTATGTGAGAACAGGAGAGTTTCTTTGTTAATGCAAAAGGCCTGCTGCACATTTGTACAGATTGCCAGTTGCCAACAAAATCATTAATTCATTTACAAAAAAATCATCGATTGCACATGGTTGTGATTAGTACAATCTACATCCATTGACCCGCTTTGAGTGCCTAACTATACAAATTCCCAGTCTAGGTACCTACTTGATCATAGTTAGAAATTAAGTTAAACAGAGTGTGACTGATTCCTTTTTGCTTTCGATCAACAATTTAGCATCATGATAAACCTTGTGGAAAATTTTGCATTGCTTCACTGATAATTACTACATTACTTATGTTAGTGGCACAGCGAATGTGGTATGGTTGAGGTACTTCATTTATTCCTTCGGTCAGTCTGTCGTGTATTACTGGTACTAGACAATATTGATGCAATTCCTCTGCATATACTGTTTTAAATCCTGTTGGAAAAAACTTTGATATCCATAGTCAAATTCGTTATCAAGAAGTTATGAATAAGTAAATTTGATAAAGCGAGTGGTTCCCGTTCAAAACATTTTCATTATGGACGATCACGAGTTTTGAAATCGAAGTACTGTATTTAAAGGGGTGAATACATATATGAGAATTCAAATCTTTGGAAATTAGTACATCACAATCAAGTTTGGTGTTGATAAGCCCAATATGAAAATGAATATTTCTCTTGAAGCTATATGATGGTAAGCTTGCATTTCTTTACTAATAATTTTGGTTGCCCTTTAGGTCAACAATATTTCAAATGGATGGTGACGCCAGTCAAGTTTGCGCACAGTTTAGATGTGTGAGAGTTTCCTGGCAGTTCATATGTGCAAACGTGCGCTAGAGGGGACAACAATCACATGTAAATTGTAACTGTAATAGTGTAGTCTACAACAAGAACTATCTCAATGCAAAATTTCTCTCTGAGTTGTAACGGAGTTCCTATACAGCGTATTCCGTATTGCAGCATACTCACAATTTTTTAAGTCAACTGATAATTTTTGACGTTTTTATTTTTATTATAATTGAGGACTCAAAATGCCAATTAACTCGGGGAGTGCTGACACGAGTGAGAAATGCCGTGCCGGCAAGTTTCACTCTCTTGAATCCCCGAAAATCAAAAACCTCGTTCCTCCTGCTCCGATCTTCCCCAGAATCCAAATCGATTTCTTGGCCGAGTTCCACGATGGTGCTCCTGCTTTTATTAACTGGTTAAGAAGTTTGTCTATGCGGGACAAGTTTTGTTACCACTACAGTGTACAGCAATACGTTGTACAGGGAAGTCGAGTTATTACTAGCTAGGATTGTTGCCTAAGTGAAGATGTCGTGACGCACGCAATGAATTTGCTAGAGCGCGAGGCCTGCGTCGAATTGGACCCCGGTGTCCGGCAGCCACGACCAGCCGTCGATGAAGCGCGCGACGGTGAACCTGTCGGCCTCGGCGTCGTTGGCGATGACGCGGTGGCCGCGCCACGTGACGCGGCCGGCGAGGCCGGCGCCGGGCCCGCGGTTGGCGTACTCGGCGTAGTAGAGCGTGTCGAGCGCGTAGGAGCTGTCGTTCCACGGCGTCCACCCCCGCGGCGGCACGTGCGGGCCGATGTAGGAGCGCATGACCACCACCCGCGAGTAGGGCCGCCACGGCCGGCCCAGGTAGGTCACGGACAGCGCCGGAGCCGGAGCCGGAGAAGGAGCCTGCGCCGGAGCCTGCGCCGGGGAAGGAGCCGGCGCCGGGGCGAGGACGAGGTCCGGGTCAGGCAGGACCTGGCAGTCGTGGAGGACGAAGCCGGTGGCCTGGCACGGGTCGCTGCGGCCCTGCGCGGTGACCGTGTTGACGGCGTGGTCAGTCCCGCGGGAGAGGAGGCGGCAGTTCTGGAGCACGGCGGCGGCGTTGCCGAAGACGAAGTCGACGGTGCCGTGGACGTCGCAGTCGCGGTAGAAGTGGCGGTGGCGGTGCGCGTAGAGCGTGTCCTGGTGGCCCAGGATCTGGCAGCGGTGGAGCACGGCGCGGTCGGCGCTCACGCGCAGCGCCACGGCCTGCCGAGCCCCTGGCCCGGCCCGGTTCTCCACCGTCATGTCCACCATCATGAACCCGGTCCCGGAAGCAGCTGCATGCACAATATTTTTTGCATTAGTACTCCTATATCAGACGACACTACATGTAGAGCCAAGTGCGCCTCATCCATGGGTATGGGTAACGCTAACAACGCGCAAAAGTAAATGATCCAGCACCAACCCCTACCATTGTCCGTGTGCCAGTTTTGCTTTGTCGCGTTGCACTGACCCGATTCATTAGATCACAAGAGACGCTGAATTTCACGAAACTGTATTTTTGCCAGGCTACAAAAATTACACTAGCATGCATGTTGACCTTTCTGTAACCACACTGCCGGCACACGTACACGGAATTCTAGTGCTTTCAGAAACCTCCAAGCAAGAGCGAGACCATAGACAAAAAATATTCTTGGTTTACCTCTCAGAGGTTTGTGCAACCGAACCGATGGGAAAACGGAAATAATAAACGGAGAAAAGGATCGGAAGAAAGGGGCCGGCCGGGTGCACGTACCGAACGTGGCGCTCTGGAAGGTGGACATGTTGTACGCGGCCGCCATGCTGCGGTTGCCGGTGACCACGGTGCGTCCGGCGCCGTCGCCGACGAAGACGAGGTTGGTCTTCTTGGTCCCCACCCTGACCACCTCGTCGTACGTCCCCGCCTTGACGTGGATCACCGTCCGGCGCGCGCTGCAGTCGGGCGCCGCGTCCACGGCGTCGCCGATGGTGCCGTGCGTGCCCGTCCCGTCCTGCGCCACCACCAGGTCCGCCGCGTCCTTGAGCGACGTCCCCAGCAGCAGCAGCGCCCGGTCCGTCGACGGCAGCCACAGCGGGAACCCGCACGCGTCGCGGTGCTGCGTCTCGTTCTTGCAGCCGCAGCCGCTGCCGGGTGCGGGCGCCGGGGCGGCCGTGGCGGCGGAGGGCGCGTCGTCGTAGAACAGCGCGGCGAGGGCGTCGCGGACCGTGCCGCGGGAGGCGGCGAGGCTCGGCGCGGCAGCGTTCGTCATGGTGGAGACGTTCTCGTCGTCGGTGAGGCCGGCCTCGGCGAGGCCCTCGGCGCAGGTGTCGTGGCTGGTGAGCGCGGCGGAGAGCCACGACAGCGCGTCGTCGCGGCGGGCGCCGGGAGCGCCCGCCGCGGCCAGGAGCTCCAGCGAGTCCCCGAGCAGCTCCACGCAGTCCTTGCGCGCCGCGTCGGCGAGCGACGGAGGTGGGGACGAGGGAGTGCTTCCGCTGCCGCCGTCGGCGGAGAACGGGCCCAGAGAGGTCGGCGGTGGCGCGGCGAGCCCGGACAGCGCCTGGCGTACGCTCCGGACGGCGGCGTCGAGCGAGACGCCGTAACGCGGCAGTGGCGACGCCTGCGCCTCGGCTGCAGGCGAGGCGAGGAGCACGGTGATGAGGAGGAGGACGAGGAGCCCGAGGCTGCGGCGGGGAAGGTCCATGTGGGTCACTGCTGAGTGCTGAGAGCGGGAGCTACTATCTCTGGCAGTGCGCGATTGAGCTGTGCTCTGGTGGATGGCCGCGTCCGAGCACTGGTATATATAGCAAGGAGAGGAGGGGTTTTGACGACGACGACAAAGGGGAGGGGATTGGGTTGGTGGCCGGCGGCGTGACGACATCACCTTACGTGCGTCCAGCTAAGCTACACGCCGACGGTTTCACGAAAGCAAGCGCGTACTCCCCGACAGCGAGATGCATGCATATGTTCTTCCCCCTCGCTCCATCCGCAGCGTTCGATTGGACCTTTGATTTGCCGCTCATTGCATCGCTGCCTGATCATCATGGACGAGCCCGTCTTGCAACCTAAGCGTGCAGCATTGATCATCAGCGTGCAGGATTGATCCCCACAAGCATTATTTATAATAGAGTGTGATTAAGATTATGGCTATGGATACCCAACGTGCTCTCGCGTTTATATGCTCAGGAGAAGAGTTGTACATGGATTACAATAATCTCGGCAAGGAGTTACAAGTCCCTTGTATACACGGCAAGGAGTACAAGCCCTACTCCACTTTCGGTTAACAGAGAGTATATGGCCTGTGCAAAAACTACTGCAACAGTTTATACGCTGCCCGTTGTCACACAGATCATCAGATTTGGATTACTATTAATTCCTCATAGACAGACGACGGCATCAATGCGTTGGATATGGGTACGGCTGAGTTCAGCGAATGCTGGAGTCCTTAATGCCGGTTGTGGCACGCAGCAGACAGCTCTACTGGCTGCAGGGACGATGCTGCCAGCCAGCTTTGCGTTGCCGCAAGCGGAAACGTTTGCAGGAGGAACCAAATACCGCCCCGTCCTCTGCAGCCGAGGTCAACACCAGCTTTCCAACAGGCAGCCTATATCTGGCCCGAGTGCCGGAATTTACTCAGCAGCCTACAGCGGAATGGTGGGTGCGCGCATTGTATCTAACGGTGCAAGCGGCGCGGGCCTGCCCGCAACGCCGCTGGGCCGACCCGCGCCGCAATCCCGCTAACAGGCCCGCTAACAGGCCTGCTAACTAAAGCGGGACTGCGCGGCGCGGGATGCGGCTGCCGCAACGCCCGCTAGGCACGCCGCAACCCTAGCTCGGACACGACGGCCGCCTGCAGCGCGGCGGCGGCGGCGCCGAGCGCGGCGTAGGCCAGCGCCTGGTCCCCTCCGAAGACGCACGACGCAAGCGCCCGGCTCCGGAGCGCGAAGCCGCCGCGGCCCCGCAGGAGGAGGAGGAGGCAGCGCGCGGCCTGCAGGCTGCAGCAGGCTGTACCCGGCGGCGACGGCGTTGGCGGCGACGAGGACGACGAGCGCCCGCATGTCCGTGTACGTGGCCCGCCTCCGCAGCGTGAAGAAGGTGCGCGTCTGCGCGTCTGTGGCCACCAGCGCCGCCGCGAGCGCCCCCAACACGCACAGGCCGCGCGACGGCGACGCCCGGCGACGCGGGGGACTGCGCCGCCAACCCGTGCGCGGCGGCCTGCGACTGCGATTGCGACAGCTCGATCCTCTACGCCCTACAGCATCCTCCGCTCCTGGTGACGGCCTCCACGACAAGGAAGCGCCCTGCTGCCCCCATGGCGACGGCGAAGCAGGTCCACATGAGTCCAATGGTGGCGGCGTCCCATCTCGAAAGCAGAGTCCAGCAACGAAAGGTGCAGCAGAGTCCCGTCTCGGAAGGAAGGAACGTGCAGCAGCGGCGTTGCGGCGCGGGCGCACAGTCCCGCAAAATATTTTGCGGCGCCATGCGGGAAGCCGCGAAATCCAGCGAATGGTTCGCGGCTCATGCGGGACGCGGGGCGGGCAGCCGCGACCCGCGCCGCTTGCATCGCGAATTGTATCGATCGGTCTCCTTCCTGCTCCAAATAAGCTCTAGCTAGACCTGTAGTTGGTGCTGATTCAATTCTTGGCAGCAGTGGTTAGGAAGGAGTATTACTGTTTCAGCCGCGTCGTGATTTGCTTCTGGTTCAGTTTTGCCGTAACTTCCTTTTTATGCAACATGCCATGCTGATAAATCTAGCTCGACAGCCTTTTGACCGGCCGGCACTGACTGGAAAACTCACAGCATCAGCTTCCTCGATTCCGTTCCCATGCATTCACTGCACCGCGATGATGTTGCAGACTTTTGTGTTAATTAGTAACCGCGTCCCTTTTCCTTCATGTATATAGCCCCAACTCAGCTCGACGAATTGGCCTCAGCGCACACGTCTCTACTCATGCATGCATCATCACAATGTAGCTAGCCTGCTGATCTGCTCGCCAGCCGGATTGCATGCGGATGCATCGATACATCATATAAACGTTCTACCATGCAGCGGAGCAAAACGACGCAAAAATAAAGAGGAGTGCGAGACCGGTCTGGCCTTTTTTTTTTCTTTCCAAAGAGGTTTGGGATGCTGGTTTTGTGCGGCGCGCTTACCGGAACAGATGGATGCCGAACAGCTTACGCGAAGGCGCCCGCGCGACCATTCGGTTTTCCGTCCCCTCCCACTTGTCCTGGCGTCAAATTCATGATTGCCGTCCGTCGACTGTGACTGTGAGTGTGAGAGCGTAGCCGGCGGGAGAAGAATTGTTTTCGGCAAGCAAATTACCACGTACGTGCAGCGAACCGTGCCGTCAAATATCCACCCCTTTATTATGGACAACATGAAAAATATGCATTGTGGTGAACATGCAGATAGTAGGCTAGCCATTTTGCAAGCATGGCAGGAAGATATATATAACCTTAGGGCATGTACAACGGGTCTCTTTATCCCGTCTCTACGAAGACGTTTTTGCAAAAAAACACCCCGCCTCCACCAATAGACGGCCTTTCCGTCGCCTCACGAGACGACGGCTTCGTCCCGTGCTCCGAGGCGGAGGAGACTGCCACAACACCGTTGTACGGGCCCGTCTTCCACAGCCGACGATGCACCAGATCCCGCGCGCACGCACGAAGGCTGAGCGAGCGAGGTAGTTCTCGCGCCAATTCCTCCGCTATCAGCTCGCTGAATCCTCAATCACACGACTTCGCCAGAGCCTCCCAACCTCCGCCGTCACCCAGCTCCCCCAACCTCCGTCGTCGCCCTGCTCCTCCCATCCTCCGTCGCCCTTCCGCTCCTCCCCAACTCCGTCGCTGCCTCCAAACCTCTGCCTACCCACGGCTTCCTTCTCTTCCCCGAGAGAGGATGAACTGGTGGTGCTCGGTCGATCTGGTCGCCCGCGAGCTCCTCGATTCGCCGCATGTTCCAGATTTGGTTCGAGGATTCGCCTTCGGCAGATGAGGCTCGAATTTCCCCCATTTTTTCTCCATTTTTTTGCAGACTGGAATGGCGTTAAAATCCTACCTTTTTTGTGTGTTTCCTGGCAGTTCTGCTAATCGAGGGTTCGATTCGTGGCTTCCCCCGAGGCCGCGCCCTCCTCCTTGGTCCTGACTCGATGTAAAATATGGTTGCCATGCTTAAGAAGCTATACTGTGTTTGGTCTTGAGTTGGGGAGAGGATGAGAGGCAGGTCGATTGGAGAAGACAAGGTCAGATCAACAGAAAAGAATCTTGGAAGAAGATCGATGGCTTCTCCATTGCTTTGCTCGGATTTGGAGATTGCTAAAGGAATCAATTTTAAAGAAATCTATGGCAAGCATCCACCGGAGAGCTCCAGAAACTTGTGAGCTTGAGAGAGAAGATGAGGACGAATGACTGAATTTTTTTATAGGCAAGGTCTTTGACCCACGTACTGTAACCATGTTATTATTATTTACTATTGATATATTTTCTATCCCATGGATACACAATAGTATACATAAATTTATTTACAATTGATCTTTAGATACATGAATAGCATTAAATTGTCTACAGACAATGAGATAGTCTCCAGGTTGTATGACCTGTCTGCTCATCCGTCTCGTATCATTTATTAAGAGACAGGTCCCGTCTGTGGGTTGTACATGCCCTTATAAAGCTAGCTAATTGTTGGCTTCGGGTAAATATTCTTACCTGAACGTGGTTGCCGGATGCCACTTGGTAAATTTGTAATGTGTCTATTACTTTGGTATCTAAAAGAATGCTACAAAATAGAAAAGTTAGTTTTGTATTGCACCAATTTGTAATGGGTCTATAACTCTATATGGTAGCTACTGCATTCTAAAAGATCTAGAGGATTGACACTTGAAATTGAAACCAAAATTATGCAATCTAAAATAAACAATAACAAAAACTAGGATAGTTGGCATAGCAAGGTGTGTTATTCTCGATATCTATATGAGTATATATATATATATACATCTCTAGGCTATACACGAGGAATCACCGGCCATGCTTGCAAGCTATAACTTACTATTATGATAAGTTTGATTCCATGTATTATTAGTTTATTGTAAGCTATAAGTTAATATACACCGGATCATTTAATGTTCTCTTGTAAGGTAGTTAAAGCTGTTTGGGGTGTGATAGCGATGAATTTTGGGAGCGTGACCAGACCATGTTCCCTAGCTCAATTCTGGAATTGGATAAAAGAAGCACTCCCAAATGGGGAAAAGGTGTTCACTATGGGATTGGCAGCTATATGCTGGTCAATCTGGAAGACAAGAAACAAGATTTGTTTTGAAAACAAACATATCAGACACCCCTGTGAAATTATTTGCCAAGCCTGTACTTACATGTCATATTGGGTAGGGCTATATCCGGAGAGCATGCAACAAATCATTCGTGCAGGAGCGGATTCGATGCTGCGAGCGGCGCTACAAGTGATGGGCAGGCAAGGAAGTTGTGTGATGCTCCCACTGCCGGAACCTGAAGCTAGGATGGAAGACGAAGGAGGAGCTCAACAGGATGAAAACTAGATGTAGTGCGCTTTTCTGTCTTAGTTCATGTAATGACTTCCTGGTCGTAGAAGTCGTACTTTCCCCTGCATTTTCATTTCTAGAGACCTGGTGTTAATGTAGGTGTCGGAGGGAGGCTGTCCCTCCCATCTGTCGTTTCTTTTCTTAAACCTAACTGCTGTAAACGGTGTGATCTCCGTTCCTCTTGGAATGGAAGTGGAAATGCTTTCCGACTCGAAAAAAAGCTATAAGTTAATATTATGATAAGTTTGATTCCATATATTAGACTAAATTAAAATTTATATATTATGGTGGTAATCACTTGCTATCCCAACAGCGTCACATTCACATATCTTCAATATTTAGCTTGTAGTTCTCCAATAGAATAACAAACATCATTATTACTTAGGAAAATATACCACAAAAACATGACTTTGGGTTAATCACATCGCAAAGATCGAATTTAGGTTAGGCATACTTCAACAAATTGATTCTTAGTTGCAACACAACACCACCATTAAAATATTATTTTCAGCTGCCAAAGGGAAGTGGATGACCTTTCTACCCTTGCTTCATTGAGTGAGGGTGACTATTGTGGGTAAGAAGGCTCCACGAGAGCACGGGACAGTGGCAGAGCTCTCAGTATGATGAGGTAGGGCACTCGAGATACCTTGCGAAGGTCCCCTAATATTCATTCAATTGGTAGTCCTGGCGCTTGAGCGGCCATTAACGACCTACGACTGCTACTTGCCGAACAAACGAAGACGATAGGACTAGGACCCGCTGAATCGTTCTCACTTGGGCTCTACTGTTCTGGGTCATGGACTCAACATATAACATATTTTGGGTTGTCTATGTGGCCCAATTATTCATCGAAGATATGGTTCTATTCGTTGAGCATGGAACAAGTTTTCCCAGCAAGCAGCGGCCAAGCCAACGTATGACGATCCTCCTCCACATCAATTGATCTTTGCCTCACCCGCCTTGGTCATGAACCCTAGGTACTTACTGCCCTTGAAGGAAGCCCGAAACTGCAGAGCAGCTCAAGTGAACTTGGGAAGTCGACAAGGTTGCGAACTCGCGATTCACAAACATAATTGCCTGTATGATCATTGATAATTTTATTTATCTTACTTAATCTATAGTTGCTAATAATTTATTCATACTTACTAGTTACAAACATCACACTTCATGATTAGTTGATGTTTGTTGATCTGATTTGTTTTTTGTTGACATGTACAAGAAAGGGAAGGGCAAGACCAACGAGAACGACTTTTATGGGCATAGTGTCATGTACCCACCCTAGCTTTTTGATCGATTATGGTTAAATATAAATATTAAATCTCTGATTATACTATTAAACATGTCAAACTAGTTGTAGACATATTGTCAATTAATAAATTTGAAGTACAAAAATATCAAATTCTGACAAATTCATTAAATTTAACAGAATTTTATGAATTTACCAGAATTTGATGTTTTTATACTTCAATTTATGATTTGACAACACATTTACAACTAGTATGACATGTTTAATAGTATAATCAGAGATTCAATATTTATATTTAACCACAATTAAGAGAAAAGTCAGGGTGGGCACATGCCCCTATGCTCACTGAAGTATTTCTCAAGACAAAAAGAGAGGCATGTTGTTTTCATTTATTATGTGTCCCGACCCGAGTTACAATGTTAGATGCATGTATATTTTCATTGTTAAATCATTATATATTTTTTAGTTGAATTAGCCAATTATTATGTCTCTATAGTGTGTTTTGGTTGTTGGTCATATTTCCATGCCAGCAATTCCGCCACACCTTTTTTTTGTCCTCCGCCACTGGCAGAGAGGCTGGATAGGGATAGGCTTCATCTAGGTCGCCACCGCCTATACTTCGTCCGCCGCGCACCCAGGCTGCACCCAGGCCCTGGCATCGGTCGCCACCCATGCTTAGCCCGCTGCATGGATAGGCCCCCAACGTACTTCTAGCCCGCCGCGTGTCTAGGCTTTACCATCTTGCATGTAGTCCGTGGCCTCCGTCGTCACCAACGCTCAAGCTATCATCACCTCCTTGGCTCCAGCCACCGTGCGCCTAGGTCCTGAACTCCGTCGCTGCCAAAGCTCTAGCCATTGTGCGCCCAAGCCTAGCCGCCGCACCCTTCTTTCAGTCGGCTGGTTGACTATTGATGCGGAGAGAGAGAGAGAGAGAGAGAGAGAGGACATTGTTTTGAAAATTTTCTCTCACTTCGAAAGTAATATTATAATGGAGACAGCGCGCAACCAAGAGCCATAATTTTTTTGGTGTGCCTGACCTGAGTACGAACTTTGTGATGTGTTGTGCCCGAAGCTACGTTTTTATAGTGTACCACAACAAATTTTCCCTTGATACTTTTCATCGGAAACAAACCAATGCAAAGTAACATTTTACCCAAAAGAAACTTATTTTTCTTTAAAAGAGGGCACTGACATGAAAAGTTAATCTAGTTATTGGTCTGACACTTTTCTAAGTAGAATATCTACCCAAACTATCAAAAGAAGTTATTTTAAATTTTTTTTTTGCAAGGGAAAAGAAGTTACTTCTTGATCATCTTACTTTGCTAACCAATAATTCTCGGTATCATAGTTGCAATTAAACATGTCCAAATGGGCCGGCCCGAAGCACGAAAAAAAGCACGGCCCGAAATAATTTCGTGCCGTGCTCGGGCCGAGGTCTCGGGCCGACGGGCGGCACGGCACGGCCCGTTTATGGGTATGGCCTGTTAGTTGTCTATTAATGTACAAATAAAATAGAATTCCCTAAGTGAAACAAAGACAATTGTAGTCTAGTGGTGAATCACCGTACTCTCAACCAACAGGTTCAAGGTTCAAATCCCACCTTCACCTATTTTTCACCTTCATTTTGCAATTGTTTACACTGTTTATGCTAAATGGACTGCTATTGTATACTGGGCCGAGTGACTAACGGGCTGCCGTGCCGTGCCGTGGGCCGACGGCCGGGCATGTGGGCCAGCACGGCACAGCCTGAAATAAATTTCGTGTCGTGCCGGCCCGAAATTAAATGGGCCGTGCCGGACGGCCCGTTTGGATATGTTTAGTTGCAGTATGATTATTTGAACCGAACTCAAGGGAAATCCAAATGATTGCAAGGAAAGGAGAGGAGGTCTCTTAGCCTGGAGGGATCAGTCTATGGGGTTTTGACGCGACGACGACGGCAGGGTATTGGGTTGGTGGGCGGAGTGACGACATGATGGTTAGCTTAACCTCCATCGTCCTTTACCTGCGTCCAGCTAAGCTACACACGGTGACGGTTTCCAGTCCCGGAAAAGCAAAAGCGCGTACTCCCCGACAGAGATGGATGGATGATATATAAGGATGTTCTTCCTCCCTCTTGCTCCATCGCGACGGCGTGTTCAACAGCTTGGCACATTTGCACGCCTTTGATCTGCCGTTCATCACTGCTTGGATCATCGACGAGTCCGTCTTGCAACCTAAGCTGCCACACGACTAGACCAATACTACACGTACTGCAGCCAGACGATCGATGCACCGCTCGGTCCATCAGAGCATGCATGATCCCTTAGAATATTTATGTGCAAACTGCAGCATTCTATATTTTGTCCGATGGCACTGACTGGCCGGATTATACTGTTCCTCCATGGACAGACGACGGAATCAATGCATTGGATAGGTACGGTGGATTTCAGTGAATCCTCAGTGCCGGTTTGTGACACACAGCACTACTGGCAGGGACGATGCTGCCAGCCAGCTTGCGTTGCTTCAAACGGAAGCATTTGCAGGAGGAACCCAATATAATACCGCCCCGTCCTCTGCAGCCGACCGAGGTCAACACCAGCTTTCCAACAAGGATAGCAGATCGAGGCAACCTATCTAAATCTGGACAGGAAACACCGGAGCCTAAAGCAGAACGGTACGCATTGTGTCGATCTCCTGCTTGCTCATCCAAAGTTTCAATTCTCGGCAGACAGCGGTCGTGTGCCGTTCCCATTCACATCTCATTGCTTTTGGTTCATTTTGCTCGTTTCCAGCAGCGCCCTCTGGTTCGATTTCCTTATTTTTATGCAACACGTTGATAAATCTAGCTCGATAGCTTTTTGACCGACCACCCTGGCTGCGTCATGAGCTTCTACGATTCCGTCCCCATTCAATACACCGTGATGCAAGACTTTGTGGCGCAAAATTGTAATCGCGTTCCCTTCTTAGCGCGGATCGCAGTCTCAAGTCTCAACTCAGCGCCAGTACGTTTACAGATGGACGTATTGGATGTATGGATACAGATTCTTTATTTCTGCCACGCGCTACGATACGACACGATGCGCGCGGCAGCGGAGCAAAAAGATGCAAAATGATGGTCCGTCGAGAGAGCTCACCGTGCTCCTGGCTTCGTGCCGCGTTTTGTTTTCCCGGATCCAGCGATGTGCCGATGTGACGATGTGCTGCTAACGTGGAAACGGCTGCGCGCACAGCCCGACCGAGCATTCGTCCCACATGGCAGCAGCCCGCTGTCCCGTCCGCTCCAAATTGATGACTGCCCTCCGATGACAATGCAAAAGTCATGCTGTACCGTGGCTACTACCTTAACGGCTTAACCACACTCTCATGTCTCGCCACTTGACTGATGAACTGATGCATTACTCAAGACTAAGGCTGACTCCAACAGGGTAAATGCATTTTCTTCGATCTCCAACACCACAGCAGGCACTTGGAGAGGCAAACTACCGGGCGCCTTCCCTCTTGCATCGGAGGCGACGCCGGAGCTCCCCGATTGGTCGAGAGGATGCATGGGGAGGTGAGAGGGAAGCCAATTTTGACTAGCCTCTCTCCTCGCATGCATTTTGCATTCCCGATTGTCTTTCCCTGTTGGAGACCCTATAGAAACATGCACAGTAGCATTTCGTGATCCATTTTTACATTGCATGTCTTCTGTTTGAGTGTTAGCCTAACTAGCGTGGAGAAAGGTCCATGATGTTGACGTCACATGTATTTGGCCCCATCGTCTGTCTCACACATTTTCAAACGTACCATTTTAACATATGAGAGATCGATCTTTCTTACCGTACCACATAAACATTATACTCCGTTCTGAAAATCTTGGCGTTTCAGATAGGGAGGATGAACTAAAAACGAACTAGCAAAGCTTGTCTGAACAACAATGATAAAAGAAAAGATGAGTAGTTTCCATGACTCAAGGGTGCAATTGAACATATCGAGTAGGGCTCAATGCATGGTTGCAAAAGGTACATGTATGTTATAAGCAACATCGACAAATATATACTCCCTCCGTGCAAAATTATTGTCGTCATTGACTTTTTTTCATTATATTTGACCATTCATCTTATTTAAAATATTTGTTCAAATATAAAAGTTTATAGAGTATATTTCAAATTTCTTCAGTAACAAAACACATTCTAGCAAAATATATGATATTTCTTAATTTTTTAAAATAAAATGAATGGTCAAACGTAATGAAATAAGTCAATGACGACAATAATTTAGAAATGGAACATGTATACTAGTATATGGGACTTCCAGGACGTGATGATACATGTGCATTGTTATAGTGACAAGCAGATAGGCTATTGGCACCAAAGTTATGTAACCGGCTAATTAGATACCAGATGTTTCTTACATGGACATGATTGAATGACTGTCACTTGGCAACATTTGTAATGGGGTTTAATCATGACTTTGGTACCCAAAAGAATGATACAAAATAGAAAGAGAGTTTATGTGTGGCACCAACTTTTATGAGCAAATAAAGTGTTTTATATATGCAAAGAATTTGTGACCCAAACAAGCCACTTACCTTTTTAACATACATACTAAGAAATCTAAGATTGACACATGAAATTGAAACCAATGGAATCCAAAACAAATAAAGACAAAACTAGGGTTGTTGGTGTGTAATAAGGTGTATTATTTTTCTCTATGGATATATATATATGGATATATATATATGCATTGTTACACAACACTGGAGGATTTGCCTCTATTATAGTGTTAGTTTATTGTAAGCTATAAGTTATAGTTAGGACACCTTGGATCCCATATATCACTTGCTATTAGAACATGTCACAGGTCGTTAGTATTCATTTAACACTGTTCTAATAAAATAATAAGTGTCATCAATACATAATCTTCACCTAAAACAAAGTTACATTTCATCGAAACAACTTACTTTTTTTAGACTTATTGAGTCCTTTCCAAAAAGAACCTCTGTTCAAACTATCAAAATCATTCTTGATAATGTCACTTTTTCAAACAGAAACTTTGTATCATGGTTGTAATATAATTGTTTGACCCGAATTTAAGAAAATCCAAATAATATACCTGAAAAGTATACAAGACATAAGAATAAAGGGGAAAAAATTCAATCTAAACAAAACATATTGATAGCACCAAAGAACGACATACATCCAAAAAGTGGTTGTGCTCCGTAACATATGTTTCTTCTTCCTATACTTATTGATAGATTGAATGATCATTGAAAGACAAATTTGGGCCAATCCCAACCATCAACACTTGATATAGTAATGGCTTGAAATACGTGAGACTTGGTTTTATATTTGAACTTGGATGAACAAACATGGTGTTGCAACTATCATAAAACACCCAAATAATTGCTCATCTAACATTTTTTTCTTTAGACATGATCATGAAGCCAAAAGTATTGATACAGTGGATCTCATTAACTTTGAAAACTTTAGAAAGTCTACAGATCACGACTACACAGTTTCACCAATATATGCATCTCACAAATGGATCACAGTGACCCTTTTTTAATGACAAAGGTGTAATACGGATTACCTTACCATATAGTATATGAATGTCCATTCAATTTTCATCAACATGATTTTCTATCCACTCAACAAATGATCTTGGCACGGAGAAGCTTATTCAAGAAGAATCCTAAATCCATAGGAACAAACATAATATCCTTCCTATGTGTCCAACCTTTCAAAGGAACATGGTTTCCCCTCTCGGTCCATCAGCGGTGTTCTAGCAGCTTCGTACATTGCGTGCCCGTTCTTATACACCATGTCGTGTACACGTTGGGGTGGTAACTGATCCTAGAAAATGAATCAAAGGTGGAGACGATCAGATCGGATTTGCATCGGGCCTAAGTTCTATTTATTTTTGAACTAGGAAGTGAAATGATCTATTTTGTTTGTGAAATGACCTGTTGGTAGGACCCTTTTACCACACCTACGCGTACTACGACGTTGTGCTCTACCAAGCCAGCACACACGCACCTTTGATTTGACGTTCATCATTGCTTGGATCATGGCTGAGTCCGTCTTGCAAGATAAGCTGCCGTGACCAGACACATACACTGCAGCCGGACGATGCATCACGACTGCGCGTTAAAACCAAATGTTTGCACGTTCCACCTGCTTTGTTCTGATGCACAACTTCCATGTGCTTTCTCTTTTGTAAACGATGCATGCTGGTCAATTAGATCCTCATATATTGTGCCCATCCTTTGACATCGATCCACCGACTAGTTCGTTTACAGGCATGGATCCCCTTAAGGCCTCGTTCGGGAGCGCTGGAATGAGGCCCGGAACGGCTCAATCCTGTTGGTTCCAGCCCACCTGTTTCGAATTCAGGACCAATTAAAATGGTTGTTCGGTTGGACAAAGTCCTGGAAAAAGAACAGTCCCGAAACAACCCTTGTACTTCTTGTACGGCTCGAAAATCTTTCTCGTCTGTCACCTCCTCAGATTGTATGAAGCTAACGAAAATCAGGTCCGGGTTGGAAAGACAAACAGACCCATCTAGAAAACAGCGCTCCCGAACAAGACATAAAAGTATTTCGGAGCATACTGCAGCTATTTTATATACTTAGTCCGATGACATGGAATGGATGGGTTATTCCTCCGTGGACAAACGACGGAATCAATGCGTGAGATAGGTACGGTGTTGGGTTCAGTGAACGCTAGACTCCTGCGGAATTGAGTGCCGGTTGTGGCACAGTACTCGCGCAGAGGGACGATGCTGGCAGCCAGAGAGTTTGCGGCAAAAGGAAACATTTGCGGAGGAACCAACACCCTTCCTCCTCGAGAATAATTTTTCTTATATAAAAAAACACCCTTCCTCCTCTGCAGCCGAGGTCAACAGCAGCTTTCCAACAAGGATAGCAGGCAACCTATCTGGATCTGTCATGCTTAACGCGTCATAATTTGTAGAGCTACCAAAACGCAGCAAAACAGGCAACCTACCTGAACCTGGACAGGGAAGAGAGGATCCTAAAGCAGGATGCTGCGCATTGTATCGATCTCTATTCTTGCCCCAAAGTTCTAGACTTGTATAAGTGGTGTTCAATTCAAGGCAGCAGCGGTCGCCATCTGTTATGAGTATTATTGTATGCGCGTCATCTGCAAAACCATTCACATTGCTTTGCTACATTTTGCTCGTTTTCCTTTCTTCCATGAGTCGAGTATAGCTTGCGCTGCTTGCTGACGGATTGTGGCCATAGAAAAGCGGGTCCGCGAAGCTTGTGCAAATTTCTCGTTTTCTTGTCGGTCCACGCGACTCGACGCGGCGGCGGAGCAAAACGACACAAAGGGCGTGGGCTGGAAAGGGCGCGAGAGCGATCCGGGCCGAGGCAATCCCGCTGTGCAGCGTCCTCCGGATTTACGATCGTGACCGTCACACCAGAATTGCTTGCAGGGAGACCGTCGGATTGTCAGCCCTGTCGACGAACGTCCTCGAAACAACCCCGTTCGAACTCACCCCTTTGCCTCCGATAGAAGCTCGGAATGACGTGGGCCACCACCACGAGGCCCGGCGAGACACGCTCGCATGCGCCTGATTGTGTGCCGCGTTTTGCTCCCCAGATCGAGCGATGTGGTACCAAACCAATCAGACTAGAGCTAATTACCGGGCCGGGCATCGTCGCCGGGTGAAATAAGGCGCCGTGCAGCTTGCACAGTGGCTGCGCGCCAACTGGGATGGAGGCAAGGAGCTCGAGCGAGGGTTCGGTTGTTTTCCACCTTCCCACTTGTCTCGCGTGAGAGCGCGCTCGAAGAGGACTGGCACCGAGGTGCATCTGATCCATTGATGCCCGGTAATGAATGAAGCAGATTTCGGGATGAATTTCGAATACGTAAGGATATGTCAACATACAGAAAATCTAGAACAGAGAAGGCATAAACACATTATAGTGAGTTGGTCTGAAAACATTGTGGAAATCTATGGCACGCCCTGCTAATGACGTGCACAAAGGGAGGAAAGGGAGCCCATTCGGTACATCATTGAAAATTGAAAATAAAACATGCTCTTTCCAAAGTTCCAAATGCGAACTGGAGCAATAAAATCATCCTCACGTAGTCCACCAATCAGCATGCACAAATTACGTAAAAAATATAGTCTGCAAACTAATTGTACGGCTTCAGCTCAAAATGACAGTATTATTACTAGCACATTGTGTCTGTCAACACCAAATTAGTTTTACATGGAGTAGCTTTCAGTATCTATCCCAATTATCAAATATGGCATCCCTCGAATAATTATTAAATATGGCATTCCCCAATCATCAATACAACAATCCATCAGAACAATAGAAAACCTTCATGTAAATGCATTTCGTACAAGATTTATTACTTCTACAAAGTTAAGCTAACTTGAAAAGGGAGAAACATGGTCCTTGAAGCCAGGGCAAAATGGGCACAGAAGTCTGGATAGAAGTAAAACTTCAATCAGCTAGTAAGATGGCGCTTGATGTGAGTACTACAATCTGCAGAAAACAGCAATTTCCTTGACTGTTTCATAGTGATACCAATCTGAACAGTTTTATGAGTACTATACTCACAAAATCATATTTCAACTTATAACCTAAACTCGTTATCTGCTATGGTTAGCTGCTATATGGACTAAGAAGGTACAAACACTACAGTTGCATCATCACCATACTATTACTATTATACTGTTACTGTTATTATTATTATTGTCATGGAACAAGTAGAATTTCATTACTTGTTTCATTTTTTACAACAATTTTTTCACTAAAGTAATAGTCTAATATATTTATAAGACAATAAAATGGAAATGGAACAAAATTATATCTAACTTGTAGAATATATTTTAGCATTGCAAAACTACAGAGGCCTTTAAAACACAAACCTCATGTGGTGGCTCCTTGAAGATGTAGGAAGTCAGGTGGAGATCATCATAAAGGGATGGATCCAACGCACTCTTATCACTTCCTGTCACCTTGTATACCTTTTGTAGTGCCCTGCTCTTCACATCCAAGTAGAGTATCCACACATCTCTGACAATACAAACTCCGCATTTTGCCACACATCATAGATGTAAACATCACGAATATCATAGCACAACAACTTCAGATTCGAACATAGAACATGCAAATCAATGGTCTGCTGGTACCAGTGTAATGACTTTGGAAAACTCCTGCCTTTTCTACAAGACATGACAGGCTAATTTTAACAAGACGTTGACAAAGTCAATCATCTTCTTTAAAACATGTGTGCACCTTTCTTTACCCTAATGGAACAATCATCCACAACTGGTCTCTAACAGATCACTTACCGAACTGTTCACAGCTACCAATCCGTTGTTCTCTCTTTTTTTTTTTCAAAATTCGATCAATAGTTATCAAGGTGAAACAAACATGAAAATGTTTACATCAAGTGTACCTTGGATAGTGAAGTAACCAGAATCGAGAATGCTATAACACGGAATCATGTAAATACACCAGGTCCAACTTTCTTCAATTGGTATATAGCATTTCAGGAAAAGCATTGAAACTTATTGCAAAGACATTGAATCCAAAACTGATTAGTTCACACAACCAAAACTAATTATCCATGGGTTCAGTCTGAACTCTGAACACATTGAACCAGAAGAGAAGCTAGACATGTAAAATTAAATTTGTGGTAATAATTTGACAGCAATACCTACCCAAGTGCAGTTACATACAAGTTCAATCAAACTCACACACCATATGCATGTGCCCAATGTAGCTTTAAGGTAAGTGATGAATCTGAATTACAATTTTAACTGTGTTTATTATGTATTCACAAGCATGACGAAAACTGTCCAAGAGGACTAAGATATTTCAATAATTGGCACTGAGGTAAAATTCAATGCTGGCACATTCCCATGGGTTAAGCAGAAACATAATAACAACTCAAGTACGATGTAATACCAGAAAAATATTTGAATATAAGACCCTTGAAAAGTCTAATCCTTCAAATCCATCAACATATTGACAACCTCGTTCTTTAGGTTGTCCCGATAGATCTCTTCGCGCACCTCTAATAATCCTATGGCTTCAATTTTGGATTCCAGGGCATCTGCTTTGTCATCACCAATGAATTCAAATGCTCTCTTCAAAGACTGCCCGTATGGATGTTGGGCCTCAATCCTCTCCACACACCCAGCAAGGGTGGGGTACAGGTTCTGCAACTCATCAAAACTTCTGTGTGTCAAAGCTCCTAGTTCTGTTTCCTCTTCGTGAGTTTCCTCCTCAGTCCCAGTGCCAGCATTCTGATTCCCAGTTGAGGCCTCTTTCGGAATGCGATCTAAGTCCATCTTATCTTTGTCCACTTTCCCCTTCTTGAGCTTTGTCAAAGCATCACCATTTTGAGTGGCAGCAGCAGTGGATTCCTTTGACGTGCCCCTCTTTGCATCTTTCCCCAATTCCTCTTTGCTATTTCCCTGCTGCGTATTCTCATTTGCCTTCTTACTCCCTTTCTCAGTATTGTCATTTCGATTGGCAACTTCCTTCGGTGTGCCAACCTTTGAGTTCCCGTCCAACTTCTCTTTTTTAGCCTGGCCCTTTTTACTCTTTGTTACAGAGGAACCATTTTGAGATGCAGCAGCAGCAATGGCCTCCTTAGCCTTCTCTCCCCATATTTCTTCTGAAAGATTATAGATCCGGACCGTATCTCTTCCAATTGGCACCGTGCCTTTGCTCACTGTTTTCTCATACCGCTGATTCAACTGTCGAAGCTTCTCATACACCTCCTTGCTGCTGCAGTCCTTCCTTTCAAGGCGGTCTCCAACAGCAGCAAGAATAGCACCAGGTTTTGGCAGCGCACCCTCCCTCTTGACGTGTGCTGCAGCAGCCTCCAAGATCTTTATCGAATCCGCATCCGACCATATCTGGTGAGTGCGGTGAACCCGCTTAGACTTCTCAGACTTCTCCAGCTTGCCCCCAGGCTTCTTGGCCTTGCCAGACGAAGTTTGCTCAGGTGCCGCCTTCTCCAGCTCAGCCTTGGCCTTCTTCCCCTTGCCAGCCGGGACGACCTCAGGCACCGCCTTTCCTGCCCCAGCCTTGGGCTTCTTCTCCCTGCCGGATGGAGCAAGCTCCGGCGGGGGCCTCTTCTTGTCCTCTTGCTTCGCGGTCTTGGAGTTCTTGGTCGCTGCCGCCTTCATCTGCATCGGCTCCGGAACCTCAGACTCCGACTCCGACGACTCGCCGTCTTCCTCCTCGTCGTCGGCATCGGATTCCGGTTGGGGGACCGCGGCCGCCGGCTTGGTGGGGGCGTGGGACACCACATCCGCATCAGCGTCCGAGTCAGATTCCTCCTCCGACGAGTCGGAGTCGTCGGGCGCGGCAGCGGGAGGTTGGGGTCGAGGATTTTGCGGCGGTTCGCGGGCTGCCGCAGCGTGTGGCGGCTCCTCCTCCTCCTCGGTGTCGGAGCCAGACTCGGTGGAGGACTCCTGCGGGGGAGGAGGAGGCGGCGGCGGGGCCGGCGAAGAGGCGCGGCGCTGGCGGCCCATCTGCGCTAGGGTTTAGCGATTTTTTTAGACAGGGTTTAGCGATTTGGAATGATGGGTTTTTTGCGAAGGTTTGGAGGACGGATGCAGGTGATAGGGCCTGACTTATGGCTTATGGGCGTCTACTGGACATTTGAGCCGGACCAGGCCGTCTGAAAAGCACGAGGCACCATGACAGCTGTCTCCTAATTCTTTTTTTTTTTTGAAACTATCATGTATACATACTATAATACAGTGTATATAAAAAAGTCTTCTCAAACATACATATTTTTAAGTCTAAATGCATAAATAATAGAAAAGAAAGGGAAATTAATGGTTTAAAATTTTTATTCCTAGCACATTTGAAGTTTGATGTATAGTTGCGCATTTGAGATGCCTAGAACGGATTGGCATAGCCTTACGGTCGATATAGGCACGTCAGGCCAACTGATTTGTGCCTTGGTTTGACCAACGCTTAACGGTTGACCCACGGTACACCCTGTAGTGGCTTTTACCATGTTGTCCTATCTTGTTTAGGCCCGGTAAGCACAGTGGCCGACACGCGCGAAGAGGTAGAGGAAAGAGGCAGCAGGCGGTGGCATTAGGAGGAGAGAGGTGGCCAACGGAGCGTCAAGAGGCAGAGGAAAAAGCTGGTTGACGACGACACGGGGAGGAGGGAGGCGAACAGAGACGCAACGGAAAGGAGAGAGGCGTCGACGGTGGTGCGGAGAGGAGAAAGGCGGTCGGCGATGCGTAGAGGGGAGGAGAAAGCTGAGATAAGGTTTGCCTATTTTTTGGGCTAGTGGGCTGGCCGTGGTGTTGTTTGGCTAGTGGGTTGTCTAGGGATGAAAAAAATACTAGGCTAAAATAGATTTCGGGCCGCCTCCCCCTCTGGTTGTGCCGTGGGCTTAGGGACCAACCACGAGGCATGGCCGCACCATGCTGCACACAGGCATGACCCAATATCAACCGGGCCCGAGCCTCTTCGGGAGTCGGGACTGTCTTTTTTAGACCGGGTTGTGTGCTGGCCCGTGTATCGCATGCTTAAACTTGTGTCCCTGTATTTGAAATACTATATCCGCCTCTATATGCAGTCTAAATGCTTATAAGTAAATGGGGAAATTGTCTGGAACGCAAGCCGCTATGCTAGAACTTTATACAAGAATCGCTAGCACTCGTAGCACATTAGTTGTAAAACTAAACGGGGTTGCGGAATGACATCACTACTGAAAACAGAAAGGAACCAAAATGTTTTATAGCACCTAGCTCATACAGAAGTAACAAATATGAAATGTGGAATACGCATAACCGTCAGCTCCAAGCCTCCAACTGATGAGGTCCAGTGGCGGACCCATGATGCATTAGCTGGGCATACTCAAACATGTATATAGAAAGAATTTTTTTAATGATTCATGTTGTTCAAAAACAATTGAAAAAAAGAAGATGGAATATGTGTTTTTGGTGTTAATTTCTATAGTTCTACACTAAAAAGAACATGATTTTAGTCGAAATTGCTTGAGTATAAGTAAATGTATCGGATACATATACATATACTTTAACTGAACCAATGAATAAGGAGAGGTCCGTCCCAGATGAGGTCACCTGTGCTTTACGACAAGAATATATCATGTGTAGATGCAAACAGCATAACCGGAACCTATCTGAACTTGGACAGGAAGGAAAACGACACGGGAGATTAAAGCACGATCGGTGCATTGTATCATGGCGCTACAAAGTTCTAATCCGTACTTCAATTCTTGAGCACAGGAGAAACGGGAGGCCAAACCATCATAACGGAATGAACTCGATCCGCAAAAGCTAGTGTCTTACTCCTGTCCTCATACACCTTACGCAGACTCCTGGTCGTAAGGCTGTCTCCAACAATAGACACCTATTTGGAGACCCAAATGGTCAAATGAGTGCTCGTAGATGCAAAGGGACACGACTGAAAAATGTGTATCTCCAACAGGAAGCCATAACTAGGTGCTCCAGCACACTCTCGGACCAGTGTGACCATGCCGCCAAGGCTACGCATGCCCTTGACGTGGTGACTGGTGAGGAAAAGGACGGCAGGCAGCTGCGAAAACGGCACGAGACAAACCACCTCAACACGGTGAGCACCAAGGAAGCAATTGAAGAATGCCTCATCGGGTGGAAGAAATTGACGGTGGAGCGAGCAGCCGGATTTAGGGAAGATGAGGTCGATTCAGGCGACTCGATGACGGAGAGAGGAAAGCGATAACACAGGGAGGTGGAGCGAGCAGCCGGATTTAGGGAAGATGAGGTCGATTCAGGCGACTCGATGACGGAGAGAGGAAAGCGATAACACAGGGAAGAAGAGGGGGCGTGGAGGTGCTGCGTAGCAGCTCCATGGTGTGGGGAAGCTCGGAAACAGCGGCGGCAACGTCGTTAGCTCACGACGGCCATGGCGGCTCGTTTTGTAGGAATGGCGGCGGTAGTGGCGTTGGCTCGCAACGGTCTTGCGTAGTTGCTCGGCCACCGCCGTCCCTTCGCGCTAGCTCGACCGCTGCCGCGCGCTCGTTCGGCTGCCGTTGTGTGCTCGCCCGGTCGCAACAGCCACTGTCGCGCGCTCGTTCAGCTGCAGCTGACGCCGCGTACTCACCCGACCGCTACCGCTTCGCGCTTGTTCAATCGCTGTCGCCGCATGCTCGCTTGACGCGCGCCCGGGCCCAGGCCGTGGCTGCAGCTACCGCCGACCGCCCACCGCGTGCTCGCCTAGGAGTCGATGTTGTCTCCTCTTCCTAGCTCTGTTGCTGCCTTCGCTCTTCTGGGTCACGGCTCATCGTGCTTCATTTCTTGATCGCAACCCTATCGAATCCTGAAATAGGTATTCGGTTTGGGTCACCCGTTGGAGACATGTTTTGGACGTTTTACACCCTAGTTTGGGTATGGGTTAGCATATGAGTCTTCTGTTGGAGACAGCCTAACATCCAAAAGTAGAGCAGATATGTACATATCTCCAAGAACACGAACTCGGCATCGACGTCCCCGACTGCTTCTACCCAAACAGGCGGCCAAGAGAACTGCCGCATGTGAAAAGAGGTGACCTTATCACAGGTGCAGCAAGTTGACATCATCCACAGACTAGCAGCAAATGAATCGACCTGCGACCATTTTTTACCACCTCTGTCACTCTGTGTGGAGCGGGAAATCCTTGAGGTGGACAAGATAAATCCCACAAGATATTCCTTACCTTTGGTTTTTGTTCTTTAGAGCAGCATAAGCTGCCTTTTATGTACTAGAACTCTGCGCTACTGTTTGTATTTCCTCTTTTGCTCCTTCTTTAATGAATGGCAGGGCACCTGCCTTTTCCGTCAAAAAAAAAAAAATCCCACAAGATACGCATGATGTTATCGTTTTCATAGACCACTGCATCTGGAAGCTGGGTCCTAAAAATATTTGAAGACGTCAGATCCAACACAAGGATGCTGCTATTGGCGACAAATATGTAAACCCTGTTTCGATTGTACTAAATACCTGTTCTCAAACGGGACAATTATATTGATATTCCGGACTCCAGAGAGATAGAGTGGGCTGACCACGCCGCACATGAACTTGCCTCCGTTGGTAAAAGCCGTGAACTTACCGCCGTAGAAACACATTAGTTAGTACTAGTAGGTCTGAAGACATAAAGAGAGTAATGCTAATAGGCCACTCCCCTGCTAATAACGTGCACAACCAGGAGAAGAGAGCTCATTTGGTACATTGTTGGAAGTATATAAAAGATGCTCAAGCTTACCACAGTTATAATGTGAAATTGAGCATGCAACACAGCTGGACCTTTTGGTACTTCACGTTACAGCCAAATGAAACTGCTACACTACTGATACTACTGAATCTTACTGTTCTGCATTCTATCTGTTCCATCTTGCTGAAAATAAATAAACTCATCCTCATGTTGTCCACCATTTGGTGTTGAAGTGTCCTTTACCTAGCAGCATGCACAAAACAAGTGGAAAATTAGCTTGGAAACTGATTGTATGGCTTCCAAGTGGAAATGAAAATTTTTCATTTTTGCACATTGTTTCTATCAATACCTTGCTTAGCTTTCAGTTTCAATCCCAATTATCAAATATGGTGTTTCCCTTATAATTGCCATATATGGCATCACAAAATTAACACAACAGTCTATCCAAACAAGTGAGATCCAGTTCATACAAATTTTATCACTTCAACTAATTACCCAATTAATACAACTTAATGTAAATGCAGTTCATACAAAATTTATCACTTTTACAAACTTATGTAAAAGATTTCACGAAGATGGTGTCTAGGATCTAAGTTAACTTGAAAAGGGAGTTACATGGTCCCAAAATCATGGCAAAATGGGCAGAGAGAAGGTCTGGATAGAAGTAAAACTTCAATTAGCCAGTAAGATGGCTCTTGAGGCAAGTACTGCAATATGCAGCAAACAGCCTTTTATCAAGTGTTTCTCGGTGATACGAATCTGATTAGCGTTGAGGCAAGTACTGCAATCTGCAGCAAACTGCCGACACTTTTATTTTATCCAAGATAATGTTTCACAAACTTCATGTTGCTGCCTCCTCTCGTGTTTTCAGTTATGTTTATCATCTTTCAACTTATAGCTGAAACTTGTAGTAGGAGCATTACTGGAAGAAAAGCATCGTGGATGTTGGTGTAACTGATAATTCTGATATCCTTAAATCTCAAGCGTTCAATGTCTTTTCTTAAAATACTTTTTGCTATCTGCCAATTATTTTACTGTCATCTCAGGAGCAACTCTTGCACTTCATCAATCTGAAGTCACCTTATCATTGATTTCATGCATGTTAATAATTTGCTATAAGCTACACCTTCTTTAACAAAAGTAAGGTAAAAACAGTATAGTTGTAAATGAAGTTTGTACATAATTTATAACTTCTAACGAGTTATGTAAAAAAATTAAGAAGATGGTGGGGCTAGTATCTAAGGCAACTTGAAAAGGGCGAAAACCAAAAGCCATGGCAAAATGGACAGAGAAAATCTGTACAGAAGTAAAACCTCAACTAGCTATAGTAAGATGGCTCTTGTGGGAAGTACTAAAATCTGCAGGAAACAGCCTTTTGTCAACTGTTTCTCAGTGATATCAATTTGATCAGCTTTATGAGCAACACATCAACCGACAATTTTATCAAGATATATATTTCACAAAATTTACTTGATGCTCATGCTTCCTCTTATGTTTTCAGTTGTGTTTATCATCATTTAACTTATAATAACCTGAACTCATTATCTGCTCCACTAAAATAATAAAAACTTTTGATACCTTTAAATCTCAAGCTTCTGGTGCAACATTGGCACTTTATCAATCTGAAGTCATCTTATCATTGATTTTATGCATGTTAATCATTTGCTAGAAGCTCACATCTTATATTTATTAAGAAGTAAAGTACAAACACTACATAGGTGTAACTCAATTATATTGGTATTATTGTTGACAACATTTTCTTTGCTCAAGTAATAATAGTGTTCAACAAATTTTATATCTAACCTGTAGAATATATTAACACTGCAAAACTACAGAAGTCATGAAAAGACAAACCTCACACGGTCACTCCTTGAGGGCAGGGAAGATGGGAAGCCAGGTCGAGGTCATCATAAAGGGATGGATCCAACAAACATTCTTATCTCCTCTCACCTTGTATACCGTTTGTAGTGCCCTGCTCTTCACATCCAAGTAGAGTACACATCCATACAACTCCAACAACACAAACTCTGCATTTTGCCACACCTCATGTATGCAAACTTGAGAATCTAACCCGAACACGTTCGCGATCGAGCACAGATGACGCAAACCAATGGTATGGAGCAGCATCCAATCTTCCGCGCCAGCGTTGCCCCCTCTGTGAAGCCAGATGCAAAGTTGTTCATAATTCGAATAGACAAGATAGACCTCAGAACCATTTCCAGGTGCCAGCCGGACATCTCCACCAAACTCCATCTCATCATGGAACTCGATTGTGAAGAAAGTTGAGGATGTCAAATCCAACACAAGAATATTCTCCGTGGTGATCCCCATGTAGATTTTGTCGTCAGCGAGGAAGATGCTCAACGCCTTCAACTTTGAATCTTCCAAATCAGGAATTTGCGTTGACGCGGAGAGGAGCATGCGCCAGGCACCATCTTGAAGCTCATATACGCAGCCCGTAGCTCTCTCCTCCGCCTGCGAGTACTCCAACGTGAACCAGATGTACGAGAGCCCGTCGCCGTTGCTGCTTTCTTTGGAGAGGACATCCTGGAAAATCCAATACCTGCCGTCCATGTCGCCCATCGTCGGGAGACTCGGGAGCACATCCATGCCTCTGGAAGGGCGGAGGGGTGTGTGCACCCCGTGCGTGAAGTCGCCGTTGCGGAACAATCTGGCGACGACCCTGCCGGCCCGGCAGTCCAGGACGCGGGTGGAGCTGCTGTCGTCGGCGTTCAGGCTGAAGCGCGCGCTGCGGAGGAGGGTGGCGATCTCAGGAGGATGAGGCAGCATCGGGACGAACTCCACGCCAAAGTTCGCGCATGCGGGCGAGTAGGTGGTGAGGTAGAAGCCGAGGAGGCCGGGCGGCGGGTGGAGGTCGCGCAAGCGGCGGAGGAAGGCCGGGTCGGAGGCGGCGCGGAGCCAGCGCCTACAGACGGCGGCGGCGCGGACGAGGCTGTCGGGGAACGCGACGCGGATGAGGATCTCGCAGAGGAGGTCGTGGTCGCCGAACACCAGAGAGATCGCGGCCGCGGCCGCCAACGCTGTCTTCGTCTTGGATTCCATCGTCGCACGGATCGGCGACGACGAGCGAGAGGGGATGGATGAATCGGTAGAGGGGAAAAAAGGGGGATCAAGGTTGGAAAATCGAAGACGATGGATCGCGTCTTATTCAATAATAAAGCAAAATAGCTGAAAGCAAAAGAGAAAATAAGTATAAAGCGTTGGTATTTGTTGACTGAAGTTATAAAAAAAGTATAGTATTTGTTAATTTTTAGAAATTATATTTGAACGTTCGTATTATTTAGGTTTTGGTAAAATTATTCCCATATACCTGACCGTGCGGGACATGAGTGAATGTGAATCGTGATGACCGATCGTAAGGGGTTCAGGATGTATGTTGATGCAGTCAGCAAGAAGATATGCTGCTCCACATTTCATCTACTGTGGCTGTGAGGCACATGTCGTGTCAACGATGCTAGTAGGATTTCTTGTCTGCTCACGACGAGGGGAGCTACCGGAACCTACTTTGGTGCTTATGGGAGAAGAATTAGCTTTGATCTCCCTCACGGATTACTGCAACTGCAAGAGATCTCCTCCAGATATGTTTGAGAAACAAGTTCGAGGACAACGTCACTGGTCTGGTTCTTGCGGTGCAGCGTTGATACAATCATACAAAGAAAGAAAAAAAACTAAAAGAACTAGTACGGCAACCATGCCCCAAGCCCAACGAATACACACAAATGTTTAACATCTGTGCTGGCAACCATGCCCTCCCTGGGATTACAGGTGGCGAAAGCTGCAAGAAAGAAACAGCCCTGCACGCCAAAATGGATCTGTTATTGCCAGGCAGACATGTCAATGCCAGGTTCAGTCCGCACATGAGCCATATACTACATCAGCAGAAGATATACAATAATGTTCAGGGCTAAGCTTCTGGGTCAGCTTACTACAGCTCAAAAGCATAATTCACGTAGAACGACACTACGGGCAGACGAACTGTTGTGCTCCAGGTGAAATGCAGGTGTAGATTTAATCAGTTCAAGCAGGAGCAAATACATGGAAAATTTGACCAATTTCACATAAAGAATCACTGCAAGGACACTTGGGTTACACACAACCTCAACTTATGACCCGGAGACCCATAAACTAGGGGTGTGTTCGTTTCCTGGGGTCTAAATTTTATAGCTGTCACATCAAAAAGAATCTTACTATTTAGAAGTATTAAATAAAATTAAATTATAAAATAAACTATAGGCCCTTAGACTAATTTACGAGATGAATCTAATGAGGTTAATTAAATCATGATTAGAAGACGGTTACTGTAGCACCACTTTAACAAAATATAGATTAATTAAGTTTATTAGATTCATCTCGAAAATTAGCACCAATGTGTCAAAGGGTTTTGTCATTAAATTGATTGAAATATTCATAAATAATAAGATTCTCTTTGATGTGACAGTTCTAAATTTTAGAGGGGAGGAAACGAACAGGGCCTAGAGCAGATATGACATGATGTAGAACAACACGCCAGCTGGAAATGCAGCATCAATCGCATAAAGCAACATGCATCTTTGCTACAAGGGAATGCATTAACTAAGTCTAGTACAAGCTTCAATAAGTGATAAACACGGAAGTAGGCCACCAAGTGCTCATCTTGCTGAAGATTACATATATGGTCTCCTGGCGCCACCCTCCATTTCATGTGCCTCTTATATTAGTACCTAGCAAGTGTGCTCAAAATTAGATGAAATAGGGCAAAAACATTGTTACAGCTTTAAGAAAGAAAACTAATTTAAGCAGATTCTCAATGCTAATTAAACTTCTTTTTATACATTGCAGGGTTTTCCATTACTCCTCTGGTTTACATGTATGACATTGGTTAGGTCCATTTTGCACTAACCAGTGTTATATATAATGCAGATTCTCAATGCTAAGCAGATTCTCAATGCTAAACTTCTTTTTTATACAATGCAGTCAAACTAAGTCCGGTTAGGCTCACAAGTTCCCTCAATTTATATGCTCTTGACTCAATCCACTAACATACCAAACGTTCCCCTATCAAAGATAACTCAAGTAAAGTTCTTCTATTAGAATAAAGAAACGAATTTTTAGTATGTACAAACCATTTTATGATAATCACTGATTCGGTTGAACGATCAGCTTTGCTTCGTGACCAAGAACATGATTTCCTTGGAGAGGAAAAAGCAAAAGAATTTAGTACAACTATGTGTTATATACTCATCCAGATTGATTTATTCACACTGACTTTTTTTATAATTAGGATCTAGATAATACAAGTAGGCGTCCAATAAAATGACCTGAGGAATAGCACAACTGTACCAAACATTGCACTAAATAATCAAATGAAGAAATATTACTAATCAGATAGAGCATTAGCAGAAAATGCACACCACAAAAAGTTTCAACCAAAATTCTACTACTACTAAACAGATCACCCAAAGACATACCTCACAGGATCATTCCTTCGGCACAGGAAAGATGGGAGGCCAAATCATCATATAGGGACAGATCCGAACACCATGTAATTCAGTGTCAGTGTATTCATAAACCTTACGCATTGCCCTGCTCTCAACGTCCAGGAAGAGTACAGACTGATTGATGCCCAAGAATAGAAACTCAGCATTGTCGCCAACTGCCTCTAGACAAACATGATCAGCTGTAACCCCATCCCCAGTCATGCAGTTTGGGTTCCCCAGATTAGCACACATATCACGCAAGCAAAACATATCAGCCATCAACCAGTCTCCAGTGCTGCCGTGCGTCCCTCTGAGGAGCCAGATGCAAACTTGGAGTTCCTTCACTTGGACAAGATAAACCCCAGAACCA
Organism: Chloris gayana; assembly: GCA_031894775.1. Classification (NCBI taxonomy): domain Eukaryota; kingdom Viridiplantae; phylum Streptophyta; class Magnoliopsida; order Poales; family Poaceae; genus Chloris; species Chloris gayana. The sequence continues at coordinate 239,707 of JAUNZO010001381.1, read as the reverse complement.
TTGGGCCGTGACAGCAACGTGTTCCTATCGGTGACCACCCCATCTGGGAGCATGATTGTGGATAAACTTGATGATGTCAAGTCCAGCACAAGAAGGCTCCTATAGTGGGATATGGCATAGATCTTGTCTTCAATGAGAAGAGACTTTTGTCCAGGGAGAGAAGGGACCTCCGTTGCAACTAAGGCATGGATGTGCCAATCACCACCTTGCAACTTATACACGGTTATTTCCGTTGCCCTGATCATGTTGAAATCCACTATGAACCAAAAGTATTCATCCCCAGATTCTGTGGAGAGGAGCTCCCGATGGCAGAATTCGCACTTGCTCTTATGATCAAGCTGCGGGAGCATGACCAGGCTCCTCATAGGGTCCAGCGGGTTCTGCACTTTGTGCATAAGCATGTCCTCTGCAGGAAAATACGAGCCGAAGAGAACCCTCCCGTTCCGGCAGTCATAGATGCGCATGTATGAGTTGAAGCTGAAGCTCCCGCGACTGAGAACGGTGGCGAGCTCTGAGGGCTGAGGCAGCATCGGGACGAACTCAAGCAACCTCTTCCCGATCCCGCCGTAATAGCTGGGGCTGAGGTAGAAGCCGAGCAGGCGCGGCGGGTGTAGGTCGCGGAAGCGGCGGAGGAAGTCGGGGTGGGAGGCGACGCGGTACCAGCGCCTGCAGACGAGCGCGGCGCGGACGAGGTTGGTGGGGAACTCGACGCGGACGAGGATCTCGGGGAGGAGGTCGCCGTTGCCGAGCACCGAAGAGGCCGCGGCAGCAAGGGCTGCCTCCTCCGCCGTCGGAGTTAACTGCGCCCTCTTCATCCCAGCTTCCATTGCGGCGGCTGCGCAGCACGGATCAGAGACGAGGAGCACGGATCTGGTGGGAGCAGCACGGTGAGGCACTGAGGTGCTAGGGTTTAGAATTTAGAGCCTACGCATCAGCTACCGTTGCAGGGAAGCGAGCGAGGATCCCAGAGGTTCCATGCTTTGGGATCGATTTGGGGACGAAACGAAAAATGGGGGATTAAAAAAAACAACGAAAAGGGGAGGTGGTTCAAGTTGAAAAGCAGAGTCCGAGTCCAGTGCATGGTTGAACTTATCGATTACACCGCTGCTACCGCCCGATCACGAGATCGCGGTAACCGCGGTTTACCGTTCGAAAAACCGCACAAATGGAAAATTTAAACTCGTTTGAATCGAAAACGGTTCTATGTACGGTTATCGAGCGGTAAGTGCGGTTTACCGTTCGATAAGTGCGGTTTACCGCTCGGTAAGTACGGTTTACCGCAAGACGCAACGGAAAATCGACATAAAATGAGAAAAAGAAAAAATATAAAATAAAATGCAAAAAAATTAACATGAGCTTTGCATAATTTTTACACCAATAGAACACAGATATTAAGCACATATAATCTAGATAACATCATATAAACTAGCAAGACATATAATCCATACTATATATGGTTCAAATAAATTATCCATTACATCATATAGTCTTTTACCAAATAATTATACGAGCTAGAATATATTATGTATATTACAATAAATATAGTATGCATTACACAATAGACCATGGTTGTTGCATCTAATTGGCGTATTCATCCATTGATACTTAGCGCAATCCTACAAGTAGTCAATGTCTCACATGTAATTAGAGTATAATTGTTAGTGCTGAAAAATAGGTACAACAAATGTTGAACAAATGACCTTCATATGAAGGGGCATAAGGTTATTTTTGAATTTTTTTATTCATTTTCTCCATTTTTACCTTTCTCATTTTTTTCACCCCTCAAATGTGTGAATTTTTGTAACATTATTTCATCAAAAATCATCATACGATGTCTAGTCTTTTTACGAATATTTTTATCAAAATTTTTTAAAAATTTAAAAATTCAAATTTTAAATGACCGGTAACCGGCCGTCCACTGTTACCGGACCGGCTCGGTAACTGCGGTAACCGCGGTAACCGGCCGGTTACCGAACGGTAAATTGAACCATGGTCCAGTGTTAGTTCACGTGCCGATCCGTGGAACACAACCACAGTCCACCACCCATTGAAACATTCTTCGTGGACCAGAGTCCGAATTTATTTGAATTATTTTGATGACTAAGGGGTTTACAAAATTTGAACTTAAAGTGAATTGTTCGTGGGCCAAGATTGTAAAAAAAAATCTAGATTAAATTTCGGATCCTTGATGTAATAGATCATATACCACATTCCATGTTTTCAAATAAATATCAAGCATTAGTGTGTACTTGCAAAGTGTTTTGCCTCATTCTACAATCTTCTCAGCTCGGGTCAACAGTGTGTGGCCATGCCAGACAACACATGCACTCGGTTCTGATACGGATGCGGAATTTGACGTTCATGCACTAGGGGCGTGTTTATGGCCTCTCTCTGCCTTATTAACCCCTCCTATGGCAAACTTTGCCATACTCATCATAAGAACAAACGTTGCTCAAGAGAGTCTGCAAGCCTTTAACTGATGCCAGCAGCGTATGTCCCGTCAGTTTTCTGGATTAAGAAAGTTGTTTGTTATTTTGGAGGGAGATTAGTACTCTACAAGCATATGCAGAAAAGCAAACCAGCAAGCATACCGATACTACAATTTTGCCACCTCCAAACACATCGATGCCTTCACAATTCCTTCTTACCTAATTCGTCATAGGGTGATGGATGCACACGGACAAAAGCAGTCATGGATAGTTATAAGGATGGTATCCTTCCAAATGGGATAAGAGAATTCTTACTACTCTTTACCTTTCTCTTAATTGAAGAAGTAATTGAAAAATAAAACAAGTACCCCATGGAACATTCCGCATTCGTCAAAATCTCTCATGATAAGCAGGCACTTTTTGCACATAACAGATTAGTTGGGCCTTGATTAGGCTCTGTTTGTTTACGATTCTCTAGGTCCCGCTTAGATTGACAGAAAAGCGAGGATTTTCTCGCTTGTCGCTTATCGATTCTCGTAATTGAAATATGTGAAGCGGCATCCACGAGAAGTGAGAATTCGCGAAAATAAGCAAGGCGACGGTGGGATTATCGCTTATTTTCACCGGTAAGCCGCTTATAAGCGGAAATAAACAGGGCCTATGTGACAAAATTTTAAGCAATGTGGGAAGCTTATATTGTCTCTAGTTCTCGTTGCAATGTCAAACTACACGATAGTACAAGTAGGTGCAACATATCATCTCCACATCATATAACCCCGCGAGTATAATTTGGGCATATACACTTTTCTGAAAAAACATAATGCAGACATACACCAACACTTAATTTGGACAATATTGCACCAACATGTATGCCGATACTTTGGACATCTACACCTGAACTGAAACGAATTGCAGGCAGAACAAAAAAACCAAGGCACAAGCTTCACCAAAAACAACATACCATGAACCAAAATGCATATTCTGGTAAGCTAACCCATTAGCACATTGCTGAGTGTCTAGTAGCTGTGGTAGTTTTGCAAAAGCTTAAATAAGGGAAATGCAGAATGTAACACAGCCGGATAAGTCAAACTCATGGTTGTTGACAGAAAAGCCGCATTACACCCAATTGAAACGGTATAGTCTTCTGTAATGCGTGTGGAAGTCATAATTCTACACTACTGGTCCTTCACCTGTCTTGCTGAAGATACGTCACAAGTCTGCACAACTGGTCCTGCTTCACCTGTCCCTCCATTTGAATTGTTGTTTACCTAGCAAGCAATACAAACAAAATTAATAGATGAAAAATCTTTAATCTATACAGTTTCAATAGCATATTATTATTGTTTCTCCTTTAATATCTAAAATACAGAATTTTCAAGATAGATCATCAGGCAAATGTATTACACATCTACAACTATAGGCTATAGCCGAATATCATTTTCACTTGCACATCATATGGGGTTTCAAGCATACTAGACCCCATTCCTGTGCCATAATCCCAGGAAATGATGACAATATGGGCATATAAAGGCTGGGCAGAAGTAAAACACCTTAACTAGTGGCCCAAGATAACTTCTAATGACCAAGTGTATCGCTGAAGTAAAAGACCTACCTCTTATATATATACTATAAAGCATCAAATTAAAAGGATAAAACAATGCCAATGTTCGATTCCTCGATAGTATTGCTGATATTACTGATCTCTTAGATTTTGGTTTCATAAATTCCTGTTTTCACATCGACCAGTTGCTTTCCTGTGGCCTATGGTGGGAATATGATTATCTGAATTCAATAGACACGTAGAAATTTTTTATTTCATTTCTTGAGTGTGATCGATTTGCTTCATCAAAGTAACTAATTCATGTCACGATGACTAAGAAGTTCAATATCAATTCCATGTTTCTCCTACAGGGTAATTCGTATTATAAAAAACATTTAAAATGCTGTCTACCCTGCACACACTGAAATGGCCTAAGGAATAAATCATGTACCTAAACTAGTCAAAGGTACACCAAATATTGTCATGAATGATCAACCACCAAGTAATATAACACTAGCCAGTGCAGCCTTGCCATTTCTTGCAAAAAACTAATAAATACTGATGCATTTTCATAAAAAGTAGAAAATCATACTCCTGTTTGCTTGTCACAGATGGTCAAATAGGTAACTCGTCTGAGTGATCGCATTGCATGCCCAGTCAACTGAAGTTGTTTAAGGGGCCACCGGGCATCAGATGTATTCATCATACTTGAGCACAAACACTATGCTGAATGAGAGATGCATACGATACTTGGATCAACAAAGGAAATTCTCCAGGAATTACCAAGAAGTCCTCACATCTAGAGATTGTGGTGGCTAATTAATGGGGAATAACTGAATGCTGGATCTTGGCAATTTGTTGTACGAAAAAATGTGATCGGTAGGGAGACGTCTCTACTGACATTGTTTTTAAGAAAAGACTGACCGAAAGCAATTTGTTGTTGTACTGCCAAGCATGAGGGTGCCTCTCCCTCCACATTGTTCAGATTGCCAAAGCTGCATTCTTATCAGCAATAGAAGGAAAAGGATTGCACTCAGGTTTCCACTGTTTCGAGCATGTTTAACATTTGTGTGTTTAATCGCATTTATTACTGAACATATTACTGTCTAGTGTGTATAAAGTTTGGTACGGATCTCAAGGTTTCTCAGAAAACGATAAGTATAGTTTCTATTATGACAACCAGAAACATTGGTATTGTAAAGCATTAGTTGCTACTTAACTAATACCGTAAGTTTGCTCTGCAGACTCAATCTTGAACCTAATGCCTCAGCGCTAAATCGGGTTGTGACATCGTCACATGTAAAATCAGAATCAGAACTCGATACCATTTGAATAGAAATGATATCATCATGAGAACAAGAAAAAGCTAGCAAATCCATCGAGTATAAAAAATTGGATCAATTGATGAATACTTTAATAAACATTATATAATGAAAATGTCTTGAACATTTTTCCACAATATCAGAGTTAGTAAGAATGCAGTCAGTATGCCTGAAACAATCTACCAGAGCTAATCACATGAACAAATTGAATCACATTAACTGAACGAATAGAAAGGATCTAAATAGCTTCCTTTTCAGTACTGAATACTAACTATGACTGTGAGTACCGATGTTTAGTGCACTGCAGGTTCAGCTCAGACTGCCACCATTGGCTGATGCCATGGGCGTATTTGAAATCGGGAGCAGGGCTCACGTTGACAATTAAGTCAGCAGATGGAAGAAGATGCAGTGGTTCTGACTCCCAACCTAATGCCTTGAAGAATAGATCTCCAATGGAATTCTGGGTTGCAAGCTTCTCGATAAATCCAGCCCCGAGATCCTCCATGTTCTTCCGATGCTGGAAGTAACCAATGTATTCTGAACAGATATGATCTCCCGGATTAACGAACAAATATGGTGTCCATGATGATAGAATGCTGAAAGAATCTTCAGCAATGGATCTCTGACTGTTCTCAATGGATCTCTGACTGTTATCAGTTTTAGCTTTCATTGCAATGGTTAACCCTGCAGTAATTACGCTTCTTGCAATGCGGAAACCATGCTTTACCTTTTCATTCTGGATCCTTTCAAGCGGAGCAGCGACAAAGGGTGGATTGAAGAGAAAGCTTTCCAAAAGTGCACCCTTCTTAACCATGTTTCTTCCAGTAAGGATAGCCATACCTGCACCCAGTGAGTGCCCCGCTAGCCAAATCGTAGATCCGGGAAAAACTGAGGCTACATTTTGAACAGCTTGCATTGCAATGGTAAATCTTGAGGTCCTATGTAGACCATTTTGAACAAGGTGGAGGTCAAGGGAAAGATCCCTGGAGATGGTATCTTTCTCTGTTATGGTGCCCCTAAAAGCAATGACAAATCTTGGAGCATTTTCAACAGACGCTTCTTTACTTGAAGGAGGATTGAATTCAAATATTGCGCCAAATATTGACATGTCTGCGTCATCAACAAGCTTGCGAATCAGCTCAAAATGGAAGAATTCCCACCATGGAGGTGCCAGGGCCTCAATGGATTGATGATTTAGTTGTCGATCTCTCTCCAAAACATATACAGCCTGAACTAAGCTTGCAGCCACAGATCTCCGGTTATGCTCACAGTTCCTTTTAAGAGTTCATACAAGAAAAGAGTTATTTTCCCATGTCAATGCCTTGTGAAAACTGAGCAATTGAGCATGGACACTGCTAACAAAGAATCATATGACAATAACGACACCATTCAAATGTAACAAGGTTCTATCAGTCAATCATGTTACCAATAGAGTTCAAAAGTCATGCTGAGAATGCAGCAACATAGCCAAGCACAAGGAATGTTATCATAAAGTACCCACCTAAATCTCATGAAATTTCACCGATAACATTAATTCTTACCAAATTAAATTTCATCTATACCTTTGATAAAAATATAAAAGATGGTATCTGTTAAAACGCCACCTAAACTACCTATGTTTTCAGCAAACATTGGTTAGAACCCAAAAAATCATTGAAGATATTAAAAAAAACTTCTGTGCAGTGTTTTAGCACTACATTACAATTCACATGCATTATAGGGCTATGTCCAATGCTTAGTAGTTTTTTTTCTTTGGCCACTCACTTTATGCCCTACAAGGAAATGAAATTCTTGGGAGATATATGAGAATGTTAATGCATAATACTCATAGAGATGAAACCTGATCCATAATGAGCAATACTGCAAATGGAAGTTAAAAGCACCGGTAGTTGACAGAGACAGCTTGAGAAATGGTTACACTATGTTTCAAAAAAGTATTCCAAGCTCAAAAGCTAATTATATTAGGAAGAAGTTCATTTACTTATTACTTAAGGAGTCTCTTATTAAAGCGCATTGAGGCAGCCTAGCAGCATACAAAAGTTCCTTTTACAGTTTTAAGTGCATCTATGGTTAGACCGATACAGGAAACATGAATTAAGATCAGGACAAGAAAAGAGACAATACAGAGGTTACATATGCTGATCACTGCCAAAATATAATGAATGTTCAGGATCAAAATGAGAAGCAATCCTATCAGTGAGACATGACCACAGTAGAGGATGATATGTCCATTTCAAATGGAAGTCAAATAATGCCTTAACTACTCACAGTTGGACCATAACAATTGTGGGGGGGGGGTAGGTGGGGGTGATCTGCAAAACTTAAAGGTCATAATTATGCTTTGAGTGATTTTGGCAGGAATCAGCAAGGCTCAATAGGGCACAGAGGACAATCAACAGAAGGCAGTGCGCTGTCATGCTCCGCTATGAAGCAGTTGGCGGTTGGGTGTTTGAAACTATGTGAATGCTGTAAAATGCAAAGGGTGGATTCTTTCCTGTATAATAGATTAAACACAAAGCTGATTCCGTAACTGTCTGTGCCTCATCACAACAATTTAGTTGTCAAATTAACAGAAGACTGGGCGGAATAAAATAAAAGAAATTATAGATCCGTGATGCATGATGCTGAGATGCTTCATGAGATGGTGCTGCATTAGTACAAAACATGGTAAATATATTTCATAGAAATGAAACATCTTTGTAAATCTAATACTCCAACGACACGCAGAAGGTCTTAAGTGCATACCAGTTAACAGTCTTGAGATATGTCGGCCCCGAAATGGCGAAGATATCTCTTTCTACAGCCATGGAGGGCTACAACACCCTGTTGTTCAGTTGACTAATTGTTGCAGCGAATGTCAGGACACTGCAAGAAAGCAGGAAAAGGAATGTCAGGGCATTGCCAATGGAAACAGTACTAAAATAGTAAAATGTTGAAGTAGCAGTAACAATCGATAGAACAAGGGCGAAAAAATGGATGGTGCTCAATTAGAAGGGGGGATGGTTCAAATTGGATAAGTTAGACCTGAGGATAGCAATCGAAGCTTGCTATTACGCCACGTATCAGCAAAAGGAATAGGGGAGAAACATTTTGGATTGGATTTGAGGCGTCACGGTAAAATAAACGCCACCGAGGCTGAGAAGGGGGAGGAAATCCTTACCAAGGAAACGGAAGAAATCAAGTGGCGACCGAGACCCACGCTGGTCCGGCACCCGTCAAGGAGGAGGAGGGGAGCGGTGGCTGGATCCGGACGGAGGCGTGCTCGGTTCGGCGCGGAGGAAGATGGAGAGTCGGAGAGAGAGAGAGAGAGAGAGAGAGAGAGAGCTCGGAGGTGGGCAAGTTTGTGAATGAATGGGGGCCCACGTAACCGACATGGTTGGTACCGCCGTACCGGTCGCCATTGGGCCACTGCTTGTTGTAACTGTTGTTGGCCCGGAGGAGATCGATGGAGGTTTTTTTTTTGTTTGTTTGTTTCAAGGGACGTTTTATTTACTTAGAGCATCTCCATCCGTTCCTAAATGAGGTTCCTAAATGAAAATTTAGGATGTGATTAATAAAAATCATTCTCCAACCGTTCTCTATATGAGGTTGCTAAATTTACCAACTTCCAACCCATGGCCTAAAGGTTGCTACATTTAGCCACCTAATTCTTACTTCTCAAAAAGATATTTGAACTATTTAGCAAACGATTATTGGGAACGTTTAGAGTGCATGTCTTATTTTTACTCCCAATAGATATACCAACTCTTTAAAACCAGTCTTTTGGGAGTAAAATTATTGGGAAGCTGTTGGAGATGCTCTTAGAGATTGTTTGGATCCTCTAGTTGGCTAAAGTTCAGCCACCTAAACTTTATAGTCAACTAAATTTACTAAAATTTAGGAGGTGCATGTTTGGATCCATTGCTAAAGTTCTTGACTAATAAAAAAGTGGACATGTCAACCGTATAATAATGTTTCTTCACCTATACTTTTTATATCTGTGACATGTGGTGAGCATTACTTTTTACTTTAGTTGTTTTTTTGCAAAGTTTAGCATATTTTAGGCGGGTTGAGGTGACTAGTGGTGTAAAACTTAGGAGATGGTTTGGTTAAAGTTTAGGAGATTTTATGAGATCATGTTTAGAGGAAAAATAGCTAAACTTTAACCAACTAAAGTTTAGGAGATGAATCCATATAGGGCCTTACTGTTCATGTTGTGGGATAGTAGTAACAAGGATTGTTGGACATAAGACGTCACCACCGACGACAAAGTGGACGCCGTCGTCGCCAGCGCCAAAAGCTTTGTTCTTCGATTACAGCAACCCATGCAACAAAGTCTGCTTTCAGCTACTCTAGGCAACCTAGTGATCTATAAAAAAAAAAGAAGTCTATTTTACCTTCTCAATTTTCGTCCCTCAACTACAAAACCGCCAACCCCTCTCAACTATTGAAACCGTTTAATTTTCCTTTCTAGATGGTTTTAGATAGTGGTTTTGACCAAGTCAACATATAGACCCACATGTTAGTGACACCGACATGTGGGGTCCATGCCAAGTTCGAATTTTCTCCAACTACAAAACCGAGTATCTAATCCCTCTCAACTATTGAAACCATTCAATTTTCCTATCTGGACGGTTTTAGATAGTGGTTTTGACCAAGTCAACATATAGGACCCACATGTCAGTGACACCAACATGTGGGGCCTATGTTGATGGTATTTTTATTACTAATATTTGGCCCTACAGACATGTGGGTTTCATATGTTGACTAGGTCAAAACCACCATCTAAAACCGTCTAGAGAAGAAAAGTGAATGATTTTAATAATTGAGAGGGTTGGATACCCGATTTTATAATTAGAGGAGGAAAACCAGAGGAGGCAAAATAAACTTCTTAGAAAAAAACTACGCAACCCAGTCCGATTGGGCCGGACTAAGGTGAGATGTTCCAAACTGCCGTAAGCCCAATCTGATCCTTTCTGGTGGCCTTTACGATATTTTCGGGTCCTCTTGGTGAGTCTTCGGGCCTTCATATCGGCACAGCGCAAATTGGTTGTTTCGTCTTCTCTTCCTCTTCAGCATGTTCCTCGACTACCACTAAGAGCAACGTTCTTCTGTTGGACATACCGGCCTCCAAGTCCCAATGTTCCGTTATGGTCGAGTGAGCTCCTAGCTGGAGTCGGTGGCGCTTCCAGGGGCCAGGGCCAATGGCTCTGGTGTTTATATACCGTACCGTGTGTATGTGTTGATGGCTAATATCGCTGCGTGCTACGTGACTGCTCTGCTTCTACTCATCAAGACGATAATTGATCAAAAGTTTCATGTCAACCGCAAATTTCGAGCGAGATTGCGGCAATCGTGCTGTTAGCAGTGTTAAGTAGAACTGGGTTAACGTCAGAATGCCAGAATTGCCCCAGCAATTGGACAGGCAAAAGCGCACTTGTCGTGTCCTCCATACAATGTGCCGCCCTCCACTTTGCTGACGAAGAAGTGGAACGTGAGCAGCGCAAGATGTTCAGCAGCGGACACAGGAATAGAAAATGAGCTGCTTGTGTTCTATAGTAGTAGTATCTGTCACCGAACACTCTTGATCGGCAACTAGTATCGAGCACTCGCTTATCATATATCGAGATATCTTTCCTCCTATTCTAAAGCAACCACGATGTGCATCGTCCAACCAGATCATGTAGCAGTGGTCCATTATCATAAAAAAATGTAGCAGTGACTATCTTAGGCATTTGAAATGAGAGGAAAAATAGTTGTTTGTTCATATTGCGAGTAGTTGGCTATATATTTGTTAGCGGTGCCTTGCCAACCAGTCCGATTGTGCAAGGATTGTCGTTGATTTTGAGAAGTTTTCTGGTCCAAAATAATGGTTATTATTGTTCCTCAACTAATGACCATCAGTTGTAGGATAGCTTGATAATTGCCACAAATTAATGTTTTCTTTATTTATAATTTTTTATTAATTGCTCTAAAAACTTACTAACTTAGTAATAAATGATGAATTCAATGTATTATAAATATATATAATAAATTCATACTCTCTCTTTTACTAAATTGTTGTTGTTATTGATTGTTCGACAGTTCGACTTATTCAAAAAATTTCTTCAAATACAAAAATTTATATGTAATATTTTAAGTTTCCTTAGTGATAAAACATATTCCAACAAAATATATGATATTTCTTAAATTTTAATTGAATAAGACAAATGGTCGAACATAATGAGAAAGTCAACGAGGCAATAATTTAGTAAGGGAGTAGTATGAAAATTGAATAATTTATTAATAATAATGGTTTTTTAATTTTAAATATATTATTTTGATAATTTTACCTTCAATAATAATCATTAGTTGTTACTTTCTGAAATTAAGTTTACATTGTTGGATCCAACTAATGGTCATTAGTTGAGAAAAAAATAATGACCATTATTTTGGATGAGAAAACTCCTATTGTTGTAATGCGCCGTTTGTGCATGTAAACTCCATCTCTTTTTATTAATATATAGCAAACAACGTCCAGGTGTGAAAAAAAATGTAGTGTGCTTATTATAAACAGAGGACTCCTCTTCTCCTACCCATGGCATCTAAAAGGCCAATTGTTTCTCAATCATTTTAAGGAAACAGTTAAAAAGTTATGCTATGAGCCACATTGTGTTACTAGCGCATGTACCTTGGTATAGTGCTCTGCTCAGAACTATAGTAGCGAATTGATTTTTCAACGCCAGTTGTTTTTTTTTCTGCGGGGGAAAAAATGACTGGCGCCAGTCATGTTTGCACTAATTCCGCAACCAACTTAAGTGGACTGTCATATCCAGCTTTAATGTGAAGCATGATAGGTTTACTAATGTAGTCAACGTTTGGATTGCACGCACCAGAGACTTTTATGCACAATCGTCGAAAGGAAGCGCCTTGAAAATTAACTTTACAAAAGTAATGTCCCATAACATAATTCTCTGGTGAAAAAAAGGTAAGGAAGACTAAATGTTTCGAACCCAGCTCTTCTCTGCTGCACTTTAAACGCAAGAGATGCCTTTATTTCTCTGAAACTGGCTGCAGCATAGCCCAGCCATTCTTATAACATCTGCTTGTATGAACCACTGCCACCACCGAGAGATTCATGCACTCCTCGTGTTCTTGGAGAGAAAGAACCATGAATCGATCATCTTGCTTCACTTTGCTTTTGTTCTGCTGTGTTCTTGGATTCCAATGCTACATCGCAGGTGCAGGTCGCCAAACCAGGAGCAGCAACAATGTCACAGAAGAGCACAAGCGCGTTCTTGTCTCCTTCAAATCGTTTGTGTCAGCTGATCCGATTGGAGCACTGGCATCATGGAACAAATCCAATGGTCTCTGCAGCTGGCGAGGCGTAAGGTGCAGCCGCTGGAGCCCCAGACGCGTCGTTGCTCTGGACTTGAAGTCTTGTCAGCTGGTAGGACGCATATCGCCGGCACTGGCCAACTTGTCCTCACTGAGAAATCTGGACCTCAGCAATAACCAATTCTATGGACAGATACCTCTGGAGCTCAGCTACCCGGTCAGACTGCAAGTGCTAAACCTCAGCAAGAACTCTCTTGAAGGAACAATTCCGTCTGCGTTTGGAGGGTGCATGGGGCTAAGGATATTTAGTGTTGCGAGCAACTTCCTCAGCGGCGAGGTCCCAGCTGAGTTTGGATCACTAAAGAATCTTGCTCAGCTTAACCTCGGGGGAAACAACCTTACAGGAAGAATCCCCAAGTCAGTAGCAAATATGTCATCTATCATGTTTCTAAGGTTCAGCGACAATTTCTTGTCAGGTACAATCCCATCTTTTATAGGGAACCTCTCAAACCTCCAGTACCTAGTTTTGCCATACAACTCCCTGGTAGGAGGTGTCCCTTCCTCCTTGGGTTGCCTCTCTAGGCTCTCATTTCTTGCCCTGGGGTGTAACATGCTGTCTGGAACTGTTCCTTTCACCATATGGAACATCACTTCCCTTGAAATTCTGGGCTTAGGACGAAACTTCAATTTGTCAGGAAGGATACCTCAAAACGCGGGACACAACCTTCCTCAGTTACAAAGACTAGTTCTGTATTCCAATCAGTTCCATGGCCCTATCCCGGCTTCACTAGGGAATGCTTCCAAATTGAGTGAGATTGAACTTTTCAATAATCAATTTCATGGAATCATACCTCCAGAAATTGGAAGCTTACAAAATTTGGAGAAACTAAACATTTTTGGCAATATGTTGGAAATCCATAAGGATGAGGACTGGAAATTCATGGCAATGCTAGAGAATTGTACGGTTCTTCAACATCTGCTTATTGGTGATAATAGAATAACTGGACCACTTCCAGCTTCCATTGCCAACTTATCAACTTCTCTTCTTACTTTATATCTTGGTGACAATGAAATTTCCGGAAATATACCTCCTGGTATTGGCAACCTGATTAATCTACAAACTCTCAGTGTGCTTAACTGCAAACTCGTAGGGACACTTCCCCTCTCTTTGGGTAAGCTTCAAAATCTAGTAGAACTAGACATGTCCAATAACCTCATCGGTGGACAAATCCCATCCAGTCTTGGCAATCTTACACGGGTATTATACGTTTATCTTGATTCAAATGTTTTGCATGGAAACATTCCTACTACCTTAGGGAAAATGGAATCTTTGCAAGACTTGAATCTCTCTCATAACCTATTGGTTGGAACAATTCCTACAGAGTTAGTTAGTATAGCCTCATTGTCAATTAGTCTTGACCTTTCTTATAATCTTTTAGAAGGATCAATACCACTTCATGTTGGTGGCTTGATAAATCTGGTTGAATTCCATGCTGAATCAAATAAGTTATCTGGAGAAATCCCAAAATCTTTTGGCCAATGCCAACTTCTTCAATATCTCTTCTTACAAAGCAACATATTGCAAGGTAGCATCCCTTTGTCATTAAGTGGCTTGAAGGGTCTAAAATCTCTTGATATCTCAAACAACAATTTGTCAGGTCAGATACCTCTGTTCTTGGAGGATTTTCAGGACCTTCGTTATCTGAATCTATCATTCAACGAGTTTGCAGGTCCAATTCCAACTGCCGGGGTGTTCTCAAATGCTTCTGCAGTAGCAGTTGAAGGTAACAAGGAGCTCTGTGGTGACGCCATAATTTTAAATCTGCCACATTGCTCTTCCTCCAAATATCTAAACAAGAGAAAACATAAACTCTGGGTGGTTGCAGTTGTCATTCCTCTTGGTGCAATAGTGTGCCTAGTATGTTGTACATTAATATTGGTTGGCACTCGGTTCAAAAACAAATCAACTAGCAATTTGACTATACCACCAATAGCAGGACATGCAATGATATCTTATTCTGAGTTGGCAAGAGCAACGAATAATTTTTCTACATGTAACTTGATTGGTTCTGGAAGCTTTGGATCAGTGTATAAAGGAATGCTAGCTTCTGATAATGGTGGCAACATAAATTGTGTTGCTATTAAGGTGCTCGATATCCAAAGACATGGGGCAATTAGAAGTTTTGCAATTGAGTGCGAGGTCATGAGGAATTTGCGCCATCGAAATCTTACAAAGATAATTACAGTTTGTTGCAGCATTGACAACGAAGGAAATGAGTTCAAAGCCATTGTGTTTGAATATATGTCTAAAGGCAGCTTGCATGATTTGCTATATCTAGATCCGTCTAGCATTGAGGCAATCCCAAAATATTTGGACCTTCGCCAAAGAGTTAATATAGCAATTGATGTTGTGTCTGCAATCGATTATCTTCATCACCATGGTGCTGTGCCAACTATACATTGTGACATTAAACCAAACAACATTCTTTTGGATGAAGACATGGTTGCTCATGTTACAGACTTTGGTATTGCAAAAATTCTCACGGAACAAAGCTCATCTAGTCAGGGACTTGCCAGTTCAACTGGATACAGAGGAAGCATAGGATATGCCGCTCCTGGTAAGCCTACTTTCTTATTTGTTTATTAAAAGTTTGTCTAGTGAAAAATCTAGCAAAATATCTTTTTTCATGAAGAAGTTATAGATGCCATCCACATGTAGTAAACTCATCATGACCCATGGAGGCAGTTCTTTCCTTTTTCTGTTAACATTTTTGTGAGGTCAACCTTCGCTTTTTCATAAATATGTTACTTACTTGCCTTGGGGATTAAAGAAGGTGGTTAGTCCATTAATAATATTTAGATGCACTCTGCATGGGCTAGCAATTTTACAAATTTATAAATGATCACAGTACACTTGTAGTGTCACGACTCATGGTTGCTGTGAAACCTTTGCCATTGATGGAGAATACAACAGTCCTATGCAACAATACGTGTGTGTCTGCGTAGAAACAAGAGTTCATATGCAAGAATACAATAGTCATATGCATGGTATGTGACTTGGAGAGAAAACAATAGTCATATGGCATGCATAGAACATAAATAATTATTATACTATATGCCATAACTATATGAGAAAAGTAAAGCATCAAATTATTGAATCAAAGACACTATCTAATCCTGTAATGAGAAAACTCTATTCTTAAATCAGGGGTCCGGTTGGAGTTTTTATTTATTCCTTTATAATGGTGGTAGTAAAAAAGTGGGTACTGCATAAATGTTATTAGGGATTTTTTTGGATATTTACTTTTTGATGGAAGGGATGAGTAATTAGATTTAGATCCAATGATTCTGGTTAATTTATAGGAGATTCAATGACCGAATGTTTTGCTTTTTTGTGTGTTTATTTATTTCTCTCCAATCAACTTGAACGTCTTAAAAGGAACCTCCAATATATGCCTAGATAATGTATGGACCTTAACGTAATTGTTGAAAGTTTGCCTATATATACTTATACACATTTTTTTGTTTTGTGAAATTTGCACCAAACCAATATTTTCTAGTTATTTAGCACATTATGTGATATTTTGCTTCTTTTTCGTTTTGTTAAATTTGCACCAAACCAATATTTTCTAGTTATTTAACACATTATGTGATATTTTCTGTGAGTTCTCGCTCCCCACTTATATCCTACATCTTATTATCCATAGAGTATGCCACTGGAAATAGGGTCACAACGCATGGTGATATTTACAGTTATGGGGTACTTCTAATGGAACTTTTCACGGCAAGGCCGCCAACAAGTAGCACATTCAAGGATGGCTTAAGCCTTCACAAGTATGTCAAGATGGCTGTACCTGACAGAGTGCTAGAGGTGACAGACACAGTTTTGGTGGAAGAGCTTGAAGATTTGGAAAGTAGCATCCAAAGAAGAAAAACTGAGTGTTTGATTGCACTACTCAACCTTGGATTGAAGTGCACTGAAGAGATTGCACTTAATCGGCCGACGGCAAAGGCTATCGCCATTGAACTACAGGGCATCCGGCAGTCGCTTGCTATGCCGTAATGCAGAAACTGAACTGCCAATGAGAGGTCATCACTCGTCACTGGTCCCACAATCACCTGTACAGTAATGCGGAAACTTGAATTGCTCTGCTCTGAACATTTTCATGTCTTCTTGTAACAGGCTCTATTGTACTTGGATGCATTACGATTTTACTATCTCATTTGTTGTGCAAGGTTCTACTGTAAAGCTCTCCTATCAGGTCTCCTGAAATTATGTGACAGTTTTGAGTAAATATTACTCTGATTGCTGTCCTTTATTTATCCTCTGACATTCTCTGAAACAAACGAATGAACCGAAATTGTCCTGTTTCTTGTTCTGGTTCGAAAATAGAGATTTTTTTAAAAACTTGAATTGACAATTATTTCAACTAACTGAATGATAAGAAACATTGCAAGTACAGTGCCAAGAAGAATCCAAGAAGAGTAGCTCACTTTATCTGAATCCATTGGAAAATAATGGACACATGGTTTACATCAAAGGTCGAGGCTCTGCTCTGGAATGCTACAGAGACGACACGAACAGCACTTGGAGCTGAATTCGTGGAAAGAATTACCTATCTGACGGGAAACTGCTGTGTGGAGCGTTGGAGGCTCTGTTTCTACAGGCTACATGCTCAGTGCGATCAAACACTTGGAGGAGCTTCCCTGCTAGCTAGGACTAGGAGAAGTCGAATTCGAATCCTTCCCAAGAGAGGGTACCCTGTCCTCCGGTGCTCGGCGCCGTGATGCCCTCGAGCAGAAGATCCGTGTAGCTTCCATCGAACAACATGCCGGGTTCTTCTTGATCGACCTGCATCACCGGCACCACGAAAGGCTGCGGTTGTGCGTCAATCAGCTCTGCAATCATTGCTGCGTTTTCGGCATCCTCAGGTGTCTCCATGGTCAGTTGTTCTTGAGACGCGGGCACCGTTGTTTGCGGTTGCTCTTGCCAGTTCTGCTGCTCTGCTCCCCTCAACTCTTCAACCATCTCCGTGATCGCGTCATCTGAAAGGAACTGCGTGCTGGTGAGCTTCTTGGCCGAACGTCGTCCAAGAAGAAGCAGAGGACCAAGAACCATCGTCGGCAGTGGCGAGGCGGGGGCGCTGCGCCGCGGGCTCCTCGTCGTCTTGGTAGCCGTCGGGGATGCGGTTCCGCTTCTGGCCGTGGCCGGAGAAGGAGACGGTGCAGAGCCTGAGGGACGGAGACGCGGTGATGCTGTACTCGTGCATGACCCACCCGATGCTGCCGCTGCCCATGTTGAAGTTGAGGTTGTGGCGTTCCCACTTGATCTCCTCGCCGTCGTCGAGGACCAGCTCGTGCTTGCGGTGGCTCCTCTGGCTCTTCCATGCCCCGCCGCCTTGGCACACTCGAATCGGCCGTGCGCCTGGCCGGGCCTCCTTGCTGTGGACGAAGAAGAAGGCCGGGAGCTTCTCCGACAGGCCGTGGCGGCGGAAGAGGGTCCACGGCTGCGTGTTCGCCGCCGTAGTCGTCGTCGATGATGAGGTCGGGGAACAGGTCCGGCTGGCCGCGGACGCGCGGCAGGAGGTAGAGCTTGATGATCTCGCCGTCGGTGGGATCGAAGTTGAGGCTCGGCGGGAGGTCGCCGAGGACGTTGGCGGCCGGCATGGCGTTCTTCTTGTTCTTGGTCTCGAGAGCGGACAGAGAAGGCGAGAGCTGCCTAGCGATGGCGAAGGAGAGGAGGAGAGGGGATGGGATGGCGGAAGGCAGAGCTGGGGCGCTGGATTTATAGGTATCCCCGGGAATCCGAGTTTCGACTCGGATTGGATGGACCTGCGTCAGGTACACGCACCTGATCCACGGATGCACCGATCTTCGCTCAAATCTGGAACAATTTGGCAGCCAAGCAACCGCCATAGGCGCCAAACCTTCCACATGCGGCACAAATAGCCCGAACCGTCAGTTCTTGGGCGATCCGGTGCCTGTAGCGAACAGCAGCAACAGAGCCTCGACCCTCGATCGACAGCGCAAGTTCCTCGGCGATTCAATTGACGTGGCTGTAATCAACTGATGAAATAATAACGCACCGTATCTAGTAATCTGATTTCAAATTATGCTACAAAGTTGTATCATCCCTGGGGCAAGCTCTGCAAAATTTGGCTCTGTCGCTAGAGCTGGTCGTCACTGATCACTGAACAAAGTGACGCTTGCACATACTCTGTTTCATCCCCTGCTTCGCCGCTCGTCAGGATGCCAAAGGTGAAGATGGGCGTGGCTCAGAAAGCGGCGCGGAGGGGCACGCTGCCGCAAGCTCTTGCTGGCATTTTTCTGCCTAAAGGGTGTTTCTGCTCGCGTTTTCATTTCTCGATTTCGTTATCTGATCCCTCCATCCATCCACTAAACTACATCGTCGTCTGTTCTATTTAAAACAGACTGGTGCCTAGCACCAGGTTGTACATGACATCGGTCGGACTGAGACTTGGCGGCAGGGAAGCTGCATTGCCCGTGTCTTTGCAGTCACTCAGACTGCTCGGGGGAGTGGTAGCTTTTGTGTCTAGCAACAAACACTGTCCCCACCATATAAAATGCCTCCGAGTTTTGAACCACTAACGCTACATCTAAGTACTCTTTCGTGGTATTTCCATTTTTATCTGCTTGTATAGCTTGTGAGGTCCATACACGAACACGACTAATGAGGACGGTGAGTTTCTTAAAAAAAAAACATTCTCCATCTTCGTTGTCAGCACAAAAAAATGTCGTTAGCTTGAGCCACCTGTATGAAGGCCCCACCTGTCGACGTGGGTCACAATTATTTTCGTGTCACAATTATTCTCCATCTTCATTGTCAGCACACACTGTTCTTCCCAAGTTTTCGTGTCACAGTTATTTTTCTATTTTAATTCATATCTGAAAATCCAAACTTGTATATAATTTCGTATATAAAGTCCAAATGAGATGACTTTCCGTAACATCTTGAAAATAATCTGCTTTATCATGCGAAAGCTTTTCGTAAAGCTGCTCCAGTTCAATTTTGTATTGATCAATCAGTGCTTTAACGTTCACTATTCA
Source organism: Chloris gayana (assembly GCA_031894775.1). Classification (NCBI taxonomy): domain Eukaryota; kingdom Viridiplantae; phylum Streptophyta; class Magnoliopsida; order Poales; family Poaceae; genus Chloris; species Chloris gayana. Next base: position 220,052 of record JAUNZO010001381.1, on the reverse strand, counting down.
ACATTTTCCACCTTTATTTAATTCTCAAAATAATACAAAATTAAAATATTTTTTATGTCAACTTCTATTATCTACGTACAGAGATTTTGTATAATTTATTTTGAAGCATCTATACTTGTCTAGTTCAATTAACCCTACACTTGTCACAACCTATACATCATTCAATAAAATTCAAGCACACAAATTTGAAAGGGTGTTTGGAGAAAAAAAAGACAAAATTTACTTTTCATTTCTCAACTCGGCCCAGCCCGGCCCGGCACGACCATGGCCCGTCGTGCCTCGTGCTGTTCCTGGACCTCATTCTTGGAATGCTGGGCTGACAGGGCAGACCAGGCCGCCTGGTTGCAGGCTGATACGCACGATCCCGGACTATGCACGGCCTGACTAATTACATTGATGTGGCGATCGAACCGGTCAACGAGTTGACTAGCTGCCACACAAGCGGCGCCATTGACGAAGGCCACCTGGCATCGATCCTCCGACGGCACAACCTCTCCCGTCTCTGGTGTCGGCCTTACCGTTGCAGTTCATCTCCCGCCTCTATATCGCACGCAGTGAGGTGGCTCTCGAAGCTGATGTTCAGTCCTCCGCATCCTGCTTCCACGATCATGTGCCATCGCCTCATCGCCAGGATCACAATCAATGCAGGATTGGAGCAGAGTTGCTTCCTCATTAAACCGTCGGCATAGAACCTCACTGATCAGTCGAAGAAGACTTGCTTTTATCTGCTTGCCAAATGTAGTCTCTCCCATTGGTTCTTACTCACTTTAGCTAAATCTTGTGATCCAATTGACATTTTCGCAACAATTCTGCATGCCTAGTGTTCGACTAAATGGGTTCAGATAGAATGATGTCTGAAATTTCCAGTTTCTATCCTACAGCCAAACTCCAGAAAAGGCGCCTTTCTCTGAGCGATGATGGCTACATTGCTTCCTTCCTTCCCTCCTCTCGCAATGCAGTTAGTTCATTTCTTTGTTTTCTATGACACCAGCTACCCATTTCATGAATTAAAAGGAAATGTATACTAGAGGAGGGCATTCTGCTTCAGCTGAAAATGCAGTCTACTCTGTTTTACAGGGATGCTAGTGGTTTCCCATTCTGACCATATCCTAATAGCATTTTTCCTGCAATATGTACAGACAGTACGATAACTGAGAAAAGCATTTCGATGTGCAGCAGAACGAAAAATAAAAACAGTACTGAGCTGAAGCTGAATCGAAATTTACATCGATCTGTAGGTGGCACTGTGCATTTTAATTTAACTGGAACACAGTGTACTCTGTTTTACAAGGATGTTTGTAGAGATTGACAGTGGATCCTCACAACAACTAAGGAGATTTTCTTTGAGCCTCATAGTTGCCTGTTCTCATTGGAAAATATAGGTTCTTCAACGGAAGTTTTTTTCACAGCTGAACGATCTGCAGAAGAGCGCATGCTTTCAACTAACAACTGAAGAAAAAAAAATTCACTCTTGGGGGAGAATACACGATTGCCACAAGAGTGGGAAACGTAGAACTAAATCAATGTAAACATAAGATGTACAGAGCCTACAACAACGTTGCTATACAAAACAAGGTTGATTGGCATGCTAGAAATATGGAAGTGATATGTAAACACTGCATAATCATAGACAAAACGGGAGACGCGATATTTGTTAACGAGGTTCGGCCGAAGCCTACATCCCCGGGGCATGACTATGGGCGCACCTCCCCACAATTAGATTACAAGCTGCTTTGGGATGCCGGCATAACCTTGCAGCCGTTTCCCAGTGGCAGTTACAGCAACAACGGTCCTCTTATAACACGAGGAGACCGCTTGAATTACAAGTGTTGTCAGCGTTTAGCGAGCTATCATCGGATCGGACCTGGTAGCTAGCAGAAGAGGAGGCCATCCCACTCAACACCATCCCCTGTTACCGTGACCTGATCGACCTTGTTCTGCTCCATGGAAACTTGCTTGTCGAACCGTCCATCGTCCTGCAATTCGGCAAGACTGCTGTACATGTCCGCAATCTCCTCGGCAGAAAGAAAGTCAAACGGGTCTGGGACTGCACAATCGTGAGCCGGGTCTTGATTGGGCGTCGGCGCCATCAACGAAGCTGAACAAGGCTGCTGCACTTGGTCTTGGCTGTCGAACTGCTGCGGGTAGGGCTCTCCAAGGGCAGGCAATTCGGCAAAGACAGTCGGCCATCTCAGCCATCTCCTCGACGGAAAGAATGTCGAGCGGGTCAGGGATTTCAAAACCGTTGGCCGGTTCTTGATTGGGTGTCGGCGCCATCAACGAAGCCGAAGGCTGCTCCATTGTCTGCACCTGGTGTTGGAACGCCCAGTTCAGCTGCTGTGCACCGGTCATCTCTTCAACCAGAGGTTCTTGAGGTTGACCAACCTGCGTGGTGTTCATCATGCCTTGATTGAACGATGCCGACGTGGTCCAAGAATCAGAAACCGAAGAGGAACCGCTTTGGAACTCGGCCACGTGCGGGCGCTGCGTCGCGGGTTCGCCGGCGGCGAGGCAGTCATCGTAGTCGTCAGAGGAACGCATGCGCTTCTTGCAATGGCCGGAGAGGGAGATCTGGTAGAGCTTGAGGCAGGGGCTGGCAAGGATGGTGTACTCGTGCATCACCCACCCGACGCTGCCGCTCCCCATGTTGAAGTTGAGGTTGTGCCGGGTCCACCTGATCTCCTCGCCGTTCTTGGTCACCAGCTTGTTGCCTTTTTCGGCCTTGCCCTCGCGCTTCATGCTCTTCCATGCCCCGCCGCCTTGGCACACTCGAATCGGCCGTGCGCCTGGCCGGAGCTCCTTGGTGTGGACGAAGAAGAAGGCCGGGAACTTGTCGGACAGGCCGTGGCGGCGGAAGAGGTTCCACGGCTGCGTGTTCGCCGCGGAGTCGTCGTCGATGATCACGTCGAGGAACAGGTCGTGCTGGCCGCGGACGCGCGGAAGGAGGTAGAGCTCGATGATCTGCTCGTCGGTGGGGCTGAATCTGAAGCCCGGCGGGAAGTCGCCGTAACCGATGGCCGCCATGGTCTCGACCTCGACTTGATCGAGAGAGATGGCGGCGGAACCCTAGGGAGGGAGGGAGGGAGGGAAGTGGGGCTGTGGAACTGGAAGCGTTTGTGCGTGGCCATGGCTCCGCATGGTGTTGGCTTTATAGGTGCTGCCGAGGCTTGCACTCGGATTCGGGGCCTCACATCGCGTAATTAAGGTGAAATCAACTGATCGCCTCAAGTCGGATTTGAACCTTCCAGAAGCAGAGCAACTCGGGTTGCGCCAGCTAAGCAGCCCCCAAAACCTTCCGGGGAGGAGGAGGATTCTGTTGGGTCAAGTGGTAATTTGCACAAATCTTGGATGCTGCAGTTGCTCTAGATATTTGTCCCTGTTGCCATTATCTGTACTTTGTTCAGTATCAATCGATGCAATGTCTGAAATCGTTCTACGGTGTTTTCTGACTTTAAACTGAAAGAATCATGATCATCAGTGTTACTTTCCTTTGAACTTTCTGGGTTCTTGCGAGTGGGTGTTTTACAATCGTAGAATCCTACGTCTGCACCTTTGAAGTTTTTACTCTGAATAATAACAGTTACAGGCCAAGAACAGAAAACATTAGTATTTTTTTATGTGGGATAATTAAGTAATCTGATTTCATACATAAAATGTTGTCTACTCTCAGTTGTGTCAACGAGGGCTAATTTTCAAGTGAAAGAATCGTTCTATAACGTTATCGCCGTGTTCCAGTTCCGGGACCTGTACTCTGAAGAATACCAACGACAGGTCAAGAACTGACTTTTTCTTCTTCTTCTTCTGGACGAGGGCTAATTATGTGCCTTTGAAGCAATCTGATTCCATATTGTTCTACAATGTCCTCTTCTATCCAGTGTATCAGTGTGGTAACAGAATAGATAAGATCTACAAATATATTACTACTGAAATTGCATTAGAGCCTTAACTTAGTCTGAATCTGAACCTGCAATTGGAATGTATAGACTATCTTAATGTCAATAACGGGCAAGAGTTAGGAAATGTGTAGACTGTTGCTTTACTGTGAAAATGCCTCTGCATAAGGAATCAAGATGTCAATTTAGTGATCCAATCATCACAAAATTGAGTACCATGTCATGTCTGAATCTGAAGTCTTTTCTATGAACCATGATAAATAGTCTGAATCAGTACTCCTATTACAATACACATAGCACTTAATTAGCACTCGTAATTAAACAACAGAGACAGTGAGGCAGTTATGGCTCAGTTACAGCACAGATCACACACTTGACAACATTACATTGGACATTGCACACAGCACAGACGACACACTTGACAACATTACACTGGACATTGCACACACATACAGCATAATTAACCTACACACAGACGAATGAAATCTAGGTAGCAGGTGAACTACTAGTCGACACCACGATGATCCTAGTAATTAATGTTCCCAGCAATGAGCTTGAGAGATACGCATGAAGAGCACGTTGCCGCCCTGGCCTTGGCGTTGATGGCCGTTGGTCGGGGACGGTGTCTACTGCCCAGGCGGCGCCAGGCTGAGTTCGAGCGAGGCCGCCGCGGCGCGCCCCTGTGTGACCTCTTGTGGCCGCCGAGGGCCCGTCGGTTGGCGAACACCATGCCGCAGACGCCGCACTTGTGGACGACGGCGGCGTCGCCCCTGGCCGCCATGCTGGTGGAGTGGTCCCGCGCGCGTAAGGAGAACATGATGAGGGTGTCGGCGGCCTCGAGGTCGTTGGCGTCGAACTGGTCCCGGAACGCGGCGTCGACGTGGTCGGGCTCGGGCTTGGTCATCCCGCGGTAGGAGCGCTCCGGGTGGGTGCGCATGTGGCCGTGCAGCGCCTTGCGGGTGGCGAACTGCTTGTCGCACTCGATGCACGCGTGCGCGAGCGCCGGCGTGAGCGTGTCGACGAAGGTCTCCGGCTGTGGCGGCGATGGAGACTTGTAGACGGCCGCCGGCGAATCGAAGGGGCTCCTCTTGGCCGCCTTGTTGGCAGGCTGGTTGTCGCCGGCCTCGAACGAAACCGTGGCGTCGTCGATCAGCGGGGGCGCGAGCGACAGCGTGAGGACGGTGTCATGCATCGGCGCCGTCGGCGGAGGCAGGGTTGCAGGAGGAGGCGGGGCGGCTCGGCGTGCGGCGGATCAGGGAAGGGCGAGGAGGCGGCCATGGCGGCTTCCTGTTCCTGGAGATCGGCGGGCGAGAGCGCGAGAGAGGTTGCAACTGCAGTGCGTGTGAAGTGGAGTGGGGCGGAGAAGGGGAATTATTGATGGAACCCGGATTTATGCGGCGCGGCCGCGGGCGCATCGGCGGTTGCCGCGGACGACGTGCGCGTCGGCGGGCGCCACTTGGCGGGCTAGGATTGGACGCGCGCGTACGTGCGTTTTGGAGGACGAGGAGGGAGTTTGCTTGCCACCGAATGAACCGCCGCGGAGCAACCGCTGCTTCATTCAAATTTTCAAGTTCGTTCCAACAGACGGCGCGGCGGTTGCTCCTCCGGAGACGACGCGCGCGTGCCCAGCCGCCGCCCACTACTTCCGCCTGGGCCGCGTCCCTCGTGCCTGGGCTCCAGATGTAGGGCGGCCCAATGTTACAAATTGGCCGAATTTTTTTATTAATAACAGATTTTAAAAATGATTTAATATTACTAACAGCCGGGCAAAAAATTTGCAAATCTAACAGGCCAATCGCCTATTGAACGGGCGATTAGGGCTAATAGCCCTTTGAACAGGCGATTTTACTTAAAATCGCCTCTCTAGAGGCGACTTTAAAACTCGCCCATTGGACGGGCAATTTTTAGATAAATCGCCCCTCCAACGGGCGATTTTATAAATCGCCCATGAAACAGGTGATTTGAGCCTGACGATAATTTTATAAAATATTTTGTTACCAAAATTTTATTTAAAATATTTACGCTTAGTAATTTAATATATATAAAGATAAACATAAAAACGATTAATATAAAGTACACATACAATTTTAATACATAATAAGATAGAAATACATGTCTTAATACATATAGTCAACATAATAGTGATACGTAAAGTGCGTAATGCCTACCACGCTTAGGCGCAACCCCTCTAAGCGTGCCGAGTCGAGGTACCTTACGTCGCGCTCTCACGTGATCCGCGAGTACGTGAGAGGAGACGGAGGTACTATCCGACGACCAGGTCGAGGAGGTGGAGCAATAGGTGTGACGTGCACGTCTTGTGAGGGTTGTGAGGGCTGCGTCGGTAGTGGTGCATCACCGAACCGTGATGCGGGAAGACTATCGCCGAAGTCGAACGCCGGTGAAGGCGATCGCCGACCGTAAGCATCCGACCGTGTAAAGATCCCATCGTCGTCGAAGTCACCGATGGGAGATCCTAAAAATATAATTGTATTTAGGCAAAAAAACATAAATACATTTGTATGATACATGTAATTACAAACATAAATGCATATATTACCTGGTGTCATTTGTGGTCTACGTGAAGAGCCTGCTGTGCCTTCCGGAGGTGGCCAAGTAGTGCTCGTGGAACTGTATTAAATTTTGAAGTTACCATGTAAACTATTATTTCGATAGTATTTATTGAAAATAATGAAGCAGATACATGTAGTTACAAAATAAAAGCATATATTACCTGTTGTCATTTGTGGCCTCGCGTGAAGATCCTGCTGTCCCTTCTACAGGTGGCCAAGTAGTGTTACTGTGGAGCTGTAATAAATTTCAAAATTAACACGTGAACTATTATTTAGATATCATCGATTTTAAAAAGTAATCATTATATACTTACGTAGACGAACACCCGAACAAGGAGGTGGTCTTGTACTCTCTGTAGTTGTTGTGCATGCAGTAGAGTGCATATGCGGCGGAACTACGTCGGTGTCCGCTCTACACGCGGACGTACGAGAGCTGAGCTTGATTGCTTCCACCGATTTGTCGTAGATCCTCTTGAACGACGTCGCCAGCTCGTGTGTGGTGAGCTGAATCCCCTGCCCGATGCGGGTGAGCATCGATCCGGACTCCACGGCTATGTCGTTGATGATGTCAATCTGTAAATGTCACATATATTAAAAAAATAGTATAACTAGCATAGTATAACTCACATATTTTATAATTATTTGTTTTTCATCTTACCGCCAACGACGTGCTCGATCTCTGTGAGTGGGGTAGGAGTCTCTTAAGGATGGGATGTGCCTCTCTCGCTCGCGTGGGGTGTGAGTAACCCTCGTACGTGTGCGACGCACGAACCAACGAAGGTACTCTCGTACGCCTGAATCGTGAAGGGTCCGGACTCCTGAATCACGTCTTGTAGTGCTGCATCCCACTGTACTACCCAGGACCCTTGCACCGTCCTCTCACGATTGCCTCCGCGACGGCTCCTGTCTCTACAAAGAATTTCAAATCGATTCTCCGTAGTTCCCATAGGTCTTGCACGATGCAAACTTGCTCGTTTAATTTTATTGTCCATGTACTTTGCCATGAAGGTTGAGTACACCAAACGTGCATCAGCCATAGCATTACTAGCTGCAGCATACCGTTCCCGAAAATATCAATCCCTTCAACAATAGCAACGAGGGCAGGCCTCGTAATCCACGTATCACCCAAATTATACACCTCAGCTAGGTTTGTTGTCATTATTCCGAATCTTGCACCATCGGTGTCATATAGAAGTGCCCACTTTTCTTTAGGCTCATTCTCAATCCAATCCGAGAAATAACGGATAGTTGAGCCGGCCCTACGAACAATGTTCCTAGAGCCATCCGTTGGTAGTGCACACAAAGGCACCGGAGTATCATCGGGATTAGGATTCACCGTACCGGATCTCTCATCGGTATGTTTACTAGTTAATTCATCCAAACGCTGCCACATAGCATTAAATTTCCTTTGTTGGTTATGAGAACATAACCTTTTGAATAGGTTCATCGGTTGTTTGTTCTTGAACTGCACTGTAAAAGTTTGCACCCAAATGTCTCATACACCACCGAGATTGAATATCCGACCAGCGTGCTGGAAGACCACGCTCGTGACAACCATGTTTCATATCCATTATCGCTCTTAATAAACCAGAATGTTGATCATGTATGACACGGACATTCGGGCGATCTTGAACAACTGCCAGCTTAACCCTATCAAGAAACCAGTACCAACTATCCGTGTTCTCGCTCTCAACAAAAGCAAAAGTTATTGGCAACACTTGGTTGTTCCCATCGACACCAATTGCAGTCAGAATCCGACCTTTATACTTTCCGAGTTAAGAAAGTACCATTGATACGAGAGGATAGGTCTGCGAGTGTCCGAATGCGTTTATGCATTGCCCCAACATGAAAAATGCGCGTTGGAGTATTTGCTTCCCAGGCATACTTGGATTCTCCACCGCCTTTATGTCATAATATGTACCAATATTCCTTTGGCTGATTGCGTGAAGCAATTTAGGAAGGTTGTCATAAGATGCTTCATACGAACCGAACCTCTTCTCTATCACCTTCCGCTTGGCTTTCCAAGCCTTTGAATAACTGATTGTGTATTTGAAATCCTCCTCTATAGTATTCACAATAGATTTTGGTTCAAAATTAAGGTTGCCCACAATTCTAGCATACATATAATTGGCAATAAACTCGATGTGAGTGCACTGTTGCATTTCTCCAATTCCGCTAACTCACACGTATGATCTTTCACTATAGAACAATTCCATATTTTACTCCACTTCTCCTCATAAGCGTGCACCGAAACGAACAAGATGATAATACACATTTCACATCATACAACGTCTTCGTAGATCTTGCAACCACGAATGATCTCTTCACCGAAAGGGACCAATACTTCACGGCATCTCGAACAACATCTTTATCTTTGTACCGGCTCCCTCGGTTACCTCATTCTCGTGGTACTCCCATGGCACCGAGTATCCTTCCGATACTCGATAGATTAGCAAAGTTAACATTATTCCACTCTGCAGGTACAGGGATTTCACCCTCATCATCGGAGGAGTCTATTTCGAGAACATTTTCATACTCCATATCCTCTCTCGTCATCTCCTGAACTACATGCTCAAAGCGCTCTCCTTCGTCTCGCTTCTCCTGTTGGCAAATTCTCCACTACATCTTCAACATATTCCTCTGTCTCCTCCAATTCATGACCACCTTCCTCTTCCTCTTCATGACCACCTTCATCAGTAACAATCACTTCTTTATATTCTGCTTGAGCAAGAAGAATCAGAGGCCAACCACACTGTCGTGCCTTCTCTACATACTTCCTCTAAATTGTTGTACCATTCAGATCGATTAACTCTAAAAAAAACCTTGTCTTGCACGACTAATAAGACCCTTCAAATGTAACGTGCATTGCCCAGAATCAATTTGAAACAATCGCATCAACCACTCCTTAACTCCCCTAATTGTCCTCTCATTTGGTCTTGATATTCCCCTAAATATAGACGGAAACCCGGAAAGATCTACCCCTTGTGGACCTTCAACAATATCTCCGTCACCATAAAAAATCTGAAACACTAATTTCTCCGACATACCTATCATCATCATAATTATTTTACAGTAAACATATGTTCAAATATTTTTTTAATAAACATACTAAGTAAATTGTTAATATTTGAATTATAAAAATCAACCATAAAAAAACTACGATATACTAAACTACCGTAACAAACTTAATTTATTTTAATAAACTAGATCTACCGTAATAAACTAGATGTATCATAGAAAACTAGATCTATCGTAACAAACTAAATCTACTGTAACAAACTAAATCTATTTTAATAAACTAGATCTACCGTAACAAACTAAATCTATTTCAATAAACTACATGTAGTACTACACTACTATATGATTTTAATTAAATACTATAACTAACATAAACTAGATCTAGTACTACACTACTATACGATTTTAACTAAATACTACAACTAATATTCTATTTACTCTAATCTATAACATAAATTATATAATATTTTTTACATATAAAAATTTGTAAAACAACATAGAAATTTTACCTAAGATTTTTTCTCCCTTCTCTTCTCCTCCCTTTCCTCTTCTCTTCTCCCCTCCCCTCCTTCTCCTCTTCTCCCTCTCCCTCCCTCCCTTTCCTTCTCCTCTTCTCCCTCTCCCTCCCTCCCTTCTGTTTTTTTTTCGATTTATTTTGTCATTTCACCCGGTTGGAGCTTAAATAGGGAGGAGCCCAGGCGGGAGCGCCGCGCTGGCGCGTGACACGAGGAAAAGTCGCCCGTTGGGCGGCTGATTTTTCCCTTGTCGCCCGCCCAACGGGCGACGGGCCCCACACGAGGCGTGGGATGGGAGGCCGCGCCCTTGTCGCCCGCCGGTCGGGTGATTTTTCGAAACGTCGCCCCCGGACGGGCGATAAGGTGCGCGCCGGCCACGTGGCATATTGTTTCTGTTCTGGCCTTGGCGGAAAGCTCTGAAAACAAGCGCGAACAATATTCAGGCCCTGTTACTGAAATTGCACTCAACAGGCCATTGGTTTCAGGCGCAAACCAACCTGCAGAGCGGTAACTAACAAGCCAAATGCCCAAGGAGGTGCTCACTTCTTGCTCTGGCCAGTGGCCACCATTGGTCAGTGTGAAACTGCAGAGGAAACTTACACTGCAACTCCATGATTGTACAGCAAGAAGAACGAGAAATAATTGTGCCTGTACTTGCGTCCCATTCATTAAATCTTTGCTCTACTCCATAATTAGAGCAGAAAGAATCATGTACAAGTTTCTATATGATCTACAGGTATGTAGCTGAAGTTGCTGTAGAAACGTTCAACTTATCAGCAGCCTACAAGATTACTACTCTGCTCTCCAGTGTCTCTTAATAAAGGAGAACGATTTGGTGATTTAATCATCACAAAATTGAGCGTATTTTCTATATCTAGTCCCGGCAACCTGCTGCCTGTACACTACAAAAGCAGCCTGTCACTGACTTGTAGTAGGGCATCATGATCCAGCAGCCATATATTCGGCATCGTGGTGACATGTTCAGCAACATGGAGCTTCTATCCCGGATGCCTTGAGCATGAAATGCTACAGTAATGTTACTTCTTCTTTGTGATTTTTGGGTTCTTGCACATGCGAATGCTTGTAGGAGTAACTTCCACCAGCTCATCCTCTTGAATGTATTCTATGCAGTCATCCAAACTGTAGCTTAACGGCTCGTCCAGAACCACTGCAAAATAGGAAAACGAATAGCATTGAGCACATTTTAATCAAAATCCTAGAGAATATCGGTGTAGCGACTCATGCATATCTATGCATGTAGTATTTAAGCATGTGCGACTCAGAAAGAAACAACAACCTACATATTGAGTATTACAGCACATGCTATCATACACCAAGATCTCCTTCATATTCTAAGGGCAACTACAATGTAGTCTAACCAGATCATAGCAGCAGGGCCATGAACAGTTGGCCTTTTTTTTCTCGAAAATGCACGAGAGCTGTGCGTTCATTATATTAAGAAGAAAAAATTTTGGGACAAGAACCCATACAACACACACCCTCACACTCCACACTTTTTGTTAGCCTTTGTTGTGAGAATTTGTACAATTTTTGTTGGCGGTCAATAAGGCTGAATTTATTGTGCACAGACTGCATTTGCACAACATTATGGTCACTCTAAAGGCATCTAGCAATGTAAACCATTGAGTTACTGACTTTTGAGTGTGAATCAAGTATTACCTGTAGTTTCCTTGTTGGAACGGACATTTGTTGCAGCCTTTTTCTTGCACACATTGAGAGATAAATCGCCTGGTCGCTGATGGATGCCAACTATTTGGCCTTTGTAAACATCTTGGCCAGGAGAAACAAACATTAGACCTCTTTCTTGTGCATTTAGAAGTGCGTAAGAAGTACTGGTTCCATCTTCAAATGCAACCTAGATCATTTTACCAAGTGAGATGCTGAAGAAAGTTCAATAAAAAGCCTCACTGCTTTAATGACTTATTCATACCAAAGAGCCCTGGTCACGCGAACTAAGATCTCCAGCCCATGGGCCGTAGCTGTCGAAGATTGTATTCAATATAGCTCTGCCACGAGAAGCTGTTAGAATTGCATTCCGAAGTCCAATAAGGCCCCTAGTTGGAATCTTGTATTTCAGTAATGTTGTTCCCTCTGGCCTACAATTCGAAATAAAATCCATCAAGGCAAAGTAAATAAGAAGAAGCAATGTAGCAGAAATTGGAGTCTATAACAACAACAACAAAGCCTTTTATCCCAAACAAATTGGGGTCTATTAGAATAAGACTAAATAGTTACTGATAAGGACTGATGCACTTCATCGAAATTTTCAACTCCCAACTGAAATTTGGTAAATATATCATGGATTAACTGTGCAAGCAATACTCTCCATTTATTTCAAAAGGGCTAAAAGTTGCTTAAAGCAGTAATATCTTATGTACATAAGCCCACCATGGAATAAGAATTGCAGTTTCCAAGGGAACTTGCATTTTCTTTGGAGAAAAGAGTTATCACAGAAACTAGTTGCAAAAAGTTCAAGAATTTAGTTCTCACCATTATGCTTTTGCTTATATCATTATGTACGAGTTGGGGAGGATTATCTGATCCAGATCAGTTCACCAAAATTGGCCAGTTTGCCAAATTAGTCAGTTTTAATATTAGGTTCAGTTTAAATGCTTAGGGATATTTTTCTTAAAAAAGATAGAATTTTCAGGAAATAACGAGTAAAAAAATGATGCTAAGAATTCTGAGTATTTCCCAAGGACAAGATGGGAAACTGCTTGGTTCTTAGCATTTCCCTCCAGGAATTAGTACACTTTGGCCCCTACGCCTTATTTTCATTTTGCTTTACGATCAACACATTGTTAAACATGTAGTAAAGCCATCTGTGAAAGAATCAATAACATCAACATCTGATGAATCAGTGATAATATAGAACGAACCCACTAGCTTCCATGTCAACCATTATTCCACGCCTTTTTCCAAGAAGCTCAACAACTGCTCCCATATATTCCTCTGGAACCTCCACTGCAGCTATCTGGAGTTCAGAAACAAGAAACACATTGGCTACACAAAAACTGATACTAAGCAGATCCAGGAAGATTAATTAATAAAAAGATGATTGTTCATTGAGTAGTCAGAATAACCTCATAAGGCTCCAGTGTCTTTCCATCCACGATCTTGTTGATGACCTTTGGAGGTCCAATCATAAATTCATATCCTTCTCTCCTCCTGTAAAGGTTTGAGTTACTCTCAAGACAATACCAGAAATACAGTTTACTGGGTTAGTTATAGAAGTTCAGTTCAGAAGTCCTTACATGTTTTCTATCAATATGGTGAGGTGCAGAGTTCCTCTACCACTAACAAGAAATGTATCGGCAGTCTCTCCATCTTCCACTTTCATTGCCAAGTTCCTCTCTAGCTCACGGTATAATCTATCACGGAGATTTCGGCTAGTAACATATTTTCCCTGTGATAAGCCAATAAGTGGAGACAAATATCATTATCATGGGAAAATGATGAATAGTTTCTATGCCTATAAATGGTTTTCAAAAGGATGACTTCATTTAGGACATGTAATTGGGAGGAGTAATAAAGATTTACCCTAGGCATATATCAACTCAAGTAGTAGAAATACATTTTTTTAGGAGATTTGCAGTACCTCTCGTCCAACAAAAGGTGATGTATTGATGGAGAAAGACATCCTGACAGTTGGCTCCTCCACTTTAATGGTGGGCAAGGGTGTTCCAGAAACTTTGTCAGCTATAGTCTCCCCAATCTGTAGAGTTCAGACCATAAAAATCAAGTTCTAAGCATAAAAGCAATTTGAAAGAACAGAATGTAAGATGGACAAATACCAACCATGATATCATTCATTCCACACACAGCACAAATGTCACCAGCACTAACAGTTTCAACTGGAACGCGACTGAAGTTCTGGTAAACAAAAAGCTCACTTATTTTGCCAATCCTACATGCATCATCTGGTGTACAGACCTGCAAAATATATTGATATCAGAAGAAGCAAAACTGCAATCTAGGTAAATATATTTCTCTTTTCTTTTCCTTCTAGACAAGACACTATGAGTACGGAATAAAGATATGGGATACAGATTCCAAGGTAATAATGTGAAGTTCCAATAACCCACAACAACTCCTAACCAAAACGAGTAAAAGCAAAATCCTTTGACAGAAAAAAAAGAGAAGGCCAAGAAGGTGCAACTTGACACCTCATGTGGTTCCAAGAACCAAGATGCCGAGCTCCTATCAATACTAACATTCAGGTGTAAAAGGTTCAAACAAAGTGACGAGCATAATGTTTCCTCACACACAAGTAAACAGCATGATGTTTCCTCACACACAAGTAAACAAACATTTTGGTAATGCATGTAAAAGATAGGGCAGGTAAGCTTCCAAAGATGATGATAGATATCTATTGATCCTGCCCAGTACACAAATTATTGCAGCAACCTTTTATCTTATATCCTTTGCATGACTCATTGAATTACTTGACAATATTTTCCATGCACATCTAATAGAACCATAAACCACGTCATTATAACATTATATTGTTTCTGATCCAGCACAAGAATCAGATAAGTATAGACTTCATTTATCTCTTTTGATTGAGCCATTCCATGATGCTTGCCATGTTTATGTAACTTTTTTTTTGAGGAAGTTTATGTAACCTTTCATTGGACTATGTTTTCTAGAATCAACTTGTCATTGGACTATTGATGTTTATGTTATCACACAAAGCATGCAGCAGCTGATTTATACCTTGACTTCCATGCCACGCTGGAGTTCTCCAGCATGCAGTCGTCCAATAGCTATTCTTCCTTTGTGCTCATCGTATTCAGTATTAGATACCTGCATATAAGTCAGTATAATAGAATTAGCATACAAGTAAGGCAATGGAAATAAGTGCTCATATAGCCCATGAGCATCACATATCTATATAGTTTCTGGGACTTCATATAGCTAATTCATGCTTGCTGTAGAAATAAGGACTGAATATTTAGGTGACATCTGTTTTTGTTACGCTTAGCTCATTTTGAATGTGAATCCTGATAGAGGAATATTAGCCTGCCTAAGACTACAATGAAATTCTGAGAACCGTATGCAAGACGAGAGCTAGACATACATCTCATCCAAATGTGATGAGTGAATGCAATCAAACACCAACCATGCAAATCGAGCACAGCGAACAATGAGTGAAAATTCCGAAAGGAAACACGGAAGGTTATAACTCACAAGCATTTGCATGGCACCATCCTTTTCAATGCGTGGCTCTGGAATGCAGCGAAGAACAGCCTCAAATAGGGGTCCAAGGTCATCGGCCAAATCATCTGGAGATAGCCCAGCCTTTCCTTTAATGCCACTTGCATAGACTGTTTGGAAATCACACTGATATATCACAACAAGACATGATGTGAGAACTATGTGAGAACTAGAAGTGACCTATGTGAATAATGAAAAGAGTAAGTTTTCAAACAAGGGTAGGTGCATAATTCCATTACCTGTTCATCACTTGCATTCAATTCGATAAATAGTTCAAATGTTGAATTCACGACAAACTCTGGACGAGCAGTAGGCCTGTCAATCTTGTTTACAACTACCACAACAGCATGTCCAAATTCTAGAGCCTTCTTCAGAACAAATCTTGTCTGCGGCATAGGTCCCTCTACAGAATCAACCTATTTAGCAGATAAAGTTTAATTAGCTGATGATACTACACTTAATTACTCAATGTAATATGATGTATAGCCACAATGTGAGTACATTATTCACGAAAAACAGGGAAAAATATATACAGGGACATGTCGAATGTGACAGTGACAATATGCAGCAATCAACATGCAGTAAATCCAATACTGTATCAATCAGAAATATGTCGAAAGAGAAGAAAAATGAGCCATAGATTAATTAGTACCACTAGGAGAACTCCTTCCACCATGTTGAGAACACGTTCCACCTCCCCACCAAAGTCTGAGTGTCCAGGGGTATCAATAATATTAATTTTAGTACCCTTATAGGTTATTGATGTATTTTTGCTAAGTATTGTGATCCCTCTTTCCCTCTCCAGATCATTAGAGTCCATTATTCTTTCCTGCACCACTTGATTATCTCGGAAAACCTGCATGAGGTAGGCAGTCAGAGTAATCCAACAAGGGGATATTACAGTGGAATTAATGGTGAAACAAATGTTTAACTTGATTCGTAGAGAAAACAGTGCAGATTGAAGTTTTACAATTTTTTTCTATGTGTTTATATTCCTGTGAATCAAAGGGATGCTCTTTAATACTTTTTCAACACTGACCATGTGCAGAGGATGTAAAATATTTACCTTTGGTAGAACTGAATTTAGGTTTTATATATAATTTTGTTTTGGTCCTACACTTTGACAATTCAACTGATAGGTCACCCTATGATGGTAAAGGAGCAGCATATATAATCCAAGGGCAACATACAGTGTTTATGCTACAGAACTTAAAAGCAGTCTTACTATAACCTAGAAAACTTGAAATGCAAACAAACAATAGTTTTGATTACCATCACTCTCATAAATAATAATAATAATAATAAAGTTCAAAATGGGATTTACCCCTTTCCATTACTTGAATAATGGTAAGTACATAATAAATGATAATTAACACACTGCAAAAAAGATATGGACAAACAAGGGTGGGATATTCTCGAACATAGTATTTGTGAGTATACAGCTTGAATAGCAGACAGAAGACAGATTCAGTTTGCAACCAATCATTCTTAGTAACATAATGATGTGGTACTAGGATTTACCTTGGCTTGCCTTAACATTGAGTCCACCAAAGTTGTCTTTCCATGATCAACGTGAGCAACAATTGCTATGTTCCTCACGTCTCTTCTAGTTGCTTGACTACTCTTCTCTGCTGAATAATTCAGTGAATAAAGTAGGTCAAAATGGAATTTTTATTGCAACAGAAACGACGGGAGCTCAGCAAGCAAAGCAAGAATGTCATTTCGGAAAATTCAGGAATCAATAAGAAGTCACTCCAATGGTACTATGCAAGCTATTATCCAAATAATGTTCAGTTTCCACATGGAAGGTGAGAGGCAAACTAGTCACGAAATGGACGGAATTGCTTCACTATGCTAAATTATACTGATCAGAAATGATAACAGGAATCCAACGATGCTTATTTCTTCAAAATCCTGTAATCCAACCAAAGCTACTCCTACAGCTTGAGTTAATTCTGAACGGATTGCCAGTATTTACAAAAAAAATGTGGGGAGGACATCGGTTCATTTACCGGAGGGAGCCGCGACTTCCTTGACCTCCTGGTCGAGGGAGGCGGAGGCCCTGAGGGAGCGGGGCCTGCGGCGCGGGAGGCGCACGAGGTACCGGGCGGTGCCGAGGTGGGTGGAGCTGGCCGGCGGCTCCGTGCGGCGGGCGGCGGGGGCGGCGCGGAGAGTGAGGGCCTGCATCTGCATGGCGGCGGCGGTGCGGGTGGGTGGTGTGGAGTGGTGCCGCGGCGAGCGGCTGCGGATGGGGTGGGGTGGAGTTTTGTATTGGGCGGGGAGTGGCGGCCGGACCCGGGCGGATAACGGCCACCGGTTACCTGGCTCCGGGTGTGCCGCGGCCAGACTAGCCACGTCGGACGCCGGCGCCAGGCACGCGCTCGTGCTGCAACACTGTGCAGTCACTTTTTTTTCTTCTTTCATTTTCTACCTCCCGACCGTATGCGGTGGTTGTTTGTTCCCCGGAAAGAAAGTCTACCACACAAGAACATTGAGAGCTACAAACTTGGTCTGGTAACATTCAAGCCACGAAGTTCATCAAACTCTCGGATGCACCCCCATGGTTCATTTTCTCCGTGGGGAGTAGATAGACGCCGTTAACTTTCACTTGAATTCTTACTGACCAATGTGTTAATCATTTCATTAATTGTTACAGTGATTATACAGAATTTGAAAATATGCTTGGTTGGGAGTCAAAATTTTTAACTTTTCATTTCATTAATTGTTCCGACTAATGTCTCTGCAAAGTATTTTGTAGAAAACTTTTTGGAGTATTTTTCATTTTAAAATATGTAAATCTCTTTAAAAAGAACATTTTTTTTAAAAAGTGGCACATACAATAAATTTGATGATAAGGAAATAAAAATAAAATTCATCTACCTAATATAAGAGTGTTTTTCAATTTAGCAATAAATATACACCAACATGTGCTATTTTAATAAAGAACTAAAAATATGCCATGCTTATAAAGTCGAAAGTTGGCTCCATAACACAACAATTTAATGCTATAGAACAAAAACTATTACCCATGTATGCTTTTATAAAAAGAAATTCTGCATCTGCATTGCGCAAATGTGCCAATTTTTGCCCTAATTCCACCCTCATGATGAATACACTGCATAAATGTCAACCGCAAGAAAAGGATTCCATGATCGACCAGATATAAAGATATTGTATACAATCACGGTATCCTGAGTTGTGTCATCCAGTTAAAAAAAAAAATCATGTGTGCTAAGCTGAATGTCCATTTTTTCTTAAAAAAAAACTGGGTGTCCAATTGAAAACCGAGAATGCCCTGTTATGTTTGTTGTGAGCAAACTTCAAAAAGTAAAAAATACTAGTTCAAAGAAATAGAATTGTTAGATAAACAAACAAATATGTTGGTAACTAAATTTAAAGACAAAACTTTTCAAAAAAATAAAATATTGAAAACAATATTCATAGTAAATAAAAAGCATTGGTTACTAATTAATACCTCAAGTCCACATACTCAAAAATAGAAAATTCTAGAAAAATAAATGAACCTGAAATGGATCAGCACTTAAGTAGTAAAACGCTTCATTTTTTGAGTTAAATATTTTGTTTGGTCAACTGTTATTTTTATAATAATCTTATCAGAGTTGAGTCTTGATCGCTCTTCACTTATGTCTTTTTTCCCACTACGGAGCCTTTTTCCATAAGTTTTCTTTACCGTTTTATTTGATGTTTAATGTTTCTGTTGAGCAAGTTTTCATTATAGTTTCAGCACTCATAGCACCATAAATAAAGACTATATGTCACTAAGGAGTTCAGAAACAAACAACATGCGTATGTGGCTCATGAAATTCACTGCAATTAAGGTATATATATATATGTCAAGACCAGTTTCATTTTTTATTAGACAGTGAGAAAAAAGGTTTTAGTCTTTGCTTGAAAAGAAGATATATCCAATTATTATCATTTTTGCAACATATTTGTCTGCTGCAGAAATTAGTAAGTAAAACATCAACCAACACAGTTTAGATAAGAAGATATTAAACAAAAATCCTATTGCTAAATGTCCATCCATAGTTCATGAACCATGCTCTTTCGGCCATCCAGGAGGAAAAGTCAACGTGTTTCTCTATAGAGTATACGTATGAAATATGCAATAGAAGCTCTATCAAAGACTATATTTTTCCTATTTAACCATAGCCAACTATTGTCCAACAAGTAGTTGTCTTTGTAATTTACTCAGTAATCGACCCAACCAATTAGTAACATATGTGGTCTATAGGCCACTACTACAAAACGCTCTATAGGGGCGGACGCTATTTTGACCATAGTTACGATCACTTGAGGCGTTCGTCACTACGATGCGCTACAAGGCAACGTCCGCGACTACGTGTTCAATATAGTTGCGGACACCGGCGGTCCGTAGCTAACGTGTTTCGGGTTTGCCACTGTTTTTGTAAACCCAGTAGCGGATCCTATCAGGTCAGCAGCTTTGGCCTACGAGCCATTTAGCCGTAGGCCTTACGGAGCGGCCAACAGCTAATTACCGCCCCTCCTATATATAGGTGTCGGGCACAGCACGGTGGTGCCACTCCTCTCCGCGCCCCGCACCCCACCTAGGGTTAGGGTTAGGGGTGGCGCCGCCTTTCTCCTCCTCCTCCTCCACCGCCACCTTGGCGAGGAGCCGCGCGGTTGGGGCCACACTCGAAGCGAGTGGCGGTCCTAGTGCTGGCGGGTCGTGGTGCCGGCAAATGCGCCGCGGTGTCGGCATCCCACTCCTCCTCCTCCTCTCGCTGCACCGGCGCTTCGGACTCATCCTCCTCCTCCGCCTCCCGGATCCGGCGGGTCGGCGGCGCCGGCGGTGGTGGTGGAAGCCTTCTTTGCGCCGGCTCCCCCTCCTCCTGCGGTGGCTCGGCGGGGAGGCCTTCCTCGCGCCGGCTCCCCCTCCTCCTACGGTGGCTCGGCGGTGAGGCCCATCGCGTGACGTGACCCGACGGGGGTGACGACGGACGGGCGGGCGACGGACGGATGGGCGAGCGTTGGGGCGACGAGATCTAGTGTGGGTCCCAACCGGTGTCGGGACCTGCCTTTCTTTTGTTATTAGGATAAGGGTGCTAGCGGGGGTCCTTAGACTGCCACCGGCGCCCTTTTTAAGTTAAGTACTACCTAGGACAGTCGAGGTCTCTCCACCGCGACTAAGAATGTAAATAATTAGTGACGAGAGGCCCGGTGACGCTTTTGGTATCTGCCACTACGGCTCCTTCTCGGCCCGCCGCTACATAGCGTAACTCCGTAGTGATGATGTGATGATGCTTTGTTAACCGAGCGTGGACAAGAGGGGACGTTTCTGGCTTGGAGTTGACCGATGAGGACATCGGTCTTCTAAGGGGGTTGAGTATGTGACATTTTGGCCTAGGGCTTAATAGGATTAATAGAGCTGTCATGCAATGCAATCAAGCTATTGCTGCAACAGACTGTCTCTCCCTGATTCAGAAGCTTTTGTTCTTCTGCTAAAGACCGATCTGAATTAGGAATCTCTACCCAATATATCAAAGAGGAGGTCCATAGTTCATAAGTTGTCTTTTCTTTCATTGATGTAAGAAGATGGTGTAACGAGGCAGCTCACGTCGTCCTAGGTATTAAGTCTTTTGTTCAATGTTCTGTAGTGATTTGATACCATGTAGCACCAGAGTATATCCTAGATCGGATCATTAATTAAATAAAGAATGGGTACCCATTTTCAGAAAAAAAAGAACTTGTGCCTTCCGGAGATTGCAAATAATTTATCTATTGCACCTTTATGTAATGTCCTTCCCGTTCTTCATGATACTAGATGCTTCCAATTTTTTTTTGCAAAGTGAAGGTGTATGGGAAAATGATTCGAGTAAGGAACAACTTCGGGCGGGGGGTAGGTCGAAACCCCCCGCCCCTTACATAGGGTCTGTAACCATGTGAGAACCTGGACTGAACCACTATGAATTTTCGTTGCTTCCAGGTAACTAGGCACGGTCTTGACCACGTGTTTTGGTACGGAGGGAGAAGAGGGATTTTTTAACCCAATCTAGAAATTCGTTCCCCTCGGGAGTCGAGCCCGAGACCTAGGATGTTCTACTCAAGCACCTTACCCGTAAGGTAAGTGGCACTTTTTGCTGAACCTGCGTTAAGAGGCGATATTCATGATAATTTTTTCAATGTGGGTATCTTGTTCAATTAATATATTCCTATTATAATTTCAGATCCCTTTATGAGGTTGTATGTGATATTTTGAAGAACATGGCAGGGCATTAAAAAGAAAGAAAAAATCAGTACAGAAAACTATATTTCGTGTGCAATATCTGTAGCACATTCTCCAGCTCCCTCGTCTTGACGACAAGTCCCATGTTTTCAACCACTATCGGGAACACAAATTCAGCATCATCCCAGGTACATATATCTCCACATCCATCAGCTCATCACCGAGGGGCATGCCTGCTTAATTACTGTGTTATAGTACCCCCTCAACTTGAAATCTTGAATAATATGCATCCATGTAGTTAGAGGAAAACTAAAGCAAGAAAGGGGCCAGGTCAGACAACTATCAGTGCAAAGGTGGACAAATAGATTTTACTCAGCAACATATCCCGTAACTGCAAGTTTCACGTACAAACTATAAAATATCAGTTAATTTAAGCGGAGAAATGCCCATATTTCAATGAACTTTTTTATTCAGATTCTTTTCCCACATTTTTCTCGTTCTGGATTCTTGTAAATATCTCAAGGAAAATTAAAAAACTGCTTGCACTGTGGTGAACTCCCTATTTTTCGCCAAAAAGTACATTTGTGCCTTCACCACTCCATTCCCCAGGCCCATCTTGTTACCTTTAATATTTTATTTGAAAAATAAAATGTGGGTTATATTCATTTTTTTCTCACTTACGAGGTGGAAAATATACCATTATCCTACCAAGACAATATTGTTGTTCAATTATTTAATTTAGTCCTTCTGTAAATTCAACAAGAAATCCTCAATATCATTTTCATGAGCTCCGGTGCACTGTAGGCACGGTTGGCCTTGTTTGCGAGGCTACGGATGAGTATTTATAGCCTCGCAAACTTAGCCATGGTTGGTTGTGTTTGACAGCGGCTGTAGAGCCCCCCTTCTTTCCCCAACCGTGGCTATAGTGCGTTATTGCTATAGTGTCTGTTGCTATAGACCGATCTGAATAAGGAATCATTGTCCAATATATCAAAGAGGAGGTCCGTAGTTCATAAGTTGTCTTTTCTTTCATTCATGTAAGAAGTGGTGTAACAAGGTTGCTCTAGGTCACGTCGTCCTAGGTAAGTCTTTCATTCAATGTTCTGAAATGATTTGGTACCATGTAGCACCAGAGTATATCCTAGATCGGATCATTAAGTAAAGAATGGGTACCCATTTTCGGGAAAAAGAAGGAACTCGTGTCTTTCGGAGATTGCAAATAATTTATCTATTGCACCTTTATGTAATGCCTTTTCTGTTCTTAATGATACTAGATGCTTCCACAAAAAAATTTGCAATGTGAATGTCTCTGGGAAAAAGATTGCAGTAAGGAACAACTTCGTAAAGATTGAACATGCGTTAAGAAAACTAGACCTACGCGCGTGCTGGGGGAGGGGGGGGGGGTTGAGAATCTGAGCTGGACCACCATGGATTTTCGTTGCTTCTAGACATCTAGGCACGGTCTTCACCACATGTTTTGGTGCGGGGAGAGGCGAAGGGACTTTTTAACGTAATCAAGAAATTCGCTAGTCCAGGGAGTCGAACTTGAGACCTGGGATGTGCTACTCAACCACCTTACCAGGTAAAGGGTGCCTTTGGCTAAACATGCATTAAGAGGCGATATTCTTGACAATGTGGGTATCTTGTTCAATTAATATTCCTATAATGATTTCAGATCCCTTTATGAGGATGTATGTGAAATTTTGAAGAACATCACACGGCATAAAAAAAAAGAAAAAAATCAGTACAGAAAACTGTCTTTCGCTTGTAATATCCGCAGCACATCTCCAGCTCCCTCGTCTTGACCTTCAATAAGACAAGTCCCATGTTTTCAACCACTATCGGGAATACAAATTCAGCATCATCCCCATCTATCTCCACATCCATCGGCTCAACACCGAGGGGCACGCCTGCTTAATTATAGTAGATTTTACTCAGCAGCATATCCAGTAACTGCAAGTTTCCACGTACAGACTAAAAAATATCAGTTAAAGCGGATGAATGCCCATATTTCACAAGCATTATTTATTAAACTTATATATTGAGTTCTACTTCTACCGATATGACAGGGCCAACGACTTGCAACATGTTTTGCTCTGCCAGTCAATAAACTACATCATATTGTATGGTTTGAAAGTAATAAACAGGGTGAAAGATGAAGCGGAAAATATGAAGGCTCTAAGGCGTTGCCGCTTTGGGTGCCCTTGATGACGTGCAATGAGTAGTATGAGGCTAACCAGGCTCTCTATGCATGAAAGTATATATAAGTGTGGAACTTGAACTGGATCCGAGCATAATCCTAACACTGCTGCCTTAGGAAATGTATATGATTATGGTAGCTGCTTGTGTATGGATAGATTATATGCATGAAAACAAAGTCATCCACCCAATCAATTCTTATAACACGTTGAACCCTGATTCAAAGAGTCATTCTCAATCAACAAATTAAAGAAACATATCAAAATGTTATACCAAAACACAAAAGCTTGGCATGCACCAAATTAAGAGGCCAAGGAGGAAACCATGCATCATGTTTTGCAACCTGATACAAAAAATTCAAATTTCCTGCACCCTAGCTAGCATCGAGAACCAGAGAATGCCATAACATTGTATATGTAAAATCTCAACCCAGCATTTCTATATAGCTCCATATACTGGAGATTAGTTCTGACAATAAAAAAATGAAAACCTTAACCAGAGAACCAGTTGCAACAACATACATGTCCACAAACTGAGTGAAGCATAAACCATCACTACATAGTGCAAACCATACAATAATAAGAAGCAGGGACATGGCACTCCTTTGCAGCTAGCTAGGAGAAGAATTTTCTCACTTGATCTGATCAGTTGTTAAGTGCTAGGAAGACTGGAGGCCACGGCGTGACAAAAGGAAACACTCGGTATAGATAGCCATCCTTCTTGCGAGATATCAGCATCACATTCTGCACCTCCCTTGTCTTGAAATCCAATAAGAAAAGTGCCCTGCTGCCACCCACAACAAGGAATATGTACTCAGCATCATCCCCAACAGCCGGAGCCAGAAGATGTATGAGTCACCCAAGCGCCATCCTCCAAGATGTTGACCCTGAGCTCCACGTGGACAACACCAACATTGTTGGGTCTCGCTGGATAGGTGAGCTCGTACGAGTGGAAGGAGGAGAGGGCGTTAGCGCCTGGTCCGACGAGCACGACCTGAGCAACATAGCGGTCTGGCTCCACGATCTACTCCACGGGAAGAGGCGGGGCAGGCAGCTGGGTGACGTCATCTGCGCCGGTGGCCGTGCGGCGCAGCGGCCTGTGCAGCCGGTCTGCCCGCTGGGAATGACGAGGACGTGGCTGTTGCGGCAATCCCTCACGAGATCCGGAAGCGGTCCGCCATCCTTGTTGAAGTTGAAGGTGGCCGCGACGAGGCGAGCGGCGCCGCCGGCGAACGTTGGGAGACGAGGGAGCGGCACGAACCTGCTTAATTACTGTGTTACAGTATCCCCTCAACTTGAAATCTTGAATCATATGCGTCCATGTAGTTAGAGAAAAACTAAAGCGAGAAAGGGGTCGGACAACTATCAGTCCAAGGTGGACAAATAGATTTTACTCATCCTGCAAGTTTCCACACGTACAAACTAAAAAATATCAGTTAATTTATGCGGAGAAATGCCTATATTTCATTAAAATAATTATTCAGATTCTTTTCCCACATTTTTCTCGTTCTGTCTTCTTGTAAATATCTCAAGGAAAAATGGAAAATTGCTTGCACTGTGGTGAACTCCCTATTTTTCGCCAAGAAGGCACATTTCCATGATTTTGTCAAATTGTCGTGCCTTAATGATTTTTGTGTGTCTTCACCACTCCCTTCCCCCATCTTGTTAGCTCTAATATTTTATTTGAAAAATAAAATGTGGGTTATATTCATTTTTTTCTCACTTAGGAGGTGGAAAATATACCATTATCCTACCAAGACAAAAAGGATATTGTTGTTCCATGATTTAATTTAGTCCTTCTATAATAAATTCTGCAAGAAATCCTCAGTATCATTTTCAAGAGCTCTGGTAAAGTATAACCCATTAACAACTTTATCAGTTACCATGCATATGCATGTGTGAGCCATGTCAAGATGACGATTGAGGCAAGGCTCATGTATTGAGCCGGTATTTTATGCACCTAGAATTGTTCTTGCAATAGGCAGATCTCCAGTAGTTTAACTAAACAGATTCTTCCACGTTATCAAACTATCAGGCACTGGCTTCATGTAATTTAAAGCTTTATTTAAAGATAACAAGGCATTATGAATTGGGAAACATATATATCTGTTTCGGGAAATGATTTCACATTATTTCACAAGCATTATTTATTAAACTTATACATTGAATTCTACTTCTACCAATATGACAGGGCCAACGACTTGCAACATGTTTCACTCTCTGCTAGGAAATAAAATACATCATTTTATGGTTTGCAAGTTATAAACAGGGTGAAAGATGAAGCGGAAGATATGAAGGATCTAAGGCGTTGCCGCCTTGGGGTGCCCTTGATGAGGTGCCATGAGTAATATGATTAGGCTAATTAATCAGGCTCTATGCATGAAAGTATATATATAAGTGTGGAACTTGAACTGGATCCGAGCATAATCCTAACACTGCTGCCTTAGGAAATGAATATGATTGTGGTAGCTGCTTGTGTGTGGATAGATTATATGCATGAAAACAAAGTCATCCACCCAATCAATTCTTATAACACGTTGAACCCTGAACCAAAGAGTCGTTCTCAATCAACAAATTAAAGAAACATATAAAAATGTTATACCAAAACACTAAAGATTGACATGCACCAAATTAAGATGCCAACGAGGAAACCATCCATCATCTTTTGCAACCTGATATACAGAAAATGCAAATTTCCTGCACCCTAGCTAGCATGGAGAACCAGAGAATACCATAACATTGTATATGTAAAATCTCAACCCAGCATTTCTATATAGCTCCATATACTGGAGATTAGTTCTGACAATAAAAAAAATGAAAACCTTAACCAGAGAACCAGTTGCAACAACATACATGTCCACAAACTGAGTGAAGCATAAACCAGCACTACATAGTGCAAACCATACAATAATAAGAAGCAGGGACAAGGCACTCCTTTGCAGCTAGCTAGGAGAAGAATTTTCTCACTTGATGTGATCAGTTGTTAAGTGCTGGGAAGACTGGAGGCCACGGCATGACAAAAGGAAAGACTCGGTATAGATAGCCATCCTTCTTGCGAGATATCTGCATCACATTCTGCACCTCCCTTGTCTTGACATCCAATAAGAAAAGTGCCCTGCTGCCACCCACAGCGAGGAATATGTACTCAGCATCATCCCCAACAGCATATATGTCGACACTCATCGGCTCATCACCGAGGGGCACGCCTAAGATATCTCCAAACACCGCCGGAAGGAAGATGGTGTCCACGCGCTCCCACTCCCAATCAACCCCAGCATTTTCGGTCACCTGAAGGTGGTGCAAGATGTGAAGTTCAAAGCCCTTCACATGGACGAGGTAGAGCCCCGTATCGCCAGCCCGAGCGAACCTGTGGTCGAAGACACCACCCTCACCACCCGACACACCATCAGGGAGCTTGACCAGGGAGAACTTGTGGGTGACCATGTCAAACACCCCGATGTGGCCAACAATGGTGAGCATGTAGAAGGTGTTCCCCACCAGCAGGTTGTAGGGGAACTCATATGGCTCCAATGGCTTGTTCACCTGTAAGCCGGAGCCAGAAGATGTATGAGTCACCCAGGCGCCATCCTCGAGGATGTTGACCCTGAGCTCCACGTGGACAACACCAACATTGTTGGGTCTCGGTGGATAGGTGAGCTCGTACGAGTGGAAGGAGGAGAGGGGTCCGACGAGCACGACCTGAGCAACGTAGCGGTCTGGCTCCTCGATCTGCTCCACGGGAAGAGGCGGGGCAGGCAGCTGGGTGACGTCAGCTGCGCCGGTGGCCGTGCGGCGCAGTGGCCTGTGCATGGCGTAGGTGCCGGTGTGCCCGCTGGGAATGACGAGGACGCGGCCGTTCCGGCAATCCCTCACGAGATCCGGAAGTGGTCCGCCATCGTTGTTGAAGTGGAAGGCGGCCGCGACGAGGCGAGCGGCGCCGCCGGCGAACGTTGGGAGACGAGGGAGCGGCACGAACCTGCTGACGTCGTCGACGTCGCTCACCACCTTGTCGTCGTAGTTCTCGGCGTCATCATCAAGCTCGTCTTCACTAGATGACGAGTGCTGCAGCACGTCCTCGTTGCCGCGGGGCTCGCGGCCGAACACGGCGAGGAAGCCCACGAGACGAGGCGGGTGGCTAGCGCCGAAGTCGCGGAGGAACGCCGGGTCGGAGGCGGCGGCGAGCCACGGCTTGGAGACCAGCGCAGCGTCGACGAGCTTGGTCGGGGCGTCGAGGCGGATGAGAATGTGACGGAGCAGGTCTGCGTTGCCGAGCACCGACGAGACAGATGGCGGCGGCATGGTGGATGGCTGCTGCTTCGGAGCTTCCATCTCGTGCGAGAGCTATAGCTAGATTTGATCGGGAAACGATGGAGGCTAGGAAGAGAGAGGCGGCTGCTGTCTAGCTAGGGTTTTCTTCAGGATATAAAAGTGGAGGCTGGCTGCTACACCGGCCGGAGGAGAAATGGGCAAGTGAACGGAGCGGACCAGGATGACGTCCTGCTGACCGATGCAGCGTGACCTGGACGGGCCCTTTTGGTGGCGGGACAATTAATTTCGAATCAGTTTTGACTTTTGACACCAAAATACGTTCCTGCATATACTGTACTCTACCCAAATAACATGATGAGTTGATTAACAACTTTTGTGCTATTTCGGACATGTGCTAAGTACTATTCAACACGACAAAAAAAGGGGACAATCTTCACTGTGTTCATCACATTTTTATATTGCTTCAAAAGTTTTCACTGTGCTCATCACATTTATGCTATATTTCGGACTATGCTTCAAACAAACATACGATAAATGTACTAAAGTTTGTAACACGAGATTATTGTACGTCATAGTTTGAATATTTTTCCCATTGTACAATTTTTTGTGTATACAAGATAATATGTAAAAGGGTCAGACCCAAGAAAAAGAAGATCTGTACAGGGACAGTACCATGTCAACAAGAAAAAAGCTATCTAAAACTTTGTCTGGCTCCACACTTGTAGTTGCTGTATTTTTTTCTTCCTTGGCCTTCATGATTCAGAGATCTTTCACATCTGGATTCTTACTCGGAGCTCTTTGTTGAGTGTAACACTCGGCAAATGGCAGTGAGTTTGGAGTTTTGCCGACTGTGTAACAGCCCATGTAAAATTTGAATAAAAGAAGAATGTTCAAGTTTATTTTGCGACGAAGTTTAAATTTGAATTGGTTGAAGTTTGGTTGAATTTTGGGAAGAGAGAAATTTGAAAACGAAGCCAATGGATAAATTCTCTCGTGGGCCGAATCCTCCGCGGCGGCCCACCCTCTCTCTTCTTCCCTGGCGCAGCCCACCACCTCTTCTCTTCCTTCGCGCGGCCCGACCCAGCCGGCTCCTCGTTTCTCTTCTTCCCTTCGCCCGTACCGCGCGCACGCCCCGTGAGCGCCTCCACGTCGACGCCGTCGCCTAGCGCTGCCCCCGCATCACCCAGCCCCGTGCCCAGCCTACTCCGCCTGGATTCTAGCGAGTCCCTCCGCCGCCCGTGCTACTCCCCCGATTTAAACCCCGCGCGCGACGCCCGCACGCCCAAACCCTAGCCACCGTTCTTGTCCGACGTCGCCGTCCAAGGTTGCCGCAGGTGAGCTCCTTGGCACCTGCGTGTTCCTCTCCCTCCGCTCGATGCATTGGTGCTCACCGCGTCGCCCCTCGTGCTGGATGGAGAGAGAACGGGCGGGTTGAAGCTTTCGGCCGTCAACTTCTCCTTCCCCGCGCGTCGTCTCCGGTGAGTCCTCCGCGAGCTCAACCTTCGTTCCCGGCTCCCCTTCGCGTGCCCCCTCGGGTGGTGCTAAGCGCGGTGTTGGTCTTCCCTTGCAGCTCCGGAACGTCGCCGCGCGTGGTCACCGCCTCCGTTTGAGCGCGCTCGCCCGACCGCCGCAGCCCCTCCTCGTCGCCGGCCGCCGTCGAGCCTTCTCCGCCTTCCCCGAGCCCCGCTCAAGCACCCCGGTGAGCTCGCCGTCCTTTTCCCCCCGTTCCCCGGCGATTAGCCCCGGATTGAGGGTCCCCGTCGAGCTCGGTCGCCGCGCGCCATGGCCGCCGTGGAGCTCCATGCTCCCGTCGAGCTCATGCTCGTCTAGCTAGTCCCAAGGCTTCGCACCGTCGCCCGTGGCCCGTGCGCGCATCAATCGAGGGTCATGGTCGCGTCTTGGCGGGTTTTGGTGGATCCGCCATGACCGCCGCCGCGGAGCTCGCCGCCGGCGGCGCTCCGGTGGTTTCTTTGGGTCGCGGTGTGGTGCTCGTGCTACCGCAGCACTCGAGCGGTCGTTTCGCGTAAAAATCGCGCGAGTTAGTGAATCTTGGGGAGTTTCCCCTGCTGCGCCGCCGTGGAGCTTAGCTCCGACGAGCTCGCGCCGCCGCCTCTTGGCGAGCCGGTGCTCGTGGTGGTATCCGGCAGGTGCGCGAGGCGACGGGGAAGTAGTGGTGGTCGCCGTTTGGCCGCCGGCGAGCCGTAGTGCCGTCGCTCCGCGATTCCGGCATGCCCCCTGCCCTGGCGTGGCGGCGCCGCCCGTCTCCGGTGGGGTGGCGTCATGCTGATGTCACCCTCGGCGTCGGCCACGGGCCCGTCCGGTCCATGAGGGATCTTTCCCTTTTTGCGTGGGCTTGGTCCATGTGGACCGGAGAGAGATGGGCAACAGTGGGCCCGGTCCACAGCATAGTGTGGACTGGCGGAATATTCCAAGGAATATTCTGGGGAAAGGAATATTTCCTGGTTTTCCTTTTTCCAATTTCCAGAATTTCCAATAAATCCTTTTTCCATTGGAAATTCATATCTTTTTCCTGGAGCGTCGAAAAATACGCGGTCAGTTGCGTTGGGATCGTAGTGACGAGATCTACATGTTAGTGTAGTTGTTTGCCATGTTCTAGTGTCATAAATTCCGTCGTCCGTTTCGTTGCTCTCGTATTTATCTCGTTTTGCGTGCCTAACCCGTTTCATACGTTCCGTCCGTCGAGAGCTACGAGGAGTTTCCGCCCGAGCCGCAGTTTGAGGAGTTTCCGCCAGAGCAGCCGTACGAGTATCCCGACCCTGCTCGGGACCAGCGTTTCGCGAGCAAGCCGCAATCCTTGACCACTCTTGCTCCTATTTAGCAATTGCATTAAATTGATCCATGCATGATAAATGGTTACTTGCACTTGTAGTTTACCTATGCCATACTATGCTATCCTTGCCACTGTTTGCCATAGGTTGCTCTATCGTTACTCGCATGCTTAGTATTTGCTTAGATGCTTAATTGAACCCCATGATGACTATACATGTTTTTGTGTAAAATAAATTGTAGGTGTTTCATAGGTGTCGAGTTTCGTACTAGATACACCTGTAGGACTTTTGCGGGGGCGAGTGTAGGTGGTTAGGTGCTCGGGAGACTTTTGGGGAGTCTCTGTTTGGAGAGCGCCCGTTGCGGGCGCAGATTGTGTAGGAGCCTTGGGTTATGGGGCCCCTGTTGTGGTGACACCGTCGTTGAGACCGTTGTTTTGAGGAGAGGGATGGTGACTCGCCCCGGCAGCATAAGCACCGGTTCCTGGTTGCTCGCTCTTTGGTATACTAGCTTACCACGTGACCCGTATAGGCGAGCTGGATTGAGACGCTTAGTGGAGGACTGGTGGGCCCGCCGTGGTGTAGAGTTAGTGTTAGTGGGTTTTGGAGCGAGTGTCTCGACCCATGAGTAGAGGATACCCCACCTGGCCCGTGGTAGACCTTTCACACCTTCGGGACCCTTTTCTGCGTTGTGGTTGGGGATCCCGGACTCGAGGGACGGGCGCCCGCCGATCGATGCTTTGTTTATTGATCTTGTGAGTGTTGTTGTGCTTTAGCCACGACGGTGGCTGTAGTTATAGTACCTCTTCACATGGGTAGAGTTGCTTACTCTCTGCAGAGATATATAATCTATACGTATAGCCTAGCCCTCGGGTAAGGGGCAACACCATTGAGCGACACGCTTGATTAGCATTTACTACTTCTCCCCTCCGATAGGTGTTTTACTTCCGGCTTCGAGCTGTGGTCCAGTGGAGGTGTGCTGGACATAAAATCTTGACCCTTGCAGGAATGTGTTGTTTCCTGCAAGGCCACTTATAAAATTTGACTAATAATAAAATGTGAATCACATAGACTTGAGGATTAATTGCTTTAGGTGCTAGCCCTTGCCTTTCCTTGGAATATCCCAACATGCATACATTATTGCTAGGTAGTTGCGGCTTGTTGAGTACATGTTGTACGCACGGCTTTCCCACTTTGTTTTTCGGACGCTGATTCGGAGGATCCCGCTGAGCCTACCGACGGAGCCGCCGGAGAGGAGTGACGTTGTCGCCTACACACGAGTGCTTGTGGGCTTTGGGTCTTCACCGCCGATCTTCATGTGAGACGCTTCCGCTAGTTTCCTTCATGTTCTCTCGTTGGCCTGCGTGCCGCGTGTTTTGTATCCATGAGATTTGAGCATTGAGTTATGATGATGTAATTTGGAGACTCTATTATCTTGCCTTGCATTTACTCTATCTTATGGTTTTTATGATGTTAACTGTATGGGATGTACGTGTCACACTCCTGGGAGTGGCATAGAGGTACAAGGCACGGTTTTCACTATCCGGTGAAAATCGGGTCGTTACAGAGTGTTTGAGCCAACAAAAGCTATCTAAAAGAAATAGAAAGCCCAATTGTTAAAAAACTAACCAACATAGCAGAAAACCCAGTAACAAACATGGGCCAGGGCAACATTGTTCGCACGGCTACTACTTTTTCTCAATTGCCATCAGTTCAACATCGTTTATTGCTAGTCTTTGGGTTTTGATGGATCGAAAGAAAATATGTGATTGAATCTATCACCAAATCTCAGCCAACAGACATGGCGACATATGCAAAATTGATTTCATTTTAAATGGAGAAAACTTCTCATTGTACAATTTTTTTTATATACAGGATAAAATGTACAAGGCCAGACCCAAGAAAAAGAAAAAAATCTGTACAGGGACAGTACAATGTCAAAGAGAAAAAAATCTACTAGTTGCTGTATTTTCTCTTCCTTGGCCTATGACTGAGAGCTCTATCACTTCTGGATTCTTGCTCCAAGTTGGCTAGGGATGGCACATGTTGGTCGAAAATTATGTTGTTTCTATGCATGATTCCATATTGACAAACCGCAGAGAGTGAGTTGCTCCGCCCGTCTGTCCTTCAACTCTGTCAAATATATATAACGGAACAAATCTCCTTATATTTGCAGTAGGCTAATAATTTTTGTATTTGTCTCTGAAATATGTTCAAATGCAACATGGAGTTAGCGATTCATTTGTCTTTCTGATCTGTCAGAGCCAAAAGTAATGCCCAGAAATCCAATGTTTTTTCACTAAGAATAAATCACCTATTCCAACAAAAGCCCTTAAATGTTGATCAGATTTGCTCAATATCAGTTAACTGAGATATTGATGTGCTCTCAGTCAGATTTTTACTGCCGTCGGATTTGTAGGAACCATCGGGAAGATCTGTTATCATAGTCAGTACAGAGAACACCGTGCTTACATTTGCGTGGATCTTCTATTGTTCCTAGAATTGATGGCTGCATCACGGCCGTGTATAGTGGGCTTTCACCTTAGCTAGAGAATTAGAGGCTTGCAATGAGGAGGGATTAGGTGTAGGGTTTGGGGCACTGGGGGTGAGACGTCAATCGATTTTTCTGTTGTACCCCCTCAGGTGTTATATAGGTTTTGTTCATCCATCGGTATGAGCAATTAGTTCTACTGCGTCCCACTTGTCGGATTTATTGATTAATGGAGTGAGATGAAGCTAGATGTTGTCATGAAGGGGTAAGAGATCCGACATTTTGGTAGTAACAATTTGAGGTCATACGTGCACGCACAGAGTTGCCACCAGGATTCACAAAACCGATAGCAC
Source organism: Chloris gayana (assembly GCA_031894775.1). NCBI lineage: Eukaryota > Viridiplantae > Streptophyta > Magnoliopsida > Poales > Poaceae > Chloris > Chloris gayana. The sequence goes on along the minus strand of JAUNZO010001381.1, from coordinate 186,513 downwards.
CCGGACTGATTTTTGCGGAAATCTGTAAAAGCAGTCATTTCTAGTACCGATGTTTCTCCGGTTTTCCATTAGGTAAATTTTTTAAAATTTGAAAAAGTGATATGAAATATTTTAAAAAGCCTATATCAAAAATGAATAATTATGGTGAAATTTTTTTATGTCACCGTCACACGACACGCCTTCAGGGAGCTTGACCAGAGAGAAGTTGTGGGTGACCATATCAAACACCCCGAAGTAGCCAACAATGGTGAGCATGTAGAAGGTGTTCCCGACCATCAGGTTGTAGGGGAACTCCTATGGTTCCAATGGCTTGTTCACTTGTAAGCCGGAGCCCAGAGATGCATGAGTGTCCCAGGCGTCATCCTCCAGGATGTTGACCCTGAACTCGATGTTAACCCTGACCTCCATGTCAACCTGTTGTCACGTGACCCTATGCTCAAAAAAAATATTTATCTTCCTTTTGTTTCGCCTATTGATATGCATGATTCGACTAGTTTCTCCGGTTTTCCATTAGGTAAATTTTTTAAAATTTGAAAAAGTGATATGAAATTTTTTAAAAACCCTATATCAAAAAATGAATAATTATGGTGAAATTTTTTTATAAAAACTGACACATTTGTGTGTGTGTGTGTATGTGTGGGCCACAAGAACTATTACGGCCTCCATAAACTTTGTAGAGGTGGAGGACAAGCTTCGGGGGAGACATGGGGTGGTGTTAAATTCCAATTCGAAGCACTTTCTAAAAAGAAACCTTGTGGGCACTTAGGATTTGAGACTGGATGCATGGGGAGTGGACAAGCTAGAGGTGGCGGGTGGGAGGGTTGTGTGTTCTTGGGTTTGAGGTCAGATGGGGAATAGACAAGCTAGAGGTGGCGAGAGGGAGGATTGGGTGTATGAGGATAGACAAGCTGGAGGATGCGAGGGAGAAGTGGTATGGAGGCAGAATGATGTGCATGGACTTCTCACGGTTAAATTTCCATTTTAATTTTTTGCTTCAGAGGTAAGGGAGGAAGTCTCCATCGGCTGTGATATCTAGATCTGTCTTTTTTTAACACTAACTTGTTGTCCAAATTTGACCTTCTTGTGTGATATCTGTAGCACATTCTACACCTGCCTTGTCTTGACATCCAAGAAGAAAGGTGCCCTGCTGCTACCCACCGTGAGGAATACATATTCAACATCATCCCCAAGAACATATATCTAGACATTCAATGGCTCGTCGCCGAGGGTTATGCCTAAGATGTCTCCGAACACTATTGGAAAGAAGATCATTTCCACAAGATCTGACACCCAATAAGCCCTAGCATTTTCGATCACCTGAAGATGGTGCAAGATGTGAAGCTCAAAGCCCTTCACCTGGACGAGGTAGAGCGAACCTTTGGTCGAAGACACAACCCTCACCACACTACACAGCTTCAGGGAGCTTGACCAGAGAGAAGTTGTGAGTGACCATGTCAAACACCCCGATGTAGCCAAAAATGGTGAGCATAGAAGGTGTTCCCTACCAGTAGGTTGTAGGGGAACTCTTATGGTTCCAATGGCTGGTTCACTTGTTAGCTAGAGCCAGAAGATGTAAGAGTCACTGAGGCATCGTCCTTCAAGACGTTTACCTCAGATATGAATTTTTAGTGTGCTTTAGAAAGTAATGTTTGAAATATATCAAACAATTTTGACGAAATTTAAACAAACATAAAGTATTTTGATTCTGAAAATAGGTATAAGGCACACTGTGCCGTGTGCCACCCATCCTGGCACACAACACAGAATATTGTGCTGTGTGCCATAGATCTTGGCACATGGCACAAATCCTAGCATAGTTAGGTCAGCTGGCCTTGAAATTTTGGAGTCCCGAATCGATCCGTGCCAGCTCCCTCCCTCTGCCGCTGTCCATGCCAAAATTTCCACCGCACACGCGCCTCCTCTGCCTCCCTCCCGCTCCCTCCGCCTCTGCCCGGCCGCGCCTCCGCCGACGACCGCGAGCCCTTCTACCGCCGCCTCCCTCCCAGTGCCGACGCCCGCGTGCCCTCCCGCCTCTAGCAGCGATGCCCGTGCGCCCCCGGCCCCGCTCCTCCCCCGCCTGCAGCGGTAATCTTCGCTGGGATGCCATCAAGAACTCTGCAAACGTTTCAAGAACAATACAGAGTGTGAAGGAGACTGCAGCAGTATGTAGAGAATGCGGCCAAAGTTTTTGACTTAACTTCTCTTCCAACAGCTCCGAAGTAGCTTGATGAAAACGACCCTAGGGCTCTATTACAACCTCCTGAAGAATCTGCCTGCCCCAAAGTAAAATTTGCTTTCCAGGTATTTATAGCCGACTTGAAGTATCTTCAAAAACTGGCCAATCCTAAAGATTTTAACCAGCACATGTTTATTGAGGAACTAAGTAATAAGCTCTTTGGATAGGAGAATTTCTTTGCTCCTTTGCGTCACCGAAGGAATAAAGCATATGGTTACGAAATTTAATGATCTGAAGAAAGAACTTGACAGCGAGTCTGGCCAGGAGCTCCAACACAAGATGGATGTGCTATCCGAAAATAAAAAATATGCTGTCCAGGTGGTAGAGAAAGCCGTTTTGGTATGCGAGAAAATCTCCCTTCCAGTTACAAAAATAGAGTGCATCAAGCTTGCTGGAGTAAAAAGTAATGAATCAATTAATGTGCGAAAAAATGCAGGAATAAAATGTATTCAAGAAGCAGAGAAATATAAAAAAAAATTGAAGATAAAGGTGCAAGAACTGAATAAACAAATTCAAGAACAAGACAAAAAGATATAAGAGGAGAAGGATAGTTTCAGACTTGAGGAGTCTTCTGAGGTAAAAAATGCTGATTTTTTCGCCAAGCCATTGCTGAGTCTTCTACTCTTCTTCATGCCTTGAGAAAGCAGTCGCAAGGGGAAATGCTATGATCAATGGGATAGACAAGCATCATCAGCATCTTCAAGAATACTTAGGCCTGCCAATGCATCTACATGCAATTCTCTCCCTCATCGCTCACATCAGAAATAAGTTTTCCTTTTGATTTTGTGATTTTGCGAGGCGACAATCGATAACTTATCCATCTTATTTAGTTTATATATGTTGCTTTAGATGAATTCTTCTACTTGGATGCTTCAAATATTGAGATTCCATACTATTACTCTTCTAGAGTGCCGCCTATGTACTGGCAGATGCGATACATGAGATTGTTTAAATTTGCATTTTCATCGTGCACCATGTTCTAGTGTTTCAAAATGGATCACAACTAGTTACTATTTTATCCAATTTTTGGGATGAATTCTGTTGCATCTATATTTCTCAATGCATGACTTCACATTATGTTCTTGCATAGTTTTGCGTGTCATGTATATGTTTGTATGCTGTTGCAAGTATTTTGTTGATCGCAATCGTTATTTTTTATGTTGCACTTGCAATGGTTGATAAAAGTGAATGAGCCAAAGTCAAATTCCATCAACTTAAGATATGGACAGATTGTATCTTAGGATTTAGAGGAATATGGAATTATAGGCCTTACAATGGATGAGACAAATAGCCAAGAAGGGTAGCAAGTCATCATCAGCAAGATCAAAATTATATGTTTGTGTATCCCAAATAATCTTATTTAGTTATTTGATTAATTGTTGATTCATAATTGATCATTAAGATTGTGCATTAGGGTGAGTTGTGGAAACAACTTGGGATTGAGAGTGGCATACAAGATCCTCATGGAACTATTAGTGATACGGGGCAAAAACGATTGTTCTAGTAAGTTATATGACTGTCATTTGTTTATAATTTGCACAGCTTGTTGCAGTTCAACAATATTTGTAAAGCATGAACACAACCATGTGTCATGTGCCTTTAGTACAAGGTCTTTTGCCTCCCCCCACCCCCCACCCCCACACACACATGGTTTTTGCGGCCTCTCTCTCTCTCTCTCTCTCTCATAAGCACACATGCATAAAAACAACAACGACAAAACAACATGCACATGAACTAGCCCACACGGATATAGACACATGCTTCCCTCCATGAAATATTTGTATTGTGCACACACATACTCACCTCGTAGCGTTGTTCACACACATACTCACTTCATGATACGAGTCACACCATTGATGTTATTTGACAGTTGGCAACGAGTAAATAAGCCAATGTGGTTTGGTTTCCTACCCGACCCTCTCCACATCAAATACACACCATATACTACATAAAACATGTTTCTAGTAACTTGTCACAATAAGGCCATATTATAACAATTGACATACCTTGACCATATAAAGGGCTCGCAGTTTCACATCTTGCACTATCTTCAGGTGACAGAGAATACTGGGGCAAATTTGGAATGGGATCTCGTCGACACGACCTTCCTTTCGGTGGTGTTTGGAGACATTTTAAGCATGCACCTCGGTAATGAGCCGGTGAATGTCGAAATATATGCTGCTTGGGGACGATGCTTGAGTTCATATTCCTCATGGTGAGTGGCAACATGGCACCACAATTCTTCCTATACAAAAATAAATTCAAAATTCCTAGAAAATCCCAGCTAGTGCAAATTTGCAAATAAGCCCCTCGTCTTTTCCTATATTATGTTTAGGTCCTTGAAAATTTATAGAAGGATCCCCAACCTTTTTGGAAATTATATTTCAAGTCCCTAACATTTTGCAAAAAGGCCCCTCCGTATTTTTATGTATTTACAAATAGGTCCCTATGACCTCAAAAGTATTTACAAAAAGGTCCCTAAAATTTTTGGACTTCATATCTTTTGATCCAGGACTCCGTTTTAGACGATTCTTGCGCTCACGCGATCATTCCGACACAAGGAATCTTTTGCAAGCCACCATAATCTTATCCCATCATAATCTTTTCCATCCCCCCCCTTAATCTCCCATCTCCACCGTCCGAACTCCGTTTTCACCGATTCTTCCGCTCGTTGAACTACCGAATCCCGACATATCCGAACGAAACCCCCTCCTAAACTCCGACCTACCTCTACTAGCCATGGGTATACACTAAACCTTCGATGTAAATGGAGTTTTAATTGGAGCTTGATTGTTTTCTTATTTATTTTATTTTATTTCCGTATTAGCTTCACATATTATAGAGGCGGAGAATCCGAAGGAGCCCCAAGCTGGAGACGACGCCCGATGGCCCAAGTCTCAAGACGGATTCCGACGCCAAGTCGAGTAATGACGCGAGGCACGACTACTAAGGATATAGCATTTCCAGGCAAGCTCTAACTATCCTTGAGCATATTTATCCTACGAAAAATAGTATAGAACCAACATGGAGCCTACTCTATATTGCATGCTCTCTTGAGTGCCATTGTTTGCTTTGCATGAAATATCACCTAATTGCCGATCTGGTAATTCCATTGTGGTTACCAAAACCCCGCCTTACTTGCCTTACCCTGCCATATCATAAACTCCACTTATACCGACATTAGATGCCTAATGTACAAAATATAGCTATGCTTGGAAGCGCTTAGGAACTTGGCGATGATACTCATCGCATCGCTATACCATATATCTATTTTATGAAAATGTGTGAAAATGAGTTTGGTGGTGTGTGTTGATGGGTGGGTGATTAGTCCAACTGTGTTAAGGTGAAGTTGGGTGGGAAATGTTATCGATCGTGGGTGAAACTCGTAGTACTGGTGTACATTACTTGATGATTAGGTGTTATCCATTTGCGATGGACGAGTGTTTGTCCTGCCATATAAGGACCGGTTCTTCGGACCCCAAATTGGTGATTTAGTGTACAACCACATATCCGAGTTATGGGCAGGACTGTGCATCAAACCTTGGGTTACGAAGCAAGAAGTTCCACAGGGTGTAGTAGATGACAGAGGTCCGTGGACCGTTTATTTGGTAAAGTCCAGTACTTGGCACATATATGGTGGACGGTATGCTTGTGTCATACGCGTCGGGTCCCTGGGCATTCGGGGTGGACTTGTGAGCGTGCCTAGTTGCGGTGGCGGTGTTATGTGTTCCATAGCTAAGAACATAGAGCTTATGGGTAAAGTGTACCAACCTCTGCAGAGTGTAAAAAACTATCCGGATGTCCGTTGTCACGGTATATTGACACGCCAAATCTTGAGCTCTCATTGATTAGCCACAAATATGAAATCCTTGATGTGTTTGAGTGGGCAGCCTTGCGTCCGTGAGTTTTGGAAAGGTGTTTGATGTGGATATTGGAGATCCATCCCTGTTAAAACTTCGAGAACTGGCGAGAAGGGATTTATACTCTCCCCAGGGCCTACCAACTAAAATATTGACAGGTCCCTCTTTCCTTGATATCTATTCTTAGTGAGCCCCGCATTGCTTAGCTGCTAGCGCAAATATCCAACCCTTGCCTATATCCTTGCTACAACCTCCATGCATAATTATACCCTTTGAGTAGTGTTGGAGATTGCTGAGTACCTTATGTACTCACGGTCTGTTCATTGTGGTTTTTGGTGAATAAACTCCAAAAGTGATAGAGACGGTTAAGTTTTGTCTATGCTCAAGTTGTCTGTGGATGATTGAAGTGATCAACTATTGCCCTTTCCGCTCCACAATCTATCACCCACCCAATAACACCTTCCACCAAACTCATTTTACACATTTTCGCATAGAGGGATGTATAATGGCCAATAAGGGTTTAATATTCATATCTATAGTAATAGAATGTTAACATAAAACAAGTGGGTCTCTAAGAAAATAATTGCAAGGAATAATAATAATAAGAATAGGCTCTTAAATAGGTGTGAGTTTAGCAGAATAATAGGAGCAATCATGATCAAGGAATATATAGAGCTTGCACTGGCAACGCTATATCCTTAAAAGTCTTACCTCACATCGCTACTCATCTTGGCGTCGGAATCTATCTTAGACTTGGGCCGGCGGGCGTCGTCTCCAGACTTGGGGCTCCTTCGGATTCTCCGCCTCTATAGTACATGAACCTATACAAAAATAAGATAAAATAAATAAGAAAACAATCAATCTCCAATTAAAACTCCATAGATCAGAAGGTTTGATGTATACCAGTGGGAGACATGGATAGATCGGACTTTAGGAGGGCAAGGTCCGGGTTATGTGAATTGGTTTGGATATGCCAAAACTAAGAAGTTCAACGGCGGAAGAATTGATGGAAACAGAGTTCGGACGGTGAAGATGGGAGATTAAGGGGGCAAAGGGAGAAATATTTTGTCACAAATGAGATTATGGTAGTTGGCAAAGGATTCCTCATGTTGAGGGGATCGTGTGAGCGCATGAATTGCCCGAAACAGAGTTCCAGGTCAAAAGATATGAGTTTTGGAAATTCTAGGGACCTTTTGTAATACTTTTATGGTCATATGGATCTATTTGTAATTACATAAAAGTATGGAGCCTTTTTGTAAAAACTAGGAAAATAAAAGATAATTTCTAGAAAGTTTAGGGATCTTTGTGTAAAAATTTATGGAACCGAACGTCGGGGCTTAAATCCAAAAGTGCGTAAGCTGGGATTTTACTGGGATTTTCGGAATTATTTTTATATGGAAAAGGCTATGGACCGGGTCCACCGGCTAGAGGACCGGGTCCACGAGGGCGGTGTATAGGTTTATGAAGACCGGATGAACCTCGACCGTTGGATTTGAGATGGAGGGCTAGGATTAAATCAGTGCAGGGGTACGGTGGGATTTAATAGTGACCGTAGCTCACCAAATGGACAACCGAGAGAGGTTGGGGGCGAATCGCGGTGGCGGGCGGTGGTCGGAGCAGGGGCGCGCGCTCGGAACTCGCCGGAATGCTCACCGGCGGCCGCTATGACGGTCGGGGATCTACGACGTGATGCGTTACCGGGAGTGGTGGTGATGGTGGGCAGCGGGCGATGGTGAGGATAAGCGGGCGGAGACAGGGCGCGACCGTGATGTTGTGCGTTTGCGTGTACGCGCAGGGAGTGAGGGGTTTGCGAGGGGTTGGGCACGCGCACGGGGGTGCACCGGTGCGTGCGATGGTGCTGCTCGGCCAAGGAAGGCGACGACGGTGGCCGGCGACACGCGGCCATGAGGCGGGTTGCGGGTGCGCGGGGATAGTAGGGAGGGGGAAGGCGGAGCTCGGGCCGACGCGGGTAGCTGCGAGCTCGACGCCTCGACTTTGATGGGCGCGGGCGATGCGTGGCGGCCAAGGCGGAGGGGCTGACAGCGGTGGCGGCTAGCTCGAGGAAGGGCGAGGTCCGATACGGCGGGGCTTTGCGGCGATAGCATGGCCCGCGAGGCACGCTCGTCCGGGAGCGAGAGCATGAGGGGGCCTGGTACGGCCGATGGTGGCGCAGCGTGTCACATGATGGGCAGCGGTGGTGCCGGCGAGAGGAGGGAGCCGAGCCATGCGGCGCGCTCCTGGCCTTTCGTCGGATCACGGGCCGCGTGATCGTGTGGGCCATGTGGAGGTGAAGCGCGGCTGGGCTGGCAGTGGAAGGGGAGAAAATGAGTGCGTGAACGAAAAAGGGATTTGTTATGGATTTAAATTGGTTTGTGAGTGTTTCGAAGTTTTAAGAATTGGAGCAACACTCAGCAAATAAATCAGGAATAAAAATTCACTCATCAAGGTACATCTTATAATTGTCGGAAAAAATAAATTTCCATTTCTTGTTTATTTACTTAATGGAGTTTTGTTTTCGAAAAATCATGATTCGTAAGATAAAATCCTAAAATTTTTAAATTTGACATGAAATTTGAATTGGATTTAAGTTTTCAAATTTTGGGGTGTTACGATTTGGGACCTTACCCATGAAATAAAAAGGAATTTAGCATATTTAAAAAAGAAATATGAACTATGTGTCTGAATGATTTTTAAATTCTAAAAAAGTAAAATAAAGTCTGATAATCATTAGATATGTCATGATGTGATGGTATTACAAGTGGAAGCTACGATAAAAAGTAGAGAACATTCTGCACAAGTTGTCACATATGTTGTTTGCAAAACGGAGGATCTTCAAGTAAGAACCTTAGAGTTGAAAATGAATTGTTAAGATTTGGCATCAAATTAGTGGTCAAATTTGAATTTTTAACTACAAATCATTTTATATAGGTCATAGATTATATAAATTGTGTTATGTAAAAACTTAATTATTGTTAAATTTGTTTTATAATTTTATTTTTTTAAGCACGTTGGAATTTTTCTTTGCCGAGTGCTTTTTATTGACACTTGCTTTTTATTGACACTTCGCAAAGAATGATTTGCTGAGTTTTGTTTTTCCTGCACTCAACAAAGCTGGGATGTTATGGATCCACCCACTCAAAATTGTGGCCACCCATTGATCTAAAAAATTAGGTGCGGATCTATCCCTCCCTCCTCTTCTATTTCTTCCAACAGCCTCCTCCCGTCATCTCTCTCTCTCTCTCTCTCTCTCTCTCGCTCTCTCTCTCTCTCTCTCTCTCTCTCTCCCGACGGCAGAAGGCTGGGCATCGGCACGTGCGGTGGCGGACAGGCGGCGAGCAACGTAGCGGCAAGCAGGGCGACGGCTGACAGCAGGTTGGCAGTAGGTAGCGGCAACTAGTGGTCGAAGACAATGTGCTCATCACACGACACACCTTCAGAGAGCTTGACCAGAGAGAAGTTGTGGGTGACCATGTCAAATACCCCGATGTAGCCACAATGGTGAGCATGTAGAAGGTGTTCCTGACCAGCAGGTTGTAGGAGAACTCATATGGCTCCAATGGCTTGTTCACCTGTAAGCCGGAGCCAGAAGATGTATGAGTCACCCCGGCGCCGTCCTCCAGGATGTTGATCCTGAGCTTGATGTTAACTGAGCTCCACGTCAATCTATGGGCACATGCCCCTATGTTCACAGAAATATTTACCTTCCTTTTGTTTCAACAATTTATATGTATGATTCGGCTAGTTTGTAGTCCGAGACAAATTTGTTCAGGAAAAAACTGGTGGTGGAACTACTCTTTTGAATGTGATGTCAATTTAGTCGTCTTGAGTATTTTTTTCAAGTTCATTAGTTTTGTCAACCCTGGTGGCAACTCTGTGCATGCACGCCGAAGAAGAGGAGGTGGCCCGCCCCACGCCGCACCGGTTTTGACAAAAATCAGTCCAATCTTATTCTGATATATGCTTTCCCTGTTTAATTTTTGCTGGGCTTTAAACAGCTGGTGTCCGGTCATTATTTTTATAACCTCCTTCTTCACTAGTAATAACACATACACATGCTAAGACGTGTCCTGACTAAAATATGTTATACTGACTTTTCCCTAGAAAACACATAGTCAGAAAGGGGTTACACACCGGCACTCTACTGCAATTTTTTTATCAATATTCGATTTTTTATTATTTAATATTAAAAGTCTTCTAATTTTAAAAATTACAAAACTAGTCTCTTTGTTGCTCGATGAATATGCAATAGGACCTAGCACCCAACCTTGAGACGGGATCCGAGTTCGGTGGCACAACGGTTGAGCGACGGGTTGGATGGATGTTTTTTCAAATTTTTTAGCGTAACAGTTAAGGATCCTAAAGTCTCAATTAAATATACTTTTACACATCCAAACATCATGCTGATTTAGTAATATACATGTGCTGACACAACTATTTTAGCTTACAATAGTCCAAGAGAAGTGGTTAACTTTGAACTAAGAATCTTTAAAGTACTCTAGTCGTTGAGCAGTAAATTAAATTTTAGACTAAATTAACCTTCTCTGAAAAATATCAAAAAATACCAAAATTAATTATATAGATAAAAATATCAAAATAATGTTTTATCATGGTATGGTTGCATTGAAAATTTTGATTTCTTTGAACTGAATTCAAATTTAAATTTGAATTCAAATTATACATGACCATACTTTAGACTCCAACTTCTCCCAATGAGTTATGCTCTGAATAAAGGACTCTAACTCATTAGGATTCAAAAAGTAAAATAATAATGACAGATTCATGGTTGCCACTACAAATGCAAAATTTAAAAGAAAAAGGTCAACATGCCCGAAGAGCCTCATTCCCGATCAAGATCTGCTCAAGCTAGTGGCACCATGCGTCATAGCTTGTGCATTCCCATGCATCCAGTCTCAAACCTTAAGTGCCCACAAGGTTTCTTTTTAGAAAGTAGTTTCGAATTGGAATTTAACACCCCATGTCTCCCCGAAGCTTCTTCTCCACCTCTACAAAGTTTATGGAGGCCATAATAGTTCTTGTGGCCCACACACACACACACACACACACACCAACTCTACAAAAATGTGTCAGTTTTCATAAAAAAATTCACCATAATTATTCATTTTTGATATAGGCTTTTTAAAAAAATTCATATCACTTTTTCAAATTTAAAAAAAATTACCTAATGGAAAATCGGAGAAACTAGTCGAATCATGCATATCAATAGGCGAAACAAAAGGAAGATAAATATTTTTTTGAGCATAGGGTCACGTGACAACAGGTTGACATGGAGCTCAGGGTTAACATCGAGTTCAGGGTCAACATTCTGGAGGATGACGCCTGGGACACTCATACATCTCTGGGCTCCGGCTTACAAGTGAACAAGCCATTGGAACCATAGGAGTTCCCCTACAACCTGATGGTTGGGAACACCTTCTATGCTCACCATTGTTGGCTACTTCGGGGTGTTTGATATGGTCACCCACAACTTCTCTCTGGTCAAGCTCCCCGAAGGTGTGTCGTGTGACGGTGTCACAAAAAAAATTTCACCATAATTATTCATTTTTGATATAGGCTTTTTAAAATATTTCATATCACTTTTTCAAATTTTAAAAAAATTACCTAATGGAAAACTGGAGAAACATCGGTACTAGAAATGACTGCTTTTACAGATTTCCGCAAAAATCAGTCCGGGTGCTATCGGTTTTGTGAATCCTGGTGGCAACTCTGTGCGTGCATGTATGACCTCAAATTGTTACTACCAAAACGTCGGATCTCTTACCCCTTCATGACAACATCTAGCTTCATCTCACTCCATTAATCAATAAATCCGACAAGTGGGATGCAGTAGAACTAATTGCTCATACCGATGGATGAACAAAACCTATATAACACCTGAGGGGCTACAACAGAAAAATCGATTGACGTCTCACCTCCAGTGCCCCAAACCCTACACCTAATCCCTCCTCCTTGCAAGCCTCTAATTCTCTAGCTAAGGTGGAAGCCCACTATACACGGCCGTGATGCAGCCATCAATTCTAGGAACAATAGAAGATCCACCTTAAATGACCTCAACTTCAAATCGAGATGGCTACATGAGAGGCGTCTAAAATGGAGGAGAAGGCGGTCTGAGCAGCTCGCCAACAATCTGACTGGGCAAGGAAGGATGCAGTACGAGCAGTTCTTTACCTTTTGAGAAGAAACGAATGCAAAAAAAATAGACTCGACCCGAGGTCATAGATAAGCTAAAAACAACACGCAAATGTAAGCACGGTGTTCTCTGTACTGACTATGATGACAGATCTTCCCGATGGTTCCTACAAATCCGACGGCAGTAAAAATCTGACTGAGAGCACATCAATATCTCAGTTAACTGATATTGAGCAAATCTGATCAACATTTAAGGGCTTTTGTTGGAATAGGTGATTTATTCTTAGTGAAAAAACATTGGATTTCTGGGCATTACTTTTGGCTCTGACAGATCAGAAAGACAAATGAATCGCTAACTCCATGTTGCATTTGAACATATTTCAGAGACAAATACAAAAATTATTAGCCTACTGCAAATATAAGGAGATTTGTTCCGTTACATATATTTGACAGAGTTGAAGGACAGACGGGCGGAGCAACTCACTCTCTGCGGTTTGTCAATATGGAATCATGCATAGAAACAACATAATTTTCGACCAACATGTGCCATCCCTAGCCAACTTGGAGCAAGAATCCAGAAGTGATAGAGCTCTCAGTCATAGGCCAAGGAAGAGAAAATACAGCAACTAGTAGATTTTTTTCTCTTTGACATTGTACTGTCCCTGTACAGATTTTTTTTTCTTTTTCTTGGGTCTGGCCTTGTACATTTTATCCTGAATATAAAAAAAGTTGTACAATGAGAAGTTTTCTCCATTTAAAACGAAATCAATTTTGCATATGTCGCCATGTCTGTTGGCTGAGATTTGGTGATAGATTCAATCACATATTTTCTTTCGATCCATCAAAACCCAAAGACTAGCAAGAAACGATGTTGAACTGATGGCAATTGAGAAAAAGTAGTAGCCGTGCGAACAATGTTGCCCTGGCCCATGTTTGTTACTGGGTTTTCTGCTATGTTGGTTAGTTTTTTAACAATTGGGCTTTCTATTTTTTTAGATAGCTTTTGTTGGCTCAAACACTCGGCAAAACTCCAAAAACACTGCCCTTTGCCGAGTGTTACACTCAACAAAGAGCTCCGAGTAAGAATCCAGATGTGAAAGATCTCTGAATCATGAAGGCCAAGGAAGAAAAAAATACAGCAACTACAAGTGTGAAGCCAGACAAAGTTTTAGATAGCTTTTTTCTTGTTGACATGGTACTGTCCCTGTACAGATCTTCTTTTTCTTGGGTCTGACCCTTTTACATATTATCTTGTATACACAAAAAATTGTACAATGGGAAAAATATTCAAACTATGACGTACAATAATCTCATGTTACAAACTTTAGTACATTTATCGTATGTTTGTTTGAAGCATAGTCCGAAATATAGCATAAATGTGATGAACACAGTGAAAACTTTTGAAGCAATCTAAAAATGTGATGAGCACAGTGAAGATTGTCCCTTTTTTTATCGTGTTGAATAGTACTTAGCACATGTCCGAAATAGCACAAAAGTTGTTAACTCATCATGTTATTTGGGTAGAGTACAGTACATGCAGGAACGTATTTTGGTGTCAAAAGTCAAAACTGATTCGAAATTAACTGTCCCGCCACCAAAAGGGCCCGTCCAGGTCACGCTGCATCGGTCAGCAGGACGTCATCCTGGTCTGCTCCGTTCACTTGCCCATTTCTCCTCCGGCCGGTGTAGCAGCCAGCCTCCACTTTTATATCCTGAAGAAAACCCTAGCTGGACAGACGCCGCCTCTCTCTTCCTAGCCTCCATCGTTTCCCGATCAAATGTAGCTATAGCTCTCGCGCGAGATGGAACTCCGAAGCAGCAGCCATCCACCATGCCGCCGCCGTCTGTCTCGTCGGTGCTCGGCAACGCAGACCTGCTCCGCCGCATTCTCATCCGCCTCGACGCCCCGACCAAGCTTGTCGACGCCGCGCTGGTCTCCAAGCCGTGGCTCGCCGCCGCCTCCGACCCGGCGTTCCTCCGCGACTTCGGCGCTAGCCACCCGCCTCGTCTCGTGGGCTTCCTCGCCGTGTTCGGCCGCGAGCCCCGCGGCAACGAGGACGTGCTGCATCACTCGTCATCCAGTGAAGACGAGCTTGATGATGACGCCGAGAACTACGACGACGAGGTGGTGAGCGACATCGACGACGTCAGCAGGTTCGTGCCGCTCTCTCGTCTCCCAACGTTCGCCGACGGCGCCGCTCGCCTCGTCGCGGCCGCCTTCCACTTCAACAATGATGGCGGACCACTTCCGGATCTCGTGAGGGATTGCCGGAACGGCCACGTCCTTGTCATTCCCAGCGGGCACACCGGCACCTACGCCATGCACAGGCCGCTGCGCCGCACGGCCACCGGCGCAGCTGACGTCACCCAGCTGCCTGCCCCGCCTCTTCCCGTGGAAGCAGATCGAGGAGCCAGACCACTACGTTGCTCAGGTCGTGCTCGTCGGACAAGGCGCTAACGCCCTCTCCTCCTTCCACTCGTACGAGCTCACCTATCCACCGAGACCCAACAATGTTGGTGTTGTCCACGTGGAGCTCAGGGTCAACATCTTCGAGGATGGCGCTTGGGTGACTCATACATCTTCTGGCTCCGGCTTACAGGTGAACAAGCCATTGGAGCCATATGAGTTCCCCTACAACCTGCTGGTCGGGAACACCTTCTACATGCTCACCATTGTTGGCCACATTGGGGTGTTTGACATGGTCACCCACAAGTTCTCCCTGGTCAAGCTCCCTGACGGTGTGTCGGGTGGTGAGGGTGGTGTGTTCGACCACAGGTTCGCTCGGGCTGGCGATACGGGGCTCTACCTCGTCCATGTGAAGGGCTTTGAACTTCACATCTTGCACCACCTTCAGGTGACCGAAAATGCTGGGGTTGATTGGGAGTGGGAGCGCGTGGACACCATCTTCCTTCCGGCGGTGTTTGGAGATATCTTAGGCGTGCCCCTCGGTGATGAGCCGATGAGTGTCGACATATATGCTGTTGGGGATGATGCTGAGTACATATTCCTTGCTGTGGGTGGCAGCAGGGCACTTTTCTTATTGGATGTCAAGACAAGGGAGGTGCAGAATGTGATGCAGATATCTCGCAAGAAGGATGGCTATCTATACCGAGTGTTTCCTTTTGTCATGCCGTGGCCTCCAGTCTTCCCAGCACTTAACAACTGATCAGATCAAGTGAGAAAATTCTTCTCCTAGCTAGCTGCAAAGGAGTGCCTTGTCCATGCTTCTTATTATTGTATGGTTTGCACTATGTAGTGCTGGTTTATGCTTCACTCAGTTTGTGGACATGTATGTTCTTGCAACTGGTTCTCTGGTTAAGGTTTTCATTTTTTTTTATTGTCAGAACTGTTCTCCAGTATATGGAGCTATATAGAAATGCTTGGTTGAGATTTTACATATACAATGTTATGGTATTCTCTGGTTCTCGATGCTAGCTAGGGTGCAGGAAATTTGCATTTTCTGTATATCAGGTTGCAAAAGATGATGGATGGTTTCCTCCTTGGCATTTTAATTTGGTGCATGTCAACACCTTTAGTGTTTTGGTATAACATTTTGATATGTTTCTTTAATTTGTTGATTGAGAACGACTCTTTGGTTCAGGGTTCAACGTGTTATAAGAATTGATTGGGTGGATGACTTTGTTTTCATGCATATAATCTATTCACACACAAGCAGCTACCACAATCATATACATTTCCTAAGGAAGCAGTGTTAGGATTATGCTCGGATCCAGTTCAAGTTCCACACTTATATATACACTTTCATGCATAGAGCCTGATTAATTAGCCTAATCATATTACTCATGGCACCTCATCAAGGGCACCCCAAGGCGGCAACGCCTTAGAGCCTTCATATCTTCCGCTTCATCTTTCACCCTGCTTATAACTTGCAAACCATAAAATGATGTATTTTATTTCCTAGCAGAGAGTGAAACATGTTGCAAGTCGTTGGCCCTGTCATATTGGTAGAAGTAGAATTCAATGTATAAGTTTAATAAATAATGCTTATGAAATATTGTGAAATCATTTCCCGAAACAGATATATATGTTTCCCAATTCATAATGCCTTGTTATCTTTAAATAAAGCTTTAAATTACATGAAGCCAGTGCCTGATAGTTTGATAACGTGGAAGAACCTGTTTAGTTAAACTACTGGAGATCTGCCTATTGCAAGAACAATTCTAGGTGCATAAAATACTGGCTCAATACATGAGCCTTGCCTCAATCGTCATCTAGACATGGCTCACACATGCATATGCATGGTCATTGATAAAGTTGTTAATGGGTTATACTTTACCAGAGCTCTTGAACATGATACTGAGGATTTCTCGCAGAATTTATTATAGAAGGACTAAATTAAATCATGGAACAACAATATCCTTTTTGTCTTGGTAGGATAATGGTATATTTTCCACCTCCTAAGTGAGAAAAAATGAATATAACCCACATTTTATTTTTCAAATAAAATATTAGAGCTAACAAGATGGGGGAAGGGAGTGGTGAAGACACACAAAAATCATTAAGGCACGACAATTTGACAAAATCATGGAAATGTGCCTTCTTGGCGAAAAATAGGGAGTTCACCACAGTGCAAGCAATTTTCCATTTTTCTTTGAGATATTTACAAGAAGACAGAACGAGAAAAATGTGGGAAAAGAATCTGAATAATTATTTTAATGAAATATAGGCATTTCTCCGCATAAATTAACTGATATTTTTTAGTTTGTACGTGTGGAAACTTGCAGGATGAGTAAAATCTATTTGTCCACCTTGCACTGATAGTTATCCGACCCCTTTCTCGCTTTAGTTTTTCTCTAACTACATGGACGCATATGATTCAAGATTTCAAGTTGAGGGGATACTATAACACAGTAATTAAGCAGGTTCGTGCCGCTCCCTCGTCTCCCATTGTTCGCCGGCGGCGCCGCTCGCCTCGTCGCGGCCGCCTTCCACTTCAACAAGGATGGCGGACCACTTCCGGATCTCGTGAGGGATTGCCGCAACGGCCACGTCCTCGTCATTCCCAGCGGGCAGACCGGCACCTACGCCATGCACAGGCCGCTGCGCCACACGGCCACCGGCGCAGCTGACGTCACCCAGCTGCCTGCCCCACCTCTTCCCATGGAGCAGATCGTGGAGCCAGACCGCTACGTTGCTCAGGTCGTGCTCGTCGGACCAGGCGCTAACGCCCTCTCCTCCTTCCACTCGTACGAGCTCACCTATCCACCGAGACCCAACAATTTTGGTGTTGTCCACGTGGAGCTCAGGGTCAACATCTTGGAGGATGGCGCTTGGGTGACTCATACATCTTCTGGCTCCGGCTGTTGGGGATGATGCTGAGTACATATTCCTTGTTGTGGGTGGCAGCAGGGCACTTTTCTTATTGGATTTCAAGACAAGGGAGGTGCAGAATGTGATGCAGATATCTCGCAAGAAGGATGGCTATCTATACCGAGTGTTTCCTTTTGTCACGCCGTGGCCTCCAGTCTTCCCAGCACTTAACAACTGATCAGATCAAGTGAGAAAATTCTTTTCCTAGCTAGCTGCAAAGGAGTGCCATGTCCCTGCTTCTTATTATTGTATGGTTTGCACTATGTAGGGGAGGTACATAGTGCTACTTCCTACCCAACCCTGCCGTAGGGGAGGTCATGCGCATTCATCCATAGCACCATTCTTACACTTTCGACCTCGCTTCATGTAAAAGGGTTAACTCGGTGGTGCTATGGTTGGAACGAGGATTATAAGCTGACCCTCACCCACCTAAACTTCCAAAGTGGGATTAATCCCACCTTCATTTTAGTTCATGGGCCACTTGGGCTCAATCCATAACTACTACAGGCTTCTAACAGGTTGGGGTGTTACATATATAGTGTGTATTTCATGCGGAGAGGGCCGGGTAGAAAACCAAACCACATTATCTTATTCACCCATTGTCAACCATCAAATAACATCAATGGTGTGGCTCATATCATGAAGTGAGTATGTGTGTGCACAACACAAATATTTCACTCAAGGAAGCATGTGTTTATATGTGTGTGGGATAGTTTGTGTGCATGTTGTTTTGTCGTTGTTGTTTTTATGCATGTGTGTGTATGAGAGATAGAGAGAGAGAGAGAGAGAGAGAGAGAGAGAGAGAGAGAGAGATGTTGTTGTTTGTATGCCTGTGTGCGTGATGCAAGGGTGAAATGGATGCTGGGAATTGGAGATAGACGAAGTTGAAGATGCCGAGAGCGTTGAGGGCTGCTTCATCCTTCTACTTCGGCTTGCATGGCACCGCAGGCAAGGAAGTGCAGGTTTTCCTTGAGGAGATAAATGCGACATTTGGGTGCCATCACAGTGGTAGATCGCCATCAGCGGCAATCAAAGATGACCGGCCTAAATCCTAAAAGGTAAGTTTCATGCTCACCAGCATTCTCTTAATCGGAGAGACGATAAATGCATTATACCAATACCATAACATTGTATATTTCAAATCTCAACCCAACATATATAGCTCCACATAAATGCAGATGATTAACTGTGAAAATATAATATGCAAGAAAAATAAAAACCTTAGCCAGCAACCAATTGCAACAACATACATTTCCATTAACTAACCAAGGCATAAAAAAGGCAGATAGTTCAAAAAAATAGAACAATATGAAATGGGCAAAAAATACTCCTTCAAAGGAGAAGAAGTGTCATTTGATATTATTACGGATGCTCAGTTATCTTGTTCTTCCACAGGTGCTGGGTAGACGGGAGGTCGTGGCATCACAAATGGAAAAACTCGGTATAGATAACCATCCTTCTTGTGGGATGTTTATAGCATATTCTCCACCTTCCTTGTCTTGACATCCAATAATAAGAAAAGTGCCTTGCTGCCACCCATCGTGAGGAATATGAACACAGCAACGTCCCCAACAGCATATATTTCGACATTCACTTACTCATCACAGAGGAGTATACCTAAGATGTCGCTGAACACCGCCGGAAGGAAGATCGTGTCCACGAGATCCCACTTCCAATTAGCCCCAACATTCTCCATCATCTGAAAATGGCGCAACATGTGAAGCTCAGAGCCCTTGACACGGTCGAGGTTCGTTAATTGTTATAACAGAGCCTTATTGTGGCCGTTACTAGAAACATGTTCTATGCACTATATAGTGTGTATTTCATGCAGAGAGGACCGAGTAGGGATCCAAACCACATTGGCTTATTCGCTCGTTGTCAACCATTAAATAACATCAGTGGTCTGGCTCATATCACAAAGTGATTATGTGTGTGCACAACACAAATATTTCACTAGGGAAGCATGTGTCTATATGTGTGTGGGCTAGTTCGTGCATGTTTTTTTTGTATGCCTGTGTGTGCAAGAGAGAGAGAGAGAGAGAGAGAGAGAGAGGGAGAGAGAGGAAGGGAGGGAGGGAGGGAGGGAGGCCGCAACATATATCTCGACATTCATTGGCTCATCTCTGAGGGGCATGCCTAAGATATCTCCGAACACCACTAGAAGGAAGATCGCACTATGGGAGAACCCCTCTTTGTCATGTGCCCATGGCACTTAGCAAAGTGCACTCGACAAAGAGCTCACGATAAATAAGTTCCCTGCAAAAAGCTCTTTGCTGACTTTTTGTCGGGTACTCGGCAAAATAAAGTGCTTTGATCGGGCTGCTGGAGGGTTTGCCAAGTGCCAAATGGCAGGGACTTGGCAAACCCGAGGAGCTTTGCCGAGTGGCTGACAAAAAGCAGTCAGGCACTTATTTACCGTGAGCACTTTACCAATTGCAGCACTCGGCAAAGCCTTTGTTGAGTGCATTTGGGGCTTTGCCGAGTGCCATATGGTGACCCTCGGTGAAGCTCCTAGGTTTTATCAATTGTTGCAGGGTAGACACTCAACAAACACGGCAAACATGCCGGCACTCGACATTGTTGGGTTTCCCGTAGTGATGTGTCCACGCGCTCCCACTCCCAAACAGCCTTGGAAAACTCCCCGTCCGAAGATGGTGCAAGATGTGAAGTTCAAAGCCCTTAACATAAATAAGGTAGAGCCCCATTTTGCCGGCCTGAGCGAACTTGTGATCGAAGACACCACCTTCACCACACGACACGCCATCGGGGAGCTTCACCAGGGAGAAGTTGTGGGTGATCATGTCAAACACTCGATGTAGCCAAGGATGATGAGCATGTAGAAGGCGTTCCCCATGAGCAGGTTGTAGGGGAACTCGTATGGTTCTAGTGGCTTGTTCACTTGTAAGGCGAAGCCAGAAAATGTATGAGTCACCTAGTCTCCGTCCTCTAGGTAATTCCATGTAAATACACTTCCTTAATAATTTCTATGTGTCTTCACCGCTCCCTTCCCCCATCTTGTTTGCTCCAATATATTATTTAAAAATAAAATTAGGGTTATATTCATTTTTTCTCACTTATAAGATGGAAAATATATCATTATACTATCAAGACAAAAAGGATTTGTTTTTGCATGATCTAATTTAGTCTTTCTGTAAACTCAGTAAAGAAAACTTTATTTCACCCAGTGTCATGTTCAAGATCTCTGGTAAAGCATAGCCCCTTAAGAGCATCTCCAACCGTTCTCTAAATGAGGTTGCTAAATTTACCAACTTCCAACCTATAGCCTCGAGGTTGCTACATTTAGCCATCTAATTCTCACTCGAAAGCATATTTGAACTATTTAGGAAATGATTATTGGGAACTATTGGAGTGCATGTCTTCTTTTTACTCCCAATAGATATAGCAACTCCCTATTACCAGTATTTTAAGAGTAAAATTATTGGGAACTGTTGGAGATGCTCTAACACATAGGGACTTCATCAACAAGTAATCTTTAAACATGAATTGATGGTATGAAGCAAGCTATACGAAAAGTGGTCGCCTACGTGAAGGAAAGAGAATTGGACGCAATGCAAATTTAATTGCAGTTCATATAAACTCCCCAACCAATCAGCACTTGTATGGGCAATTAGATTATTCACTACAGGTGAGCACATGTTTGGCGAGTGCCTAAGACACTCGACAAAGTCGCTTACACTCAGCAAAGAGCGCACGACAAAGATCACTCGGCAAAGCATTTGCCGAGTGCTAAAAGGAGCACACGGAAAACCCATTTTGAAAAAAGAAAAAAATACGAGGAACACTATGGGTCGCCGCCAGCCCCACCATGCCATCCCCAGCCACCACTCCACCTTGGGGGCACTACTTCCACAGCACTGGCCAGGCCTACCCCCTAGGAACCGCCACTGCACCCACCACCCCCTCCACCCTGTGGTGCCACTACCGCGCCAGGCACCGCCCGAAGTCGGGGCCGCCACGCCGCTGCCTCCTCCGCCTAGATTCGCCCAAGGCTAGGGCTGCTGCCCAGGCCGGGAGCGTGCCGCGCTGCACCGTCCAAGCTCGCAGCTGCTGCCCAGGCTGGGGCCGTGCCGCACTGTGTCAGCCAAGCTCGCACCCACCGCCCAGGCCAGGTCCACACCCTGCTGCCCTACCACTGGCCCGCTGCCCCATGTCACACCCCGCCACCGCCTACCGCGCCGCAACGTGCCCCACCCACCGTCGCCTACCGTCGGACCACTGCCGACCATCACCCTGTCTGCTGCTGGGTCGCTCGCCGCCTACAGCTGCCCGCCACCGTCCGTGTCGATGCCCTGCCTTCTGCCATCGGGAGGGAGAAAGAGAGATGAGAGAGAGAGAGAGAGAGAGACGACGGGAGGTAGGTTGTTGGAAGAAAGAGAAGAGGAGGGAGGGATACATCCGCACCTAATTTTTTGGACCAATGGGTGGCCGCAATTTTGAGTGTGTGGATCGATGACATGGCAGCTTTGCCGAGTGCAGGAAAAACAACACTCAACAAATCATGTCTTGCCGAGTGTCAATAAAAATCACTCGACAAAAAAAATTTCCAACATGCTTAAAAAAACAAAATTATAAAACAAATTTAAAAAATAATTAAGTTTTCACATAACACAATTTATATATTATATGACCTATATAAAATGATTTCAAGTCAAATTCAAATTTGATCGTTAGTTTGACTCCAAATCTTAACAAACCGTTCTCAACTCTAAGGTTCTTATTTGAAGATTCTCCATTTCGAAAGCAACATACGTGACAACTTGTGCAGAATGTTCTCTACATTTTCTCGTAGCTTCCACTTGCGATACCATCACATCATGACATATTTTCAAACTTTATTTTATTTTTTAGAATTTAAAAATCATTCGGACACATGCTAGTGTTCATATTTCTTTTAAAAAATATGCCAAATTCCTTTTTATTTGATGGGTAAGGTCCCAAATTGGGTTAAATAACATGAATATAATTTATACTCATTGTATTTTATTATTTGAATCACTTGTAGTTCAAATTTGACTTGACTCAAAAAAAATTGTTTGAAATATAATTAACTAACTAAATATTGCAAGCAAATACAAAAAATATCCCAAATTTTAAGATGGAGTAACACATGTTGTATGTGGTGAGGAGGAAAAGTTCTAAGCATAGAAGAGGAATTTTTTTAATGCTTTGCTAGGCTATAATGTACATCATTATATGGTTTGCACACAAGTAATAAACAAGGTCAAAGATGAAGCAGAAAATATGAAGGATTTTAATACGAGGGTGCCATGAGTGCAACGCCTTGGGTGCCCCTGATGACGTGCCATGAGTAATACGAGGCTAACAAGGATCTATGCACGAAAGTGTATATATAAGAGTGAAACTTGCACTAGATCCGCGCAACACTATAATGCCTCCAGAAATGTGTAGCTACTACCATGAAAGTCTGCCACCGCTTCTGTGTATGGATTTAAAAAGAGTCATACACCAATTAGTTGTTCTAACACCTTGAAGAGTCGTCTCAATCAACAAATTAAAGAAACATATCAAAAGGATATAGTTAAACTTTTAACCTTGACATGCACCAAAGAGGCCGATGAAGAAATGAACCCTCATCTTCTGCAACCCGATACAAATAATTCAAATTTCCTGCTCACCAGCATTGTCATAACCGGAGAGATGATAAATGCGTTATACCGTACCAATACCATAACATTGTATATTTCAAATCGTAACCAAACAGATATAGCTCCATGTAGTGGAGATGATTAATTGTGACAATAGAATGAAGCAAGAAAAATAAAAAACCTTAGCCAGCAACCAGTTGCAACAACATACATGTCCACAAACTAACGGACACATAAAAAAATCAGACAGTTCAAAACATAGAATAATATGAAGTGGGGAAAAATACTCCGTCAAAGGTGAAGAAGTGTCATTGATGTTATCACGGATGCTTGATTATCTTGTCCTTACATCAGTGTTGGGTAAACCTCGGTACAGATAACCATCCTTCTTTGCGATATCTGCAGCACAATCTGCACCTCCCTTGTCTGGACATCCAATAAGAAAAGTGTCATGTTGCCACCCACCATGACGAATATCAACTCAGCGTCATCCCCAACAGCATATATTTCGACATTCACTGGCTCATTATTGAGGGGTATGCCTACGATGTTTCCGAACACCGCCGAAACAAAGATCGTGTCCACAAGATCCCACTCCCAACTTGCCCCAGCATTCTCCGTCACATGAAGATAGTGCAATATGTGAAACTCATATCCCTTCACATGGTCGAGGTTCGTCAATTGTTATAATATGGCCTTATTGTGGTAGTTACTAGAAACATGTTTTATGTAGTATATAGTGTGTATTTCATGCGGAGAGGGCAGGGTAGGAAACCGAACCACATTGGCTTATTCACTCGTTGTCAACCATAAAATAACATGAGTGGTGTGGCTCGTATCATGAAGTGAGTAAGTGTGAACAACACTATGATGTGAGTATGTGTGTGCACAACACAAATATTTCAGGCAGGGAAGCATGTGTCTATATGTGTGTGGGCTAGTTGTTTTGTTGTTATTATTTTATGTCTCTGTGTGTGTGTGAGAGAGAGAGAGAGAGGTGTCTCAGAAAACGAGGTTGTTGCAGACGCCAATTGACCACACGGACAGGGTCTGGGATCGGGGAACACCATCAATCAATCCTCATGACTATTAATGCCATAAGTAATTAAAGCTTAGATATCCTTGGTTTCTTCGTAAGTATGATGACATCGTCCATATATATAGGTGATGTACAAAAAGTGCATCGTTCAAATGCCCCGCACATACGAATTATGAATTGAGGTTAATCATATGCAAAACAATGGTATGAACTGAAAATCAACAAAAGATGTAGCAGCACAAATAGTTCTACATCACTTATCACTTTTTATATCTGACTTTACCAATACTAATATGTTTTCCTAAAAGGTATTCAAAGACCTTGTATTAAAGGCATAGGACACATGGTTGTGTTGATACACAATCTCAATGATCAATATATGAATCAACAGTTAATCAAATAACTAAATAAATAATTAGATTATTTGGATGCACAAACATATAATTTTTTATCTTGTTCATGATGAGTTGCTATCCTTCTTGGCGATTTGTCTCATCCAATCTAAGGCATATAATTCCATATTCCTCTTAATCCTGAGATACAATCTCTCCATATCTTAAGTAGATGGAATTTGACTTTGGCTCATTCACTTTTATCAACCATTGCAAGTGCACCATAAAAAATAACTATTGCGATCAACAAAATACTTGCAACAGCATACAGACATATATGATACACACAAAACTACTCAAGAACATAATGTGTAGTCGAGAAATATTGATGCAACAGAATTCATCCCAAAAATTGGATAAGGTACTAACTAGTGTGATCCATTTTGAAACACTAGAACACGGTGCACGATGAAAATGCAAATTTAAACAATCTCATGTATCACATCTGTCAGTACATAGGCGGCACTCTAGAAGAGTAATAGTACGCAATCTCAAAATTAGCTGCATCCAAGTAAAAGAATTCATATAAAGTAACATATATAAACTAAAATAATTTGGATAAGTTATCGATTGTCGCCTCGCAAAATCACATAATCAAAAGGAAAACTTATTTATAGATGTGAGCGATGAGGGAGAGAACTGCATGTAGAGGCATTGGCAGGCCTTGATATTCTTGAAGTTGTTGATGACGCTTGTCTATCTTATTGATCATAGCATTTCCCCTTGCGACTGCTTTCTCAAGGCACGAAGAAGACTCAGCAAAGGCTTGCTGATCGGCTGTCAGCCAGCAAAAAGAATCAGCATTTTTTTACCTCAGAAGACTCCTCAAGTCTGAGACGATCCTTCTCTGATATCTTTTTGTCTTGTTCTTGAATTTGTTTATTCAGTTCTTGCACCTTTTGCTTCAATTCTTTGTTATATTTCTCCGCTTCTTGAATACTTTTTATTCGTGCATTTTTTGAATATTAATTGATTCATTACTTGTGACTCCAGCAAGTTTCATGCATTCTATTTCTGCAACTGAAAGGGAGATTTTCTCGTGTGCCAAAACGGCTTTCTCTACCATCTGGACAGCATGTTTCTTTATTTTCGGATAGCATGTCCATCTTGTGTTGGAGCTCCTGGCCAGACTCGCTGTCAAGTTCTTTCTTCAGATAATTAATTCCGTAACCATATGTTTTATTCCTTCAGTGAAGCAAAGGAGCAATGAAATTCTCCCATCCAAAGAGCTTATTACATAGTTCCTCAATAAATATGTGCTGGTTAAAATCCTAAGGATTGGTCAGTTTTTAAAGATACTTCAAGTCGGCTATAAATACCTGGAAAGCAAATTTTACTTTGGGACAGGCAGATTCTTCAAGAGGTTGTATTATAGAGCCCCAGGGTTTTGATCATGAGCTATTGGAAGAGAAGTTAAGGCAAAAACTTTGGCCGCATTATGTACATACTGCTGCACAATCTCCTTCACACTCTGTATTATTCTTGAAACGTTTGCAGAGTTCGTGATGGCATCCCAGCCGTCCATGCCTATGTAATAAAGAGAAGAAAACAAACACAGAGAATAGGGTCTACAAGACAAGTCAAGCTAAATCATTTAACCCAGGAAAGAAATGCAGAAGAGATAGAAACCATACTTGGAGTTAGCAACTTAGCCTCATGACTACTAATGAATCATAACTAAAACTTACATGTTTCAGATATCTTCGAAGGAATGACCACATCACCCCCAGGTGGTGTACGCAGTGCCATGTCTAGATCCATCTGCACATATGGATTGTCAACTGAAGTTAATCACAAGCAAATAACTCGTGTGAAGTGAAACTCAAGATGCAGTAGCACAAAGCTCTATAATACCACTTTTTTGTGCCTGTCTCTACCAATACCAATTTGTGTGCTTAAAAGGTATGAAATTAAAGATCTCGTACAAAATATAGAAATACATTATCTGGAACAGAAAAGTGCTAGAGATTCACCTGCACATCTATATGCTCCAATGTAGAAGACACATTCCATAGGTTTTGTCACTTTAGAACATTTCTTTCTTATAGTTTCATCACAAGATCCATCAACAATCTTTTGTTTCACTGATGATGCTAGAATTCTAGTTAGCCTTGGTTTTCTTAATGGAATATAAGTGAACGTGAAAAACACTTACAATTTCTAGGAGCCGTGGCACCAGCTGTGTAATTGTTCACCTACATCCAGCAAGATATGAACGACAATGAAGTAAATATTCTAAGTTGTGCATGAATGAAAATAAACCTACAAAATAGGAAAAATGAACTATACCTCCTCAGTTCTCTATACTGGGGGATCATGACTCCCTACATCAGCTCGAGCATGTACCTCATGTGAAAATGCAAGAAACTACAAATATAGGAAAAAATTTGTTTCTGAGTTAACATATAAACTAAACTTGTCCATCGCTTGTGTTAAACATGTGTGTAGTGTGTTGTTTCTTTGATTGTGATAACAATAAGCAGATAAGATATAAATCCAAGATGTGTCTAAGTTTTACGCCAAGAAAAGGTATTTGAAGCTAAAAATATTTATATCTTTTGAATTAGATAAATGAAATAATGATATACAATATACTAAATCTATGATAAAGGGTTAAGGTAAGCATATGGAAAATTGTTAGGCTTGCATTGGTTGTGTTTGGTCAGTGGTTTTGTTAGCCCTCTGAATCAGCAAGCAGCAACATTAGGTGCAGTTTATTTACAATGAACTATAAACATTAAATAAAGATGAACGTTTGATATCAATAAGTTCTAAAATAAGGTATAATATGTGGTATGAATAAATACAATTAATGGAATCAATGATAATGTTAGGATGAACCAAATGCATATATAAGAGGTTGGGGACATGGAAACTCCGGAGTGCTTAGCAGCTGTTCCATATTCATCTCCATTGCGCATATAATGTAGATTCATTGCAGCTGAATAAATAAAAAACAATTAGAACCCAACAGCATGTGTTAAAAGTTCTAAACATAAAAACTAGGAAAATTAATCTACTACACCTATAGTGTAACATAATTTGAAGACTATTGAACCACTACTCCTAAAAAAGTGACAATATCCTGCGCAATTTTTTCCATGGATTTTTTTAAAAATTTGTACTGAGATAAATCTAATAGGGTCACCAATAGCTTCCAACTGATGTTTCAGCTAGCTGTGTGATGCAAACATTCTATACAGTACTTGGACAAATGCCAGCATTCCACTCATTCGAGAAAATTAACTCTTTTGTGAGGAAAACCATAAGGGAGTTGGTTAGTTTTTTATGAGAGGAAAGAATCAAATAAATAACAAAAAATTAAAAAGGTATGTCTGTACACCATAATAAAATTTAGCGGGCTAGCTAGTTGACTGGATTGAAACATATGCGACACTTTTTTAAGAAACATATGTGTTTTGTATGTGCAGCTTCGTTTGATTCTACATAAAATGCGTTTGAGGTTTACCACATCATTTTTGAGGATTACCTCCAAAGCTACCTCACAAGCTAGGGAAGATATGGGGGCGGTGCCGTCCTCTACCTCGCTCCAAAACATGAAGAAACTCAACATGTTCGGCATATGCGAGAGAACTTCACTACGCTCGACCAAGGTCACCACCAATAGGGTGGAGAAGGAAATAACATCTGTGCGCGATTAACTTGAACCTTTGGCCAAATGACGATGATTGTCCATGTTTGCCACGGAGGTTAGCAGATTCCGTCACGACTATACATGGCTTTTATCTGGAGC
Source organism: Chloris gayana (assembly GCA_031894775.1). NCBI lineage: Eukaryota > Viridiplantae > Streptophyta > Magnoliopsida > Poales > Poaceae > Chloris > Chloris gayana. The sequence continues at coordinate 158,126 of JAUNZO010001381.1, read as the reverse complement.
ATTAGTGCGAAGTATATATTTTCCACTTAGTTGCCAGACATTGCGCGAAGTGCATGTTCTAGCACTTAAGCTATGGGATGGAGTGCCGGGCTCTCCCACGAAGGACCACGTCACCCAAAACGTCATGAGCACGCGGAAGAGTGTTCCATGTTCAGTTTTTAGACTATGACAGTCATATAACTGAATAGAACAATCATTTTCATCCTGTATCACTAATAGCTGCATGAGGATCTTGTATGCCACTCTCAATCCCAAGTCGCTTCCACGTCATACCCTAATGCACATTCTCAATGATCAATATATCAATCAACAAGTAATCAAATAACTAATAAATAATTAGATTATTTCACTCGGATGCACAAACGTATCATTTTGATCTTGCTGATGATGACTTGCTACCTTCTTGGGATTTGTCTCATCCAATCTAAGGCCTATAATTCCGTCACTCTAAATCCAAGATACAATCTGTCCATATATTAGGTCGATGGAATTTGACTTTGGCTCAATCACTGTTATCAACCATTGCAATATCAGAAAATAATGATTGCGAACAACAAAATACTTGCAACAACATACAGACATATATGACACATGCAACTATGCAAGAACATAATGTGAAGTAATGCGTTGAGAAATATTGATGTAACAGAATTCATCCCAAGAATTAGATAGGATCATAGCTAGCTCAATTTTGAAACTCTAGAACATAGTTCGCGATGAAAATGCAAATTTAAACAGTCTCATATATAACATCTCTCAATACATATATAGGTGGCACTCCAAAAGAGTAATAGTATGAATCTCAAAATTAGAAGCATCCAAGTAAAAGAATTCGTCTGAAGAAACACATATAAATAAAATAAAATAGATAAGAAAGTTATCGACCGTCGCCTCGCAGAGTCACATACTGAAAAGGAAAATTCATTCCTTAGATGAAGCGATCAGGGAAAGAATTGCATGTAGAGGCCTTGGCAGGCCTCGGTATCCTTGGAGTTGATGATGGCGCTTGTCTATCTCATTGATCATAGCATTCCCCTTGGCAACTGCTTTCTCAAAGCATGAAGAAGACTCAGCAATGGATTGGTGACCGGCTGTCAGCCTAGCGAAAAAATCAGCATTCTTCACCTCAAAAGACTCCTCAAGTCTGAGATGATCCTTCTCCTCTGATATCTTTTTGTCCTGTTCTTGAATTTGTTTATTCAGTTCTTGCATTTGTTTATTCAGTTCTTGCATCTTTTGCTTCAATTCTTGATTGTGTTTCTCTGCTTCTTGAATCCTTTTTATTTGTCCATTTCTTCGCATATGAATTGATTCATTACTTTTCACTCCAGCAAGCTTCATGCACTCTATTTCTGCAACTGAAAGGGAGATTTTTTTGCGTACCAAAACGGCTTCCTTGTCTATCATCTGCCTAGCATGTTTTTTGTTCTCGGATAGCACATCCATCTCGTGTTGGAGTTCCTGGCCAGACTCGCTGTCAAGTTCTTTCTTCAGATCATTCAATTGCATTACCATATGCTTTATTCCTTCAGTGAAGTAAGGAGTGAAGAAATTCTCCCATACAGAGAGCTTATTACTTAATTCCTCAATAAATATGTGCTGGTTAAAATCTTCAGGATTGGCCAGTTTTTGAAGACACTTCAAGTCAGCCATAAATGCTTGGAAAACCAATTTTACTTTGGGACAGGCAGACTCTTCAGGAGGTTGTAATAGAGCCCCAGGGTTTTGATCAAGCTCCTTTGGAGCTGGTGGAAGAGAATTCAAGTCAAAAACTTTGGCCGTATTCTCTACATACTGCTGCACAGTCTCCTTCACACTATGTATTATTCTCGAAATGTTTGCAGAGTTCTTGGTGGCATCCCAGCCATCCATGCCTATGTAATAAAGAGAAAAAACAAACACCGAGAAAGACAGGTCAGGATAAATCATTTAACCAAAGAAATGAAGAAGAGATCATAGAAACCATACTTGTAGTTAGCAACTCAGCCTCATGACTAAGATGTAAGGATAACTCGGTATCCTTACATGTTTCAGATATCTGCGAAGGAATGACCGCATGACCCCTAGGTGGTGTACATAGTATCATGTCTAGATCCATCTGCGCATATGAATTGTCAACTGAAGTTAATCACAAGCAAATATGCCGTGTAAAGTGAAACTCAACATGTAGTAGCACTAAGCTCTATAACACACTTTTTTATGCCTGTCTCTACCAATACCAATTTGTGTGCTTAAAAGGTATGAAAAATTCTCGTACAAAATATAGAAACAGATTATCCGGAACAGAAAAGTGCTAGAGATTTACCTGCATATGTGTGTGCTCCAATGAAGAAGATGGCCATTCCATAGGTTTTGTCGCCTTAGAAGCATCCAACCGACGTTTCTTTGCTATAGTTTCATCACAAGATCCATCAACAATCTTCTGTTTTGCTGATAATGCTGGAGTTTTAGTTAGCCCTAGTTTTGTCTATGGAATATATAAGTGAACATGAAAAGCACTTACAATTTCTATGAGCCGTGGCACCAGCTGTGTAATTGTTCACCTACATCCATCAAGATATGAAATGACAGTGAAGTAAATATTTTTAGTTATGCGTGAATGAAAATAAACCTAAAACATTGGAAAAGAAACTAGATATACCTCATCGGTTCCCTCTATTGGGGGATCATGACTCCCTGCATCCGCTTGATCATGTACCGCATGTGAAAATGCAAGAAACTACAATAGGAGAAATTGCTTTCTGAGTTAAGATGTAAACTAAACATGTCAACTTCGATAGCACATTATGTCCATTGTAGTGTGTTGTTTCTTTAATTGTGATAACAATAAAGGAGATGCGATATAAATATATCCAAGATGTCTAAGTTTTGGGCCAAGAAAAGATTTTTGAATCTATAATGATTTATATCTTCTGAATTAGATAAATGAAATAATGAATGTTTAATTGTATTATTAAGATCTAATATGGTGATATACCACACTGAATCTATAAGAAAGGGTTAAGCTTAACATAAGGAAAATTGTTTTTGCATTGGTTGTCTGGTCAGTGGTGTTTGTTAGCCCTCTGAATCAGCAAGCAGCAAAGTATGTTTCAACATTAAGGTGAAGCTTATTTACTAGAACCTATAAAGCGTAAATCGAAATGAACATTTGATAATCAATTGAATCTAAATTAAGGTATATGCGGTATGAAGATATATAATTAATGGAATGAATGATAATGTTAGGATGAACCAGTGCATAAGAGGAACAGACCGTGTGTTCTATGCCTCTGTTTGGGGACATGGAAGCTCCAGCGTGCTTGGCAGCTGTTCCAGATTCATCTTCATTGCACATAGAATGTAGATTCAATGCAGCTGTAGAAATAAAAACACACACAAAAAAAACCAGCAGCATATGTGTGAAAAGTTCTGGAGATAATATAACTAGGAACAAAACTGCTCTAATAAATCTACGTACTACACATATAGTACAAGATAATTTGAAGACTATTGAACCACTACTCCTGAACAAGTGACAATAATCTGCCCAAATTTTTTTCCATTGAAGTTTTTTTATTTGTACTGAGATAAATCTAATAGGGACACCAATAGCTTCCATCTGATGTTTCAGCTAGCTGTATGATTCAAACATTCTATGCAGTACTTGGACAAATGCCAGCATTCCACTCATTGGGGAAAATTAACTTTTTTGTGAGGAAAATCATAAGGGAGTTGGTTAGTTCATTTAACGATGAGTTGTAACAACATAAACTCCTTTCTTATTTTGTAAGCAGAAACTATATCATATGTCAAAGCCCAATATATTCAATTGAAGAGCCCTTCAATTAATCTCATGTGTGAATCTACAAATGAATGTCCTCATCAAAGAATTTCAAGATAAAAGATTAAAATGCTAATTGTCTCATTCTAAGTTTTAATGTAGAAGGTTTTCAACAGGATTTATTTTGGGCAGAATGAGATAGTAAATATTACTACTGCACTGCCTGGCTGCGACCTCAGGGAATACAATTAATCCATGCATACCTTCTGCAATGCTTGCATTCGGGCTCCCGATCGATCTGGTCCTGGACATATTAAATAAAATGAAACTAAGAATGGCTACAGCAAGAATCAAACGTATGGTTCAGTCAATAAAATGGATATATGATTACATGAAATGGAGCACGACAGCTATCACTAAAAAGGGAGAAGAAAAGCAAAAACCTGTTACTTTCTTATGAGAGGAAAGAATTAAATAAATAACAAAGAATTAAAAAGGTATGTCTATACTTGCATAATAAAATTCAGCGGGCTAGCTAGTAGACTGGATTGAAACATGTGAGACACTTTTTAAAGAACATGGAAGGTAATGAGTATTGAGCATAAATGAGTTCATATTCTGTTTCAGCGAAATGACGATACTCTATTACATTTTCAGAAGCCACCAAACTATACTTTGATATGCTTAATTAGGAATCTCATAACCAGACAGTATAATGGAAGAGGTTCTAACCCATGTCTTCTTCATTATAAATCAAATTTTGTAGCAATGAGGGGAAAATAACATTAGCTGGACACAAGAACCTCTAGATAAGCTAGCTGGAACAATAATGCAAGTTAAAATTTTGTGCAATGTGGGGAAAATAACATTAGCTGTGTAGAAAGGCACACAGGAATGACAGAAATTGTATTATAAACTTACATCTGTTCCGAGGACTCGGAATATTGCCTGGCTTCCTGTTCTATGGCAGCATCATTGCCCGGTTCCATAGATGCACCGGCGGCAGATGCATGAAGAGATGCCTCCAGGGAAATATCAGGCAGAAAGAGATTTGGGTTCTGCGCCTGAATGATCTTGAGCCAGTACACCGCGTAGCAGCAGTCCCAGGAGACGTTCTTTCTCTCGGCCATCATATAAAGGATCTCGTTCTTAACAACACTCCAGATCAGCTTTGCCCAATCCACGCCGTAGGCCTTGTTTTGTTGGACAGCCTCTATGGCTTTGGCTACCAGGGCGGAGGTTTTGCCTGACTTGGTTGTCTTTGTGTACGCTGGCAAGATGTACAAGTCCATGAACTTGTCTGCAGTGGAGGACAACGCTCTAGGGCAGACGTTGGGTGGGGGCTGGACATCTCCGTACGTGTACGCACTCGGATCCCAAGGACTTTGCGGAACAGTGCCTTGTTGGCTCGAACCACTATGCCACGGACTTTGCTCATCCTGTGCTTATTGTCGAAAGAGGAAATGAAGTCTACGAGGAGCTCGCGATGCAAGGGCGAAACATCGGAGGCTGGGATGAGTTGCAGATGGACGAAGTCGAAGACGCCCAGAGCGTGGAGGGCTGCTTCGTCCATCTCCTCCGGCTTGCGAGGTGGAGCAAGGAGCCGCAGGTTCTCCTTGAGGAGATGATGAAGGCGGTCTGCGGGCGCCATCAAAGCAGCAGATCACCGCCGGCGGCCTAAACCCTAGAGAGAGAGAGGGAGAGGGAGAGAGAGAGAGAGAGAGAGAGAGAGAGAGAGAGAGAGAGGCGCCGCAAAAAATGAGGCTGCTGCAGCAGCCTTTTGACCGCGCGGACAGGGTGTGGAAGCGGGGAGACACTGTCCATTTTCTTACCAAATTTCCCCTTATTTCGAAACAAAAAAGTAAAAAAATCTTACCAAATTTCCCCTTATTTCGAAAAAAAAGTAAAAAAATGGTAGGGCACAAAAGAGTCGAACTCGCTAGCCTCTGCTTAATAACACTTGAGAAGGGGCTGTTAACCAGTTCGATTGAGACGAAATATTGACTGTGTAAAGCCTATCAAACATTATACTATAATAACTATCAAAATAAAACTTCATTCGTAGTTGGGACAAATCAGCATTCCACTCATTCGGGAAAATTAATTTTTTTTGTGGGGAAAACCATAAGGGAGTTGGTTAGTTCATTTAACAATGAGTTGTAGCAACATAAACTCACAGATTCTTATTCTGTAAGCAGAAATCATATCATATAATAAATTGAAGAGCCCTTCAAATAATCTCATACGTGAATCTACAAATGAATGTCCTCATCAAAGAATTTGAAGATAAAAGGTTAAAATGCTAATTATCTCATTCTAAGTTTCAACGTAGAAGAACGTCTTGTTTTCAACAGGATTTTTATTTTGGGCAGAATGAGATGGTATATATTACTACTGCACTGCCTGTCTGTCACCTTAGGGAATACAATTAATCCATGCATACCTTCTGCAATGCTTGCATTCAGGCTCCCGATTGATCTGGCCTTGGACATATCAAATAAAATGAAACTAAGAATGGCTACAGGAAGAATCAAACATATGGTTCGGCAATGTAATATCTATGATTACATGAAATGGAGCACGAGAGCTATCACTAAAAAAGGAGAAGAAAAGCAAAAACATGTTAGTTTCTTATGAAAGGAAAGAATCAAATAAATAACAACAAATTAATAAGGTATGTCCATACACCATAATAAATTTTAGCGGGCTAGTTGATTGGATTGAAACATATGAGACACTTTTTAAAAACATGGAAGGTAATGAGTATTGAGCATACACTACGGGAAATGCCTTGTGTGCCAGTGACCCACGGCAGAAGACCTCCGGCCGACGACACAAACTGTGTCGTACGTCACACATGGCACAAACCTCACGACACAGATTTAGATGGCACAATAAATGTGTCGTGAGTAATTTATCGGACACATAGCACAGTTGTTCCCTGCTATGCCATGTGTCGTTTAGCCGACGGCACAAAAAAGTGGCACACCGGCATACATTGACGTGCAAGCCAAATATGTCGTGTGCCTTCCATCCGGCACACAACACAATTTTTCGACTGTGTTGTGTGCCACTTGTGAGGCACACAGCACAATTTCAATCTATGTTGTGTGTCAGGACACACGGCACAATGGGCATATATGTCGTGTGCCCCGACCATGACACATGGCACAGATATTCCCATGTTGCCAAGTTATGGCCTCCATGTCCTATGTCATGGTCATGGCACACGACACGGAGGTCATAATCTATCACAAAAAAATAGAATTAGCAGCCCCTGATCATTCAAAACACAAATATTCATCACAGGCATGAAAATACCACAATATTCATCACAACCAGCATTCAAATATCACAAGGAGCATCCACAACACATAATATCATCACAGGCATTAAACATAGTATCAACACAGGCATTCCATAAGTATCTTCGTCACAGTAGTATGAACGAGCATCACAAACATACAAGAACCGTCGTCCAGGGCCACCAATCATGTGCGGCTTTGTCCCATAGCGAGCATTGGTCTTGTGGCCCTTCATTCGATGTCGTCGACAGATTCTACACAAGTGAATGCACAAGAGAGGTGTTGATTAATGATTTCAACAAATGAATGCTATTATCACTAGTAAATGAAACAATGAGATGTGAATGATATTGTTACTACTAAATGAAGCAAGTAGGACAATGGAATGCTATTACCACTAGTAAATGAAGAAATAAAAAAATACAAACTAACTCATTCGTACTCACCGAAGTAAGAGTCGGAGGACTAGCTGCCAGAGACGATGCGAACAAGTTTGGTGGAGGTGTTGTACTCATCTACAACGACATCAAATGGAGCATCCGTTGTTGGTTCTCCTCGGCCCTCCATCGATCCTCCTCGCACAGGCGGGTCACTTCATCCAGCTGGGCCTACAAAATTTCACCTAATTGTTACGACCCAAGACAAATATGTGTAGGAAGCAATTAACAACGAATGACACTAAGCTAACCTAGAGTGCCTGCAGCGGGACAATGTAGTGTTAGGCCGAGTGTGTATAGCCAAGCTCGAGCTTGAATCTAGGAGAGACAGGGAGTAGTGGTCGTGATGACGATGTTGTTGTCGATGTAGTACTGTTCGTGCTTCTTTCCTCCTCCTAGCCTCATCGCTAGCTCGCCATCAATGTCCTCGGTTCTTGGATCCCACTCGGCCCATGCACCTCCCTTACCATTGACGTGTACTCACCGATACGGTTGTGAACAGCAGTATTGTTGTACGACTCGGGACCATCGTACGAGTTGAAGTCGACGCCCAACGTCACCTTGCCCTTGTGGGCCCATCCCTTCGAGGTGCCCAAAGGCTGGCCACCATGTGACGACAACTCGTGAAACAAACAAAACACATGAAGTTATGCTTTTATGTGTAATATACATAATCAATTGAGTAATTCATGAAATAGCAAGAAATGGATCGCATAGCCAATTAGCCATGTACTCGTTGAGTGTACGGCTGCCTTGATGATGTGTTGCACCTTGCATCATCGGACGTTGCTCCCGTGTCGCAAAGTGTTGCTCCTCCCAACCGGGTTTGCACCACAACTCTTCCACCAAAGCAATCTAGGTTGGCTTATCCGAGCAGCCCACCACAGAGGCACCTACACATCATCAAGTGCATAAGTATTAACGTCAAATTATGCATAGTTAGTAACAGAAGTAATGACAGTTTCATATTTACCATTTTGTATTGCTCCTTCATGAGCCTCGTGTTTCTAGCTTCCTGTTTGGTGATCTTTATCTTATTCACGAAGCCTTGTACGTGATCATAAGCCTAGATACGCGCCGTGTATATCATGTCCTTCACCGTTTTCTTACATTGGCTAGAAACCATACGGTTAGCCAAGTCCTGCTAACCCTCCTCACACCTATAGAAGTCTTGCATACACATGAGATGTATTGTGTCATTATTTCAAAAATTATCAAAGAATGTGGTGTATTGAGAAACCTATTGCGACGAAGACTTACCAACAGCTCCATCACCACCCGATGTGCCTTGTTATTGTAAGTCCTACCCACAAGATCCACCTGATCCAGGGTGCGAACGTGGTGGCCACCTCTGCTTCTTTGCCAATCTAAATCATGGCCGACAAGTGTAGCCGAATCCGGAAGACCGAGGATGCCACCGACCTTACGGTCGGACTCTCCTGGAGTGACCACGATCCAAGCCCTGCCCAAGTGATTGAGATAAATTATTAATGTCACTTGGAATAGATGCAAAATATAAATTGAATTGAAAACATATGAAGTTACTTACTTAGGCATTTCAGGCCAAATCACCGGTCATTTCTCTTCAGGTATCGGTCGTCGTGGGAGCTGCGCGGGACCACTCAACCAAACCTCTCGTGACCTCCTCATCCTCCCCCTCCCTATCCTACTCCTCCTCCTCCTCCTCCTCAGCAGCAGAAGGTTGCTCCTGCTGCTGCTAAGCTGCTGCTCCTCGTTAGAGTCCTCGGACCGCGCGTCATGTTGCTGCTCCTCCTACTACTACTACTTATACTCTTGCACGGGAGGGGGGAGGGGCCCTCCCTCTCTCTCGACCCTTGCCTCCCTCCTTCCCTTGACCCTTTCTCCTAGATCCGGATCCCTCGGCTTCATCACCCCCCCCCCTCCCCGAGTGCAACGAGGACACGGCCCTCATCCCCCTACTCAAGCACACCACCGGGGCCCCCACCTTCTTTGTTCAGTCACCTGCAAAAGGAAAATTGTAAACTAATTGGTATACTTTGAAAGAGATGCAAAATAAACAAAAAACATAATTGTACATATTATAGTATTATTCATAGTAAAGTAATTAGTAAAATATCATACTTGTATTAGAAATAATCATCATCATCAGGATTAGCTAGATCATAATAATTTGAAGGTTATATACCTTGGTAGAAGTCGGATGTTTATCCATTATTAAAAAAATATTTTCACGGTGTATGTTTTCTATTTGAGCTACAAATTCTGTCATGGACCGTATAACCAAACTACGTACTTGAACGCAACGGGAGGAGGTTTATGTTTTGTAAATTTCCAGGCCACATGTCCGTGTTTATATTTGGCTTTGAAATCAACAGTTTATATATGACGCACAATTTTTTCATCGAGCAATTTCGGGAGTAGTTGCAGCTAAACTTTTCTGGATGCTCGGTGACCAAACAAATGCGAGGGATGAGTCGATCTCGTCGGGGTCATCGGGGTCGGCCTCTACTAATCTTGTCTAAAATCATTAAAAATCCCTAATCCTTTCACTAATCTTGCCGGAAATCGTCGGGGTCGACCGACCCCGACAGATACATGTAGCTTCGCCCCTGGCGAGGGAAGATATTCACAAAACTCATGCGTTAACAGAGTGTGTCTTCTTCGGCGCTAAACCCCAAAAAATCATGCGTGAACCTGTTGGCTTCTTTTGCACACAAACCTGAAGAAAAAGAAGAAGAAGAAGAAGAAAGAACAGAGATACCAAGTAATGGTGACCTGTAATAAAAAAATAAGCTTATGATACTCTTACAAAATGCAATTATACTATACTTGTGGTCCAATATCAATGGCTACTCTTTTCAAAAAGTAACCCTAGGTTTAGTTTTAATTCTGTTTTGATCCCAATCTTTTGCAGTAAACCCTCTTATTTAATTGTAAATTTATTTTTGGTCCCTAGACCTTTTTATTTTAATGTTTTAATCCATAACCTTTTTACATAAACGACCTTGGCCTTCTTGTAAATTATGTTTTGGCCCTTGTAACTTTAACTACCACTAGGTCGTGTAGTTTTACAAAAAAACAGCCCTGTATTTTATAAAGTTCCAATTTAGTTGTGAATCTTTTGCACCTTTGTCTTTAAGATTTTTCATATTTGCAAATAAGTCCCAACCTAGCTGTTTTTAAGGGGGAAAATCGTCTTTTATTCTACAATTTGTCTTCTTCCATCCATAAAAGTGGCATGTAAGGCATTATATTTTGAACCGGTGACCACTAAGGAAATTGGAAACTTATAGTGGTCAATAAGGAAATAGAATTTTTTTTTATGGCCACTAGGGAATTTTTCCAATTTTTTCTTAGTGTCAGGGGTCAAATGGAATCAGTAGATTTGGCACCAAAAATCTTTGATGTCTCAATTTCTTAGGGTTTGCTTGTTTCCCAAGCAGATTATATAATTAAGATTATTGGTACTAGATTATATAATCTGGTGTTGTTGTTTGTTTACCAAGATTATTGGTTGTAAACGAGAAAAGACACTGGTACTCTTGAATGTTACAGAGAACTTTAATTAGGTGAGGTCGAGTGGTTAGCATCCCAGGTAATTTCCTTCAAGCTGTCATGGTAGTGTGTTTTTGACACAAATAAGCTGATTGGCACGGCCTGCCCGACGATCTTCTTCGACTTCCACACCAACGACGTCAGGCCGGATGCACGCCCGGAACGCGGCTGCCACGGCGGCGGGTCATGGAAGAGCCAGACGAGCCACAGCAAGGAGGAAGGCCACACGCTGGTCGTCGAGAGTGGTGAGAAGATCAACCACAACCTGACCATGGGAAGCGGCAGCGTCGGCTGGGTCATGCACGTGTACAGTGTACACCATTCATCTGCATCTGCAGAGTCTCCTTCACGGGCCACGGACAGAAGCGCAAGCGCATCCCTGACACAGCGTCCACGCGTCGACGCCGCTGCCGAGGACTCTGCACGACGGCAGTGTTCGTCCAACACTTGGCTGCGGCGCCTGCTTTCCAAGATTGAGATTTTTTTAACTGACGGGGTCAATTCTGTATCAGGCGCATACGTAACCACGTGATTACAAAATTCGAATACTACATATTACTCTGAGTTTACTCATCTCTATAATTCCTTATGGTTTAGTGCTACCTGACCTCTCAAATCCTTGCTATGTGCAGACGCAAATTTTGTATTTGCACTGACTGTCAGTATTCAGAAACTTGCAGTAGCACCAGAACTTTTCATATGTGTCAGTGAATACGTGATCAGAAACTCCTAGTACTGTAGCTCTATAAGAAGTTGAAAGTCTTTGGCAAGAGCAACATTCATCAATTTGGGGAGACTTTCTCAGGGACTGTTGAGTTGAAGGCAAGCTAACATATGGACTGCTGGTGAGTACATAGTTTAGTTAGCACACAATTTCAGAGACCCAGCCTCAACATTGGCCTTGCCTGTTTCAGTGCTCTTTGGTCAGTCACAAACTTAGCAGAGATGGTGGTCATATTTCAGACTTGCAGTTCCAGCCTTCCAGGATCCCATTGTCTGCAATTCGGAATTTGGATTCCTGTCAAGAATTTTCCTTCAGTAAACACTGAATGAAAAATGAGAAAGAAGAATTTTCCTTTGGTCAGACAGGAAATCAGCCAGTACACATCGTGGTGGAGTTTATGCGCCCGACATTGCAGAGGCAACTTTTTATTTGTATTGAAGATCGCTGTAGCACCAGAAGAGTTGGCAAGGGCAACATTCTTTCAGTAAACACTGAACGACAAGTGAAAAAGAAATTTCAAGTATGAGAATGAGTTTCGGTTGAGTGCAAGTCCAGCAATTGTGGTCAGACAGGAAATCAGTGAGTACACACTGTGGTGGAGTTATGCTAATTGCAGATCACATTGATGAGCTTACATGGCCCTTTATTTCTGCTATCGGGCTTCAGACTACTGAAGTAAAATGCTCTGTTCAAAACAGAGTCCCTTCTTTTTATGCTGTCGTACGTGTACTCAAATAAGAAGAGTATAAGAAAGTTCCCCGAACTACTGAGCACAGTTTGAGGATTGCACATGAATAGATCCCGGCCAAATTAAAGCTCTGCTGCTACTTGGTACAGGCACAACAACAGAAAAGCCTGACGAAACAACGCTGCCCAGCGTTCCGGCGACCATGCAGAATCCGGCATGGCACAGAAATACAGAACTGCGGGTGTGTTCTCGACGGTGCCGGGTTCTCGAACATCGACGGTGGCATCATATCCCTCCCGCATCACCGACCATCTCAGTGACGGAGTTCGTCAGAACGAGCTTGGCGTGCAGAATCATGGGCCGCTCCATTGCAGTCTTGATCCAACCCTCTGACAGTGTTTGTGGAGTTCGCTCTGTTTCTTGGCAGTTCGATTTCGATCGCGCACAATCGGATACAGGGCACGCGTGTGGCGCACGCTGAAGCTTGACGTGATTCCGATTAACCGATCCATTAACCGCCTTAATTAATTGCGTGACGAATCCGAGTGGTGTTCCACAGCCAGAACCTATAAAGCCAAGGCCATGCGGAGCCATGGCCACACACACAAACCTTTCGCCATCTTCCACAAGCCCTCCCTCCCTCCCTCCCTCCCTAGGGTTCCGCCGCCATCTCTCTCTCGATCAAGTCGAGGTCGAGACCATGGCGGCCATCAGCTACGGCGACCTCCCGCCCGGCTTCAAGTTCCGGCCCTCCGACGAGCAGATCGTCGAGCTGTACCTCCTGCCTCGCGTCCGCGGCCAGCCCGACCTGATCGCCGACCTCATCGTCGACGACGACTCCGCGGCGAACACGCAGCCGTGGAACCTCTTCCGCCGCCACGGCCTGTCGGACAAGTTCCCGGCCTTCTTCTTCGTCCACACCAAGGAGCTCCGGCCAGGCGCACGGCCAATTCGAGTATGCCAAGGCGGGGGAGCATGGAAGAGCATGAAGCGCGAGGGTAATGTGGAAGAAGGCAATGTGCTGGTGACCAAGAACGGCGAGGAGATCAGGTGGACCCGGCACAACCTCAACTTCAACATGGGGAGCGGCAGCGTCGGGTGGGTGATGCACGAGTACACCATCCTTGCCAGCCCCTCCCTCAAGCTCTACCAGATATCCCTCTCCGGCCACTGCAAGAAGCGCATGCGCTCCTCTGACGACTACGATGACTGCCTCGCCGCCGGCGAACCCGCGACGCAGCGCCCGCGCGTGGCCGAGTACCAAAGTGGTTCCTCTTCGGTTTCTGCTTCTTGGACCACGTCGACATCGTTCAATCAAGGCATGATGAACACCACGCAGGTTGGTCAAGCTCAAGAACCTCTGGTTGAAGAGATGGCCGATGCACAACAGCCTGAACTGGGCGTTCCAACACCAAGTGCAGACAATGGAGCAGCCTTCGGCTTCGTTGATGGCGCCGACACCCAATCAAGACCCGGCCAACGGTTTTGAAATCCCTGACCCGCTCGACATTCTTTCCGCCGAGGAGATGGCTGAAACGTACGACTGTCTTGCCGAATTGCCGGCCCTTGGAGAGCCCTACCAGCAGCAGCAGTTCGACAGCCAAGACCAAGTGCAGACAATGGAGCAGCCTTGTCCAGCTTCGTTGATGGCGCCGACGCCCAATCAAGACCCGGCGCACGATTGTGCAGTCCCAGACCCGTTTGACTTTCTTTCTGCCGAGGAGATTGCGGACATGTACAGCAGTCTTGCCGAATTGCAGGACGATGGACGGTTCGACAAGCAAGTTCCGATGGAAGAGAACAAGGTCGATCAGGTCACGGTAACAGAGGATGTTGTTGAGTGGGATGGCCTCCTCTTCTGCTAGCTACTAGGTCCCATCCGATGATAGCTCAGAACACTTGTAATTCGAGCTGGTCTCCTCGTGTTATAAGAGGACCGTTGTTGCTGTAACTGCCACTGGGAAACGGCTGCAAGGTTATGCCGGCATCCCAAAGCAGCTTGTAATCTAACAGTGGGGAGGTGCGCCCATAGTCATGCCCCGGGGATGTAGGCTTCGTCCGAACCTCGTTAACAAATCTCGTGTCTCCCGTGTTGTCTATGATCGTATATTGTCATGTTATCTTCTAGCAATGTTTCTGCAGCCTCTGTACAGCTTTACGCACATGCCAATTACCTACACATAAATGCAGTTGTAGACTCAGCTTTAGTGTTGAAGAAAGATCTGTACAATGAACTCCTGTTCTCAGCTGTCAGTTGAAAGCATGCATTCTTCGGTCGATTCTTTGTTTGTGAGAAAGAACGTTCTAATGATGAACCGATGTCTTCCAATCAGAACAGGGGAAGTATGAGGGAAAATGATCGTCATACACACACTCACACAGAGACGGCATAATTTCTTTTTCCTGTAAACTTTGAGCAACATCAATCGTTTTCGTTTCAGAAATATTAAGATCTCTTCAAAGTTTAATCTAATGAAGAAATCACGGAGAGGATGGATGAGCTGACTGTCGACGCGAAGCCGAACAGGAGATGTGGAGAAGAGCCATTCATGCCGGCCGATAGAGAACTGCCAGCAGCAGATTGACAAGGCAAGAACGATGGAGCAGAGTGTCGATCAGAATTCAGAACGCCGAGACACACATGTACATGTACGGTGTGGCCACCGGAGGACAGGATATCGATGGACTGTTGATTCTCCTCTTTGCACAGATTCAGCTTAGATGTTGATCGTTCTGTGCCTGTGGTGGCCTTTTGGAATTGAACCTCGACCTTGCGATGTAAAGTACGTTGTTCTTTCCATGGATTCAGCTAAATTGCTGTTCTTGGATTGTTGATGTTTTTTGTACCTATATAAAGATAATCGTTTGAATCATTATCTATTCCCAGATTTATGTTTGAAACCGTTCTTCCGATGATTATTTGCCTGATAAATTACTTTTCTGTATTACTTAACAATCACTACTTTTAGATCAGAACAGCGTAGTGCAGACAGACTTTCACTTAATAGCAGAACCGGCAGATTCTGTATCGGGTGCCTACCACTGGACTACAAAATTACCGATAGCCACATACTAGTTCGTTATGGTTTACTACCTGCTGTCTATGATGCCAGTTGTCAAAAACTTGCAGTAGCGCCAAAACTTTCCATATGTCGTGATTATGTTCTGAACCTCTTTGGCAGGGGCAACATTCATCAAAATTTTGTTAATGGACAAATAATGTTATTTTCTAATGTGCCATGTTTATACGGACGTGCATGATACTTGGTATATAAGGAGAGAAACTATACTAAGCGCACTGACTGTTTCAGTAAGTTTCAACATTAGTCCGCAAAACAGCAGATGAAGCCCAAAGACTGCGAGAGGACGTCCACTGCCACTGCCAGCTAGCGTGGTAACTGATTCCCTACAGGAAAGGGAGGGGAAAAAACTAGCGTGGTATTACTTACCCGATGACGTTTGGGTGTAACCTGCCGCAAGGAGTCGGCAAGAGCGTATTCTCGCTTTCATCGCTCTCGATTTTCATGTACTAATTTTCACGCTTAATTCACCTCGAGTTCGAGTACTTGGTCATGGACTTCAACGCCATTGCCCCATTAAACACAATCAAATGGGCCGCAACAAGCATGAAGGACCCATTAGCAACCTGCGAACCAGCCACGAGCACAGGGATATATTGTTGCAAGGTTACTACCATGGGTCAAAAAGGATTCTATGTTCAGAGTCGACGGGTGATGCCTGTCCTAAAGGAAATAAACAAACTAATCCATCCTAATGGTGTACAGCAGAGCTACAACCATGTACATGGAAACGGGTAACATCACATGTACAGGAGATCCAACGGAAACGACGAGATACATTGACCCCGCCGCCGCCACTGCTACTCTAGCGCCCGCCCTTCTCCCTCGGAGTTGATAGGGCGACAAGGGCACTGGCTGCCCCAGTAACATAGCTGCTAGCATCAAGGCCTTGCCCGGATGATTTATTCTGTGAGCCCTGCATCCCGGTGTGATCTTTTGGCTTCCCAGTTACTGCAGCCACCACC
This sequence comes from Chloris gayana, assembly GCA_031894775.1. Taxonomy (NCBI): domain Eukaryota; kingdom Viridiplantae; phylum Streptophyta; class Magnoliopsida; order Poales; family Poaceae; genus Chloris; species Chloris gayana. Next base: position 141,627 of record JAUNZO010001381.1, on the reverse strand, counting down.
AAAGCATTACAACAGTGAAACAAAATAACATAAATGATAAGCATTGTATCCGAAGTAAGGTTTCCAGATATCATACTTGGTGTGGAAGCATTATAAACTTTGGCATCTGGATCCTTATCTTGAGGCCCACCACTTTCAGGGACATTATCAGCAGCTCTTGGAGATTCATGGAGTTTTAATCTTTTATTACTTAATGATGGACCATCATAGACTTTTGGCGAGATGCTCAGTGCCAAAGCATCACGGTCCTCAGAGCCCACAGAACTTGAATTTTCATGGCCTGTAGAGAAATGGCAACCTTGAGACCACATTTGGTTTGCAACTAGCTTTTACATATGACATAGATACTAGAGAACAGCTTGTTCTATAATATAGAGGCTTACCTGGAATATTGACTGAAGGTATAGCAACCGAAGTTAAACTGTCCTGGCCTTTTACTGAATGAAGTGCTGGCCTTTGTGATGCAATACCCAGTGAAAGAAATTCCTTGCCTTCAGGTGTCAGTACCGGTGCAGAACTGAGACGTTTCACACCAGTACTTCTAGGATTTCCAAGAGCCAAACTTGGTATCTCAGGGGTTGAACCTTGAGCAGAACTGAGACGTTTCACACCAGTACTTCCAGGATTTCCAAGTGCCAAACTTGGTATCTCAGGGGTTGAACCTTGAGCAGAACTGAGACATTTCACACCCGTACTTCTAGGATTTCCAAGAGCCAAACTTGGTATCTCAGGGGTTGAACCTTGAGCAGAACTGAGACGTTTCACACCAGTACTTCTAGGTGCCAAACTTGGTGCCTCATGGGTTGAACCTTGAGCAGAACTTCCGTGGGTTTTTGATGCAATAGATGGCGCAAGGAAGCATATACTGTAGGTCCTGTGGTTAGTGTAGCAGCATTGCAAACTTCCCCACCAGAAGCTGCAGATTTTCCAGAAATTGTCCTCAAAAGGACACTCTGAACTGAAGGCGCCACTCTTCCTGCACAGGAGTCTTTGTTTTTGCCATAACGGGCTGCAGAGTTACCAGGTGACATGATATGTTTGGGAGAATCTCTGCCTTCAGCTTGCACACTTGGAGAACCCCGGCACATGGCTGCAGCAGATGATTCTGGCCCACGCCCACCACTCAGTGCCAGACAAGGCACCATTTCTGTTACAAGGTTACCACATCCTTTGATGCTATGAACTGCCGCATTTGGAGCATTTGGTTCATCCATGGCATTTGGAGCACACGAAACACCATGGTTAACACTAAGAGTTAATGAACACTTATTGCCTGTCTCATCCAAGGGCAACTGTTCTTGTGTTATCCTTGCAGGATCGCCAGATACCGCTTCAACGGAAGGCTTGTACCATAATGATGGCTGCAGCAGAAGCCAATAGGAAAGAACTAGTAAAAACATAAACATGAAAGCAAAGAAAATTGTAGTAATGACATTACAGATTTGGAAAGAGCTATATCAGATTCCAGCAAAGAGTAAAGTAAATATTACAATGGTTTCTCTGCACTAGTGCACAAGTGACATGAAACATCTTGAAAAAAATATTAATGTTCTTAACAAGAAAGAACAACAACAACATAGCCTAACACTCATTTTCAAAAATCACAAATTTTAGAAGTATCCGAATACAGAACAGCCTAACATTCGTGTTTGGAAAGAGCTAGATCAATTCCAGAGAAGAGCAAAGTAATTACTACCCTGAATTTTCTGCATATTACCACTAGTGCCCAAGAGACATGAAGTGGCTTCATAATTACAGAGTAGACTAACTCGTGAAATAATAAATGCATTTTGATGTACTATTCCAAGAATGCAAATCGATTTTCATAGAAATGAATCAAATATCTATTATAGGTGATGGTCCCGCAGAACTAAAAGAAAGTTTGATCTGTTTCGGCCAGATTCAAGATTGGCCTTTATGGTGTACATGCAAGGAGCATTCAAAATCCAAAACAAATTAACAGAAACTAAACTTTCTTTTATTCGTGAATTTGCATGTATAATGTGGAACTAAACTTCTACAAGGTGAAGAACCAGCATGCACCTTGAAGCTTTGAAGAACCAGCACTCAATATTGACATGGCACAAGCAACTTACACAGTAATGAAGTTTCTTCAATGCCTCCAGAAGTATTTTTTCTCCAACTATTATTATCATTGTCTTCACCATTTCTTCACGAGTTATTTTGCTTTCCTGTCAAGTAGAAAACTTAAAATGTCTAACTGTGCTCCATATAAACAGTAAGCAATACCAACTCGTGCACAAAATTTGTTGAGTATATGTACCTTTAGCTCTTCATAATGATGGAAGAGCAGCTCCCTTGCTACAGATGATATATTGTCTTGAATTACTCCAAACAGAACTCTGAATGATATCCATGGGGAAGTTGGACCTTCACCTGTTTCACACATTATCTGCGTACAGATTGTTTGGTTGGGTAAGTGGAAGACTAAAATAACACCACTGCAAATGCAGATAAGGGGATCAATGGATAGCACGGCAAATCTGATCTACAAGAACATGCTTCAGTTCTCCCACTGTGATCAGTAGACATGCATCTAACACGAAAACCAGCATATGCTGATGAGAAACAAATAACAGGACTCAGGTTGCCTCACAGGTTGAAGAGTAGAAACATCAACTGCAACATCCTTCGGTGATGGGTGAAACCATAAACCCTTCAAGCCAAGCAAATAATCTGAAAATAAGTGCACCAAAAGCAAGCTTTACTCCATGTATTGCAAAACAGAAGGATAAAGGTTTTAATTCTTATTACTCATCTTACTTCGAACTTTTGGGATAAGCTTGAAACTAACAAGATATTCCAAACGCATGTGAGTGCTTAGATGTGATGGCCACATCACATAACACTTCGGGTTTGTGCAATCATCAACACCAGAATCATACGCCTCGCTGCTTGGAAAAGACTCCTGTGACCCAGGCTCCACAGGTTCCATGTTGCCTAGTATCACACGGCACAGCAACATATACTGCACTCCTTTTTCGTCAACATCACAAAGACCAACACTGACACAATAAAACAAGAACGTAAATATAACATTATACACATTATAGACACACAAAATGGTAGTCATAACAGCTGAGTTAGGAAAGCACACCTGGTAAAGGCTCGATTTTCTGGAGACAGATATACCCCAGCACTCAAACTTGCCTTCTCAGCAGATTTTGCAGAGGTACCCAGCCCATTAATCAGAATCCTAACTATGTCATTTTTCCTGGATCCTAGCCAACCATACCGTACATTTGCATCACCACGTTCCTCTTTGGTAGACTTCATCTGTCTTTCAAATGCTTCAAGTCTACACTGTGCAGTGATATCGTTTGGAGAGTACCGGTGCACATGAAGTATGCTACTCGGGGATGCAAATGAACCCATACCAGAGAGGAAGAGGTTCTGGACAAACAGAAATCCTTCGCTGCCTCTATCCACAGATGTGATCTTTTTGCGCAACACATCTGCAGTGCAGGGCTTTTGAGCGGACGGGGAGCTAGATTCAAGCACAACTTGCTTGACCACTTCAGGTGGAGAATTCGCAGCCTTATCTAGCAGTATACCCTGTGCAGTGTCATCAACGCTACTAGTGTCCCCTTTGCTGAGCTCATCACTATCCTCATCAAAGAACAGAGAAGGAAAGAAACATTTGCCAGTGTCATCACACCATGCAACAGATCGCTGTTTTCTAGTCTTTAGGTTGACCAGAGTCATTGACAAGAAATCAACAAGAAGAGGCTCATCATCCATCACAGCTACAACACTTGATTTACTGCCTCTGAATTCCTCAATGAGGGACTTCATAATTTGCTCAGGAAAGTTATGCCAAGAACCTTGTTTGTAGTACATGATACGGTTCGGCACTCCACTCTTCAGGAAATTGACACAATCATTGGCAAGGTTAGGTCGCGTGCAACAACAATTGCAACGTTTAGCAGATGAATCAAGTGATGGACCATTCTCAGATTTGATGCGGCGGGACTTGCAGTCTTTAGACAGGCAGTCGTCAATGAGCTTTCGCTTCAAGCCCTGAGAATTGGATCCTTGCGGTGATGCCATAAGAAGCCTTGGTTTCTCACTCCTCAGAACAAATGGTGAAAGAAACAAAACCTAACTCTAAAATGTATGCAGTTTACAGGTCTTGCTTCATATTGACATCTCAATGGTAGAGAATGACCCTGTATAAGGTAATGAATGAATGTCTCTGAAACAAAAAACACAGTTCACGCACTTGTCACAGAAAGTAACAGAGAAATGATTCTCTAACTAACAATAACAATGGAATATTTGTAAACTACAACAGCATCACAATCCTTCATAAGGAAGAAAATGTACATAGACAATCAACTTCATTAAACAAGGATCGTTCCATGGCAAAGACAATTGGGACAGAAACTGGTAGTCGACCATTTCTAATCCATACTACATAAATCATAGCAATTAGAAACATTTCTAAATAATAATAATAACACAAGTCAATACATTATGAGTTCATTCTTGCAAGAAAATATGTGAAGATTACTTGGAAACTATAAAGCACTTTAACAAAGTACCAATTTAATAAATCTTTGGCACATGATGCTTCTGGTATATCAAGCCACAAAGCCTTGACTTTGTGAACGGCATGCCCCAAGAGCAACCTTTAGAGCAAGAATTTATTTACCACGTATTAAACATAGAACAAGTAATTCAATACTAAACAGCTAAAGAATAAAATCTTTAACGATGATACTAAAAGGTGTGTTGTCGATTTACCAAGTGGAACACGTGATCCGGATTTGAAATTATGTAATAGCAGGCAGAAACGACAAAGCACAAGTCACTAAGCATTAGGAAGAAACAGACATGGAAGTTCTCTCACTCATTCATTGCACGATATGATGCATCTCGTAAAATACATATATCTACAAAAAGCCATGACATCTGTCACACCGAGATTGCGTCAGCAAAATAGCCAATTACTAAAGCAGTTCAATAATTTCGATAACCTATGCTACTTGCAAACCAAGAATTCCTTTTCTGGGAGTATTGTAATTAAGCTACATAAATTATTGTTAAAAAACATAAATGCATGGCGTTTCCATTTCGACCGATGCCATTGCAAAGTAACGTCTCATGCAGCTTCGTGTGGCCCAAGAAAATCCCTTTTCCATATATTCACAGCACCAATCATCCAAGTAACCAGGTAGAGACATCAATAAATACTATAACCTCGTGATATTCATCCAGTCAGTGGAACTTACGGGCTCAGATTGGAATTGATAGAGATAGAACGGTAAACAACGTTAAACATGACAAACAGATTAGGGTTTTTCTTCCATGTTCAAAACAAGCTTTTAAATTTAAACAAGCAAATCCATCGAGTAGAAATAATGCTACATGATGAAACTACAAAGGACATTACAATCTACAGTTCACCACCCTAGTCTAGTAGCTGAATCCCTACAATAGTAACTTATCCACAGAAAATGGGTAAGATATGTCAAAATTTCCATTGGACGCAACTTCAACAAAAATAGACACACAGAGAGACAGACCAATGGAGCAACACAAATATGCAAACAGTAAATCCGTTATCCAAATGAAAAGAGGCAAGAACAGAGCATAATATATACAGATCCATCACCACAAAAATACCCAACGGGCCAAATGGAAATAGAAACTGCAGCGCGGCATCAGTATACGTTTTCTACGGAGAACGAACCTAACTACTGCTCAAATTCTACAAGGACCGCCAGCACAGTGCCACACCCATAAAAACATGCATATAACGATTCAAAACAAGGAAGCAGGATGCGATCGGATGGACCATGGAGGGGAGGCGGGGTGCTTACAAAGGAAGTTGGAAGGGATTTCTCTAGATCCCCATTTTGCAAGCCACGGGGGCGAGGTAGAAGCGGGAGGAGATCACGAGGGTTGCACCGAACCCGTCGGTAGCTCCCTCTCTCACGCCCCCAGTGCTCTTCTACAGCCGCGCCGAGGATGCTAGGGTTAGGCTTACCGGTGAGTCCGACCGTGGGGAAGGCCGGCACGGAGGTGAGGGTGGCGGTGGCACTGTAGGGGCGGCGAGGCTACGGTTATGCGGCGGCAGGACGGGCGATGTGAAGCTGCGCAGGTGAGTGGGGACGAGGTGGCGGGAGCGGGCGAGGCTCGACAGCGACGGCGACAGAAGACAGGCAGGGGCAGGGCAGGGGCAGGGGCAGGGGTGCAGGGCTAGGACTAGGCGAATTGGGTCGCCGACGAGAGGAGGAAAAGGCGGTGGCTGCTGCGTGCCGCGCGTGTCTCACCTCACGGCTCACGCCGGGCTTGCTGCCGCCGCCTAGGGTTACCGGGCCGGGCTTTTGCGGATGGGTCGTGGTATATTTGGGCCGGAACAAACACACGAGTGATTTTCGCCTCGTCCGTAGTGGCTCCTTAGTTTGTCCGCAACTGAAGAAATTATTGGTAAACCCTATGTATGGCTTGTTTTGGACCTTTTTTGCGGGGGATATGTTTTGGACGTTAATTCTTATCTAGCACTAAGCACCGAGTTAGAGATAAACATACTCCTGTACAGAATTACAGTGGCTCGGGCAATCAGTGATTGTTACTAAATTGACGAAAATATCTACGCCACAAAATAACCCACATGTAGCTTGGGAGATATTTCTTTGAAGTCTTGTCGCAAGAAGCTGAAACAGATACAACAATACACGCAATCGTTTTCATACAATGGTATGTAGAATTTGTAATGATGTGGCGGATGAAGAAGGAGGTGAGACAAAAGGATGTTTTATGGTAAAGGGGCCTCTCATCTCGTAAATTGAAAATCAGGAGTGTAGTAGTATGCCTTTTTCACACTGTTGCATAGGTTGTTATTGTCATGCGTCTGGTAAATATTTATTTCCGAGAAATATTACAAATTTTCACGAGGCAACTCAACGGACAGTTCATTGTGGAAGTTGTCAAATAATCATCTCATAGTGGCATAGACGGACCATGAGGTTAGAATGTGATGGAGGTTATGGCGAATTTCAGTGGTCCATGCGCAACAGCATTCAAGAATCCAGATAGACGACCGGCAGGCCCGCTTGCGGATCAAACGAGGTCGGAAAAGCTCACAAATGGGGAGAGAGAGAAAAACTTCCTTTGGTTCGCCAATCCTTCGAAGGCAACTCATCATGCGTCTTTGCCGATCTTTCCAGCCAACCAAGCGTCGCTTGGCATACAGAGCAGCAAGCAACACTTGTAGCGGTAGCAGAGCAAAAAGCAGAGCCTTGTCCACGAACAGGAGAGCACCACCACCGAGCAAAAGCCACCCGCACCGCACTCACATAGAAAAACCAGCGAAAATGCTCGCCAACTTTCTCCTCCTGCTGCTGCTGTCTCCGGCGCTCGCGGTGCCGCCGCGCCCGCCGGTGCGGTGCGGCGGCGACGGCGCGGGGTGCGTGCTCTCCAACGCCTACGGCGCGTGGTCCAGCGACCGCGCCGACTGCCCCGTGGACGCCGTCGCGTACCCCACGTCGGAGGCCGAGGTCGTCGCCGCCGTCGCGCGCGCCGCGTCCACCGCCGCGCGGGTGAAGGTGGTCAGCGGCTTCGCGCACACCATCCCGAAGCTCGCCTGCCCCGGCGGCGGCGCGAACGGCACGCTGCTCATCAGCACGGCGCGGCTCGCCGCGGCGGTGGACGTGGACGCGGCGGCGCGGACGGTGACGGCCGACGGCGGCGCGCCGCTGCGCGCGGTGATCGACGCGGCGGAGGCGCGCGGGCTCAGCCTGGTGGCGGCCCCGTACTGGGAGGGCGTCAGCATCGCGGGGCTCCTGGCCACCGGTTCCCACGGCAGCTCGTGGTGGGGACGCGGCGGGGCCGTGCACGACCACGTGGTGGGGCTCAGGATCGTCGTACCCGCCGACGAGGATGAGGGATGGGCCAAGGTCCTGGCGCTCAAGCCGGGCGACGAGCTCTTCCCCGCGGCGCTCGTCTCGCTCGGCCTGCTTGGGGTCGTCTCCAAGGTAAACTCATCGAATCATCTCATCCCTTGGCCATTTATTTGCATTCACACCATCGTCATTCTTTTTGTTACATTTTGAAAAAAGAAATTACTATTTCCTTGTAAAAATAAAATGGAACCTTCGTACTGTTTTGGGTTTGAAAAGGAACAAAATTGTAAACTCTGAGGTTAAACATGAAAACTTATGACTATTCTAAGAAAGTAGTACGTACAACCTAAGTACGACAGAAACTGTTCATTTTGTGTGCAGTTAACTGTAAATCAAAGTAATAAACCCAAAAAATCAAGTTTACTGTAGCAGCATTTGGTTAGTGCACCTGTGTAGTGAGCTACTATGAGATTTGCTGCTTTGCTGGAACCTAAATGCAGTAATTGGCGGTGCCAAGAAGGACAAAATACAGTTGAGAGCATCTTAACAGCAGTCTGTGGTACTCTTAAGAGCTTTGTTCATCTGAGTTTGGGTATGGTGATCAGTATATCGTAGTATCAATCATGGCTTGATGGTACAATTATAGATTATTTGGAAGACCCAAATTTCAGGAAGAAAAAAGAACCCTGTCATCACAAACTCTAAGGTTAAATGACAAACAATTACGATAATTTGAACAAAATATATGAAAGTGTTACCTGGTTAAGTTCTTGTTTTGTTGTCACACAAATGAACCGAACAACAACAATGAGGGACCACTTGTTAAAGTTTGTTGAAGGAAATTAATCAAGATAAACCAATAAAACTAAAGGAAATCTACCTTTAACAACTCATAACACAGGGCATTAACTATCCTACCAAATAACTCTTCCTAAATGCAGTAAATGGGTAGGCCATATGAGACAGCAACAGGAATAATTGGTAACAATCCTACTTAGCATCATGTTTATGTCCAGCTTTGTTCTTGTGAGGTTGGGCTGGTTGATCGATAATATAGCATGATGGATTCAGTTTCAAACTATTTTGAGCACCCAATGTCTGCTGTTCCTTCTCCTGACCTTCACATATTACCTATAACCGCCACAATATATTTGTGTGATATCACGAATGGGTATGGAACAAGAGAGAGAGTATAACAACCTGTAATCCAAATTAGCCAATGTTTAGTGATGAATGGAATAAACAGTTGCCAGCTCATGGTAACTTGATAATAAGCTTGTCCTCATTGATGGGACCAATCTATACAAAAACTAAATAATGTGAGAGGAGTGCACGACTCATTTTTCTAGAATAGCAGAATTCTGATAATGATTGGAGAAGGGGCCAGCATGTGCCTGTTTTGTGTAGTTTGTTACTTCAGACTGGGAGAATAATGGTTATTTGCATTGCAGAAAAAATGTCAGGAGAGCCTCTAAGTAGGAAGACTAGACTAAATATATCGAAAATTATATATAGTATACCAGGGTTCGTAGAAAAACGTATCGAAAAATACATATAGTAAACCATGTGAATCACACAGCGTGTAGATAATATTCGTTTCTCTGATTGAACCATGAGGATGATCAAGTTAATCATTTGCACTGTCGGAAACTGAATGAAGCAAAGGAGTTGGCTTTGGAGAACATGTAACGTGTTGTCCATAATATAGCAGATGACGTGCTTCTGCCCTACACTAAAATATGTGTTACATGGTCAACACAATCACATCCCTCATCTTGTTGATTTAGTATAAACCTACACAACTCACAGATCAGCGTGCACTCTGCAGGCACTTTTTTTATTGTGCCTTGGATCTGGGAGCTGAGATGTAGTATAGTATTATCTGAAAGTCTGAAGTCCGTAAGAAGGTTCAAACTGCCATACATGACTGAGAGTATTCTGGACTATTTCTTTCCTTCGGAAGTGCGTCTGTCTGTTCACTTTTATATCTTAGGCAAACTGCCATACATGACTCAAAGAAAGTATTCAGTTGTCTTTCTTCGAGTGAAAACCCAAAGGTCTGTTAAAAGCAAAAACGAAACGAAATGGAATTACCTGTTTTTATGAATGAAAAAGATAGCACCAGTGCATTGTCACATAATAGATGTACTTAAGACCTAAAGTAAGTTAGTACTCTACTTGGCAAAAGGCGTGGAGCTGAGTTCATGGAATCGTGAAACTGACAAACTGTCACCCATTCCCTGAAAAGTGAAAAGTCTGTTTCCGATGGTGTCCCCGAGCTGGGGGAGTGAAAAATGTGACTACTAAAACGAACCGCGGCTTGTGTTGTGTGTGCAGGTGACGCTGTCCCTGGAGCCTGCGTTCAAGCGGAGCATCAGCTACGAGTACCGCGACGACGGCACGTTCCAGGACGACTTCGCGGCGCACGCTGCGCGGCACGAGTTCGCGGACATCACGTGGTACCCGTCGCAGCGCACGGCGGTGTACCGCGTGGACGGTCGCGCGGCGGCGAACGCGTCGGGCGACGGCGCGAACGACTTCATCGGGTTCCAGGCCACGGCCATCGCGGTCTCGGCGGGGATCCGCGCGCTGGAGACGTCGCTGGAGCGGGCCCGGAACGTGCGTGGCCGGTGCGCCGCGGCCGCCGCGGAGGTCGCGGCGAAGCGGCTGGTGGGCAGCGGGCTGCGCAACGACGCGCGGGTCCCGCTGTTCACGGGGTTCCCCGTGGTGGGTCCTCAGGGGCGGATGCAGACGTCGGGGTCCTGCGCGCGGTCCGGCGCGGCGGACCTGCTCCGCGCGTGCCCGTGGGACCCGCGCTTCCGCGGGCTCTTCTTCTACGAGAGCACGGCCTTCTTCTCCCCGGCGGCGCGGTTCCGCGCCTTCGTCCGCGACGTAAAGCGGCTGCGCGACGCGGCGGGCGCGGAGCGGCTGTGCGGCGTGGACATGTACAACGGGCTGATGGTCCGGTTCGTGCGGGCCTCGGCGGCGCACCTGGGCCAGCACGAGGACAGCGTGGTGGTGGACTTGAACTACTACCGCGCGGCGGACCCGGGCGCGGCGCGCGTGGGCGGGGACGTGTGGGAGGAGGTGGAGCAGATGGCGTTCGTCAAGCACGGGGCCAGGCCGCACTGGGCCAAGAACAGGATGGTGGCGTTCGCCGGCGCGCGGGCCAAGTACCCGCGCTGGGGGAGGTTCGCGGCGGCCAAGCGGGAGATGGACCCGCGCGGGCTCTTCGATAGCCCGTGGTCCGACGAGGTGGTCGGCGGGAGCGGGAGGGACGCGGTGGAGGACGGGTGCGCGCTGGATGGCAAGTGCGTGTGCTCCGAGGACCGGCACTGCCGCCCGGCGCAGGGGTACTTCTGCAGGCCGGGGCTCGTGTTCACGGAGGCCAGGGTGTGCAGGTACTCCGTGTCGCAGAACGAGTGAAAACGCGCTCTGGTTACCTACCAGACCATTATTTGGTTTAGCCAAATGCTATATACTCTGCTTCCAGAACTGACACGAGACTCTCGACCCCCGGCAAAAACAGAGTCATTGTTCAAAACAAAAAATTTGCATCAAAATTAGAAATATCAAAAACTTCACCATGATGATGCTTCCTCTGTTCTTCCGACGACAAGATGATGAGTGCTCTGTAAAATGGCGCGTTTGCGCAGAATGATCTATACAAAGGAGTATCACGCCGAAAAACAAATAAACCTTATAGTACAACAAGGTGTTCTGGGGGAAATCATCCACTATACGTACGGCGAACACGACACAAGACCCGATCAATGGAGCAATCAACACAGCGCGGACATGAGACGAATGTTAAAAGTAGTCGAAGTCGACGTGCGACTGCGAGGACGAGTCATCGGTCTTCCGCGCGGTCTTGGGCGTGCTGTCCTCTGCGACGACTGCAGCAGCAGCGCGGCGCCGGGCACGTACGGCGGCTGCGCGCTCCTGACGAGCGCCCAGTTGACCCCGTCGAAGAAGGGGTGCTGCTTGACCTCGGCGGCGCCGCGGCGGTAGGCGAGGCGGTTGTGCGGGTCCTTGGCGAGCAGGCCGCGGATGAGGTCCCTGGCGGCGGCGCTGACGGGCGGCGCGTCGGGGAAGCGCAGCGGCTGCGCGACCACGTTGAAGAGCGTGGCGCGGTTGCCCGAGCCCTTGAAGGGCGTGGCGCCGTGCAGCAGCTCGTAGAGGAACACGCCCAGCGTCCACCAGTCCACGGCGCTGCCGTGGCCCTCGCCGCGGATGATCTCCGGCGCCAGGTACTCGTGCGTGCCCACGAACGACATGGACCGCGCGGTCGTGGGCTCGGCGGTGAACTCCACCTGCACCTTGCTCTTGGCGCTGTTCTTCGGGGTGACGGTGGTGCAGGTTGCCACCGGTGGTGGTGGTGGTGGAGACGAGTCCTTGTTCTTCTTCTTCTTGTTCTTCTTGGACGGGAGGAGGAGGAGGCGCGGGAGCTTGCACCCGTGGCTGCTGCCGGCGGCGCGGCCGGACGGGGAGCGCACGAGCGCGGGGCTGACGGAGCAGCGCAGGGAGAGGTCGAAGTCGGAGAGCATGACGTGTCCGTCGTCCCGGACGAGCACGTTCTCGGGCTTGAGGTCGCGGTACACGACGCCGAGCATGTGGAGGTACTCGAGCGCGAGCAGCACCTCGGACGCGTAGAAGCGGGCGGCGTCCTCGGCGAAGCGCCTGCCGGGCTGGCGCTGGCGCAGCGAGTGCAGGTTGCCGCCGCTGCAGAACTCCATGAGGAGGCAGCAGAACTTGGGGGTCTCGAAGTGGGAGTAGAGCGTGGGCAGGAACGGGTGGTCCAGCAGGCCCAGGATGTCGCGCTCCGTCTGCGCGCGCGCCAGCTTGTTCCGCCCCGCCAGGGAACCCTTGTCCATCACCTTCATCGCGAACACCGCGCCCCCGCCGCCGCGCAGCTCCACCAGGTACACGCTGCCGATGTCGCCGTACCCCACGCGCTTCACCAGACGGAAGTGCCCAAGGCTCAGCGGCGCCTCCGCCGCGCGGATCGCAGCCCACCGCTCGTCCACGCCAGTGTGACGCCGCGCCGTCGCGCGCCAGCGCAGGCGTGGCGTCCTGCTCCTCGGAAGACGAGCTGCTGGTGGCCGCGTGGTGGTGGAGGTCGCCCGACGACCCTGACGACGAGGAGTACATCGGGTTGATGAGGCTCTTCCTGAACCCCGACGGCGACGGGTCCAGCATCCGCGGGCTCGGCAGCGTCGTCGGGTACGCGTCCAAGCGCCCGACCTCCATCTCTGCACCCACCCAAACACGAAAGTATTAGCAGAGGGAGGGACGCAAGACCTCAGTTCAGCTGCGGCTCTCAAGTTAAGGACGCGTCAGGTGTGTTGAGGAGGTTCGTGGCACCCACGGATACGACGTGCGGGGGTGTGACTGAGAAACCCCGTCATCGATCGTGCCGGGATGGAAATAAAACGGGTGAGCAATGTCAACACCAACCGCCTCAGATCAACCGGAAGGTCGTTGCGCTGAGGACACCGATCTGGGTTGCTGATCGTTCGACTCCATCGTCGGCAGCGACGGTGATGATGACAGGCGGTTGGGTACTTCCAGGCGGGCCGACCAGGTTTCCTGTTTCCTCGACGCCCTCATCATGTTCTTCCACGCGAGCACGAGTACACTTTTTTCTAAGGGTGTGTTCGTTTTTTGAGGTCTAAATTTTATAGCTGTTACATCAAGAAGAATCTTACTATTTAGGAGTGCTAAATAAAATTTAATTATAAAATAAATTACAGGTCTCTAGACTATTTCACGAGACGAATCTAATGAGGTTAATTAAATCATGATTAGAAGACAGTTATTGTAGCATCACTTTAACAAAATATAGATTAATTAAGCTCATTAGATTCATCTCGAAAATTAGCACCAATCTGTAAAAGGTTTTTGTCATTAAATTGATCGAAATATTGATAAATAGTAAGATTCTCTTTGATGTGACGATCTTAAATTTTAGAGGAGGAAACGAACAGGGCCTAAATTCCAGTGTTTGGTACACTTTTTTTAGAGCCCAAGGTTCTGGGCTTTTCTACTAGCCCATTTGAAGCAGAAATGTCCAGACGATTCGGTAGGCTAGATTTCGGCTGAGGGTTTTAGTTCCCTACTGACGCTGATCGCCCGCGCCGCACGCCTTAGCCGCGTCTCGCCCCACACGCTCGGCCTCGGCCCGCGCCGGCCGATCAGCTGCGCCACGCGACCAATCCATTATCGCTTCTTAATTACAGTACTTGGTTTATTACTGCATCCTGATTGAACAATGATGATCAGGCGAGCTTCCGGCGCCAGAGAAGGACCTCGAGTCGGACGAGGCCGTGTGGGCCCTGTACGAGAGCTCTGGTGCAAGGACTACGGCAAGGAGCGCGCACGAGTGGAACGTTGATTTCAAGCGCGACGAGATGCCGTTGGCCATGTTAATTTGCTGACGGGAGAGACGCCCAAAGACGGGCAGTGTGGCTATTGCAGACACGGTAGAAAGTGTTTGTGCCGCGCCGATTGACTACATGATCGGAGGCGATGTTTCGTCGGTGACTGCTGAAGATGTTCTCGGGACGAGGCAGCACTAGGCTTGTTCAGGAAATTCCATCGAGTGCAGTCTGATTATTTGTCCAGGCAGATCACATGGTTGCTCCAGTTTTTATCTTTAGTTAGTGCGTATTTGTTCTTGTTTTTTTTCCAACTTGGCATGTTTGTCCTGATTTTTTTTTTGAAACTATGTTTGTCCTGATTTTGTTTTAGCAGAAAGTGTGCTTTTTTTCAGGCCTCACACAAACAGTTTGGGCTATTAGCACTAGCCCATTTGGCCACTCCCAGAGCAAGCTGCCCAGCCCAACAATCGTTTGAATCGGCCCGTTTGATGGGCTACATCTACATCTAAGTTACGATTTTAGGTAATCCATATTATGATTTTATACAAGGAATCATGTTAAGAGGGAGTGTCGAGGCGGGCAAGTCTAATTCACGAACGCGCGCTAGGTGTCCAGCCAACAACCTTCAGACAGGGTAAACAAACTTCTAGTTTTAGAAAGTTTCGGACTCGTAGACTTTCTGTTTTAGGAAACTTTGTCGAAACTTTGGTCACAAACTTTGAAGCGAAAGTTTTTCATCAAACTTTGGTCCGTACTTTAAAGTGAAAGTTTTGCATAAAATTTTGATCGCAAACTTAGAGCAAAAGTTTTAGAATAAAACTTTAAATAAATAGTTATGACAGAACTTTTTCGTAGAAAAGTTATGATCAAACTTCGAATAGAAAGTTATTATAATGAAACTTTGAGTTGGAAAGTTGGTTTGCTATGAAGCGTGCTAACACACGAGTGTGGATTAGAAATTCTGGTGTCAAGGACACATGTATTGTACAGGACACATTTTCCTTAAAAAAAAACACATTAAAACAATAAGGTGGTTCTGGCACCACAAGTATTGCCCGGGTTCAAGGACACAAAGGTGTATTGCATCCGCACGTCACAGTGTACGACCGTAAGGCAAATAGGGAGTATACATTGGCGACAGAGAACGGTAGATGCAACTCTCAGTTGTATGCATATGAAGGAATATTCCAAAGGATGGCTTTTGGAATCCAGGTTAACGAACATCCAGCCAAAGGTTAAGTTAGTTCCGCCATATAGCTGGCTCCTGCTTGCACATCGAATCCGATAATCTGAGCCGCCAACTGTTGTCTGTACGGGGTTTAATAATCATTGGCCACACACCAACCGCCCCAATTTGCATATATCTAGAAGTAGAAGCGAGAGACAAGCTAGTGTGCGTGGGGGCTAGCGAGCTCTACAAGTGATGCTGACGATGATGATAGGCGATGCTCTAATTTCATCGTTACTACTCATGAATAGTTTGGGTGTGTGGTACTAACCACCAGCTGTTTAGCTAGCTAGCCACCTTTCTCATATAATTGATCATTCTTCCAAGATAATGAGAATTTACCATCCATTTATATACCTCCATAGTCATGCTCCATTGCCATATGTCACTCGTGCAGTGGCGGAATCATCGAACCACAGGACCAAAACTAACAAGGGGTGACAGCAATAAGCTCTTGTTACATACTCAAATTTTTTTACTCACTAACAAGAAGAACAGAAGATGGATTTTGCTAGGATGGTGGTTGTATATACAACTAATAAGCGCCGAAAATTGGTAATTGACCACGCTTAATAATAACAAAAAGGATTAGCACTGCTAACCCACGTCGGCGCCGAAAATAGCCAAAACCCCCTTTCACTCTCACCCCACATACAATGCTCTCTACTCAAAGCACTTGAGGCCTTGTCGTATTTCACATGCCTTCAAGACACAAGACGTCAAGAGCGCCGTATATGTTGACCGCACGGTCTGCACCATTGTTACAGTCTTAGCTGCAAATAAAAGCAAGCGCTCAATCCTCATGGAATAAAAACAAGCTCAACGGATAGCAAGTATAGTGATAATAGGAATACAGCTCATCTAGGGTGTGTTCGTTTCGCGAGTCTAAATTTTAGATTGTCATATCAAAAACAATCTTATTATTTAAGAGTATTAAATAAAGTTTAATTATAAAATAAATTACAGGTCCCTAGACTAATTTACTGAGACGAATCTAATGAGGTTAATTAAGTCATGATTAGAAGACGGTTACTTGTAGCATCACTTTAGCAAAATATAGATTAATTAAGCTCATTAGATTCATCTCAAAAATTAGCACCAATCTGTCAATAGGATTTTATCATTAAATTGATCGAAATATTCATAAATAATAAGATTCTCTTCGATGTGACAAGTGTTAAATTTTAGAGGAGCAAACCAACACAACCGTAGTATAGTTCAGTATCGAACTGGGCTTTAAACGGTCGATTTGATTGCGGCCGCGATGCGACTCCTGGAATTGAGCCGAGGATTTGAGCCACTGAAAACGGCGAGGAAGGGAACACGGCAGCTGCGCCACGCTGGCCGCGCCAGCAAAGCCACGTGGTCGGCGGTCTCCACCGGAAGACCCCACCGGCCAGTCCACACGACCGTTGCCTACCTGACGACCTGCTACATCTCGCACCACTCTGTGATGCACCAACTATCACTGACACATGGTCCACCGTATAAAAGTCCCACAGGCCAGCGAGGTAATTCCTGCGGCCGAACAGCCCGCGCGTATCCCGCATAAATCCTGGGACACCGTGGCGTGGGTCCGTCGCGGACCTACCCGCAAGCAGCTGGCAGCTCGGCGCCAGCGGTGCCTGCCACTGGGCCACCGTCCTACCCTTATGTTTGCCGATTATTCACGCCCGTGCCACTCGTCCGGTTCAGCCTGATATGCAAATGCAGAGGCTTCGATGAAGTTGATGACGAATGCAATGCAGCTTGTCCTTTCCTTATTTCCCACTAGTTCCCAGTTGTTCCATAGATTAAATACAAGCGACTCAGGTTCGTTGCTACATGGTCAAGCCAAATCATATTAGGTTGTTTCTTACACGCAACACTTGGTTGCGGAATGACATATAATAAGATACGCACAGTTAGCCATAGATATACGGTTCGTGAAGACGACACAAGAAAATTTATCTAGGAAATAAATCTCACCAACGTATTTGAAATTGTTGGCGCATGGGCAATTCTGTAAATATAAGAAGTAACCATGCATATGCATGCATGATGAATCCTCTGTGATCATAATCAATCAGCCTAATCTCCTTGCTGGCCGTGCTCCACCCAATCATTAGTGGCCAATGGCATTGCCGCAAATTCCTGGCAACGCAGGAGGCCTTGTGGTGGCGGCGAGTTCTATAACTAGACCGGCGTACCATTCGGCAATTAATCACTGCAAAAGAACAGCGCGTCCACTTCACGTCTTGTTGGTTTGGAGCCACTCATCATAGAGAGCTAGCCTGTGCTGCCGTAGCTGTCGTTCGTTCTTGTGCCTGCTCTGCCAGCCAGATTGCCCCGCCCGAAGGATCAGCAGAACCAAAGAGAGATCAGAGCCATGGATATCTGGAAGTCCAAGGTGCTGCCCAAGATGAAGCTCATCTTCGCTAAGACCGGCGGCAAGAAGGCCGCCGCTGCCACCGAGGTCGTCAAGTCCTTCGAGGAGTCCAAGGTACGCCGTCGATCGGTTTTATTTTTCATCGGCGTCATCACCGTTAAGATCACGCTAGAAACGTTTGCAATTTTTTTTTGACATATGTGTGGCTGAAATGCATTTTGTGCAGGAGGGGATCAACGGCGAGTTTGAGGAGAAGAAGGCGGATCTCCAGCCTAAGGTCGTCGAGATCTACGAGTCTGTACCTGCACCAGTGAAGGTAAGTTGGTCGGTCGATCTCTCTTGGTACATTTCGTGCGTGCTGGCCGGAGTGTGGTGGGCGTCATCTAGCTGGCACGATCAATATGCGCTGCATGCGTTGCTGTCTTTTGAGGATACACAGCTAAGGATTGTTGATAGAAGTCTGTCGTGCACTTTTCATAGATTCTGATCAAGGAGAGGAAGAGGACGTCCGCGATCAAGAAGAACTCCGCGGCCATCGCCAAGCTCTTCGAAGATCTGGCAAATATCGGTAAGCATGAGAGCCAGCACCTATATATGCATGCCCGATCAAACAATGATCAGCCATTGGATTTTGCCAACGCTTACTGACGAAACAACTGCGTGTCTTGTGTTTCAGAGTTCCCTGGAGCCAAGCAAGTGAGCGAGGGCATCGCCAAGGTCGGTCCGGCCCTGCTCTCCAGCCCCATCTTCGCCACGTTCGAGAAGGTATCAACGTTGCTCCCTGTCGCCGCCGAGGAGGCACCCAAGGAAGCTGCGGCCGCCACTGAGGAGAAGAAAGAGGAAGCAACCGCCGCCGAGGAGAAGAAAGAGGAGGTCGCCGACCACCGAGGAGAAGAAAGAGGAAGCCGCCGGCGAGAAGAAAGAAGAAGCTACGGAGGAACAGAAGGAAGAAGCCACTGTTGCGACCGAGGAGGCTGCACCTGCCGCTACCGAACCGGCTGCGGAGGAGACCAGTGCAGCGCCAGCTGAGGCCGCCGCCCCAGCGCCTGAGCCCGAATCGGCACCGGCGAAGGCGGAGGAGACACCCAAGGCGGCTTAGCTTGCTTCAGGTTCATCCTGCAGCTAAGCCCTCTTCTACAAAGAGAGATCATCAGCTTACAGCTTATATCTCTATCACCATTCATTGTTGCCGTCACACATATGTGAATGATCTTATTTTTTCTACTCGATCGATCAGTGCTTATCCGTTGCAGCTAGTGAGAGAGGACGTATGAAAGTGTACAAGTTTTGTCTGTATTTAATTATTTATTCGTATGCAGTGTGAGGATATATATGCATGTATATGGCGTCTGTACATTATTATTGCCAGTTTTGGTTTCGAACGATTCTTTGTTTCCTGATGATGATTGATAGACCAGAGGGATCTCTCGTCTCGTGGCTGAGATTCTTCTCTGCCATACACACATTCTCTTTTCAGAAGAAATTTAGCAGATTTGTTCAGTTGCGTCCCTGCATTAGTGCAGTTATATTGTCATGTTGTGCGTTGGCAAGGCAATGGGGGCACATCAGTCTGTCGCTGAACATGTGCTTCCTGCGTTGTTGTTTTCCAGCCTCAACTGCCTGTTGTTGCATGGGTTGTGCTGTACCGCTGAAACGGGCCCCGTGCGCCAGTTTAACCAGGGCCACTCTGTCCTGCATCTGCATCTGGTCCGCCTTGGATACCTCTCATCAGCTAGGAACTAGAAATTCAATGAATTGCACCAAAATAGGATAAAAAAGGCACTCTAAAGTGCATATGGCTTTATTCTTGCCAGATTATTTAAATCCCAAATATTGATAATATGTCCATTTGTGAAGACGGCATCATGATGTTATAAGAAATGATCTTCCCCTCTGAATCTTAGGCGTTACTTGCCTAGTCGCTACATTAATTCTATAAGCAAAACTCGCGTTAGCTGACATGGTCATACAAACCAAACTTCTAGAATAAGTATGTACTCCTTCCTAGAATAAGTTTGTGTTCGTTTCCTGAGGTCTAAATTTTATAGTCTAGTTACATAAAAAGAATCTTACTATTTAGAGTACTAAATAGTAAGATTTTTTTAAACAAGGGATATGGCATCAACAATTTAAGAACAGAGGAGTAAATATTTTTTCATGTGACGATCAATAAATACGATTCACATTACAGAACAATCTTTTAATTTTTTAAAATGTTATATACTGTTTGAAAATTTGAAGTCACTGTGAAAGAAAACTTTTAAGTTTTCAAAAATAAATCATATTTGATATGAGTGTGACGGTGAGAAGGGAAAGAAGTGTTAGAAAGCGGTGAAAAGACAAAAAAATGAAAAACAAGGAAGATGATGATTTTTTTGAGAAATTGGAAGATGATGGATGAATAAGAATTGAGCGTAGGTGGCCGGCCCACTTTTGTTTTTGAGAATACGGCCTACTGTTTGCTAGTAAGCAGCAGCAGCCAGCCAGAGCCAGCCAAGCTCGTTTTATGGGCCTTTTTCTGTTGGATGCACGGCCCAATTCATAGACGGAGTATAGCCCAATTCATAGACGGAGTATAGCCCAACCCAAGCTCGGGAAGAAACAAGAGCTCTGCCGCCGGCATGGCGCGCAAGGCGGCCGGCCAACTGACCCTAGTGCGAACCCTCCTCACGCCTCTGGATCCTTCCTCCAACTTGCCGCCACCCCCGTTAAAATCTCCTCCAAAACCCTAACCGCCGCCACCCCTCACCACTCGCACCCTAACGAACTCCTGCCCGGCCCGCGCCGCATTCTCGTGATCCGCATCGCAGATGGCCGCGCGCCGCGTCGCCGCCCTCGCCCTCCGGCGCCTCGCCTCCGCGGCGGCGACGGCGTCCCCGCGCTCGGCGCTTCTCGTCGCCCCTCTCCAGTCGCAGGCGGCGGCCGCGACGACCACGACGGCGCGGTTGTTCATGCAACCCGCGACAGGGGCTGCGGCGGCGCTGTACGCGCGGCGCGCTTACGCTGCCCGCGGCGGTGCGGGACGGAAGGCGCGGGCGGTGAGCGAGGATGAGGAGGACGACGAAGATGAGTTGGAGGCCGTGGACAGCGACGAGGAATTCGACGACGACGACGACGACGACGACAGCGAGGAATTCGACGACGACGACGATGAGGACGAGTGCGACGCCCGCCCGAGGCGCTGGTGATTCAGAGCTCTGCTCGCCTCGCCTTTTTGTGTTGTTTATCTAAGTTATTCTTGAGATAGATCAGGGGAGGGGGAAAGATAGAATAAATTCTCAGGTCAATACATCAGTTTGCGTTGTGCTAAAAAGTAATAATTTTTCTGTTTTTTTTTTTGCTGTACAACAGTCTCCCTTGACTGTTCTTGAAAATTGTTTGCAATTTTTGTTATATAACAGTCTCCCTTGATTGGTTACAATTGTTTTGGAGAATTTGAATGAAACTTGGATTGCATCAATGGAACTTTAAAGAGCACGTCCCAAAATCTTGGAGCATTGGACTTGGCAACTGTTTGAAGAGAATACTTTTATTTACTCGACTTGGAGCATCGTGCTTGCAGCATTGTTTGGGCTGTTTTTAGCAACCGATGTACAAATGTAAGCGTCGTGGCCTTTGTCTCCTGTTGTTCTAGGCCTGCTCTTAGTTACGCAGAGCAGAGCTCAAATCGTTGAGCGGCGGTTTGTGATCGTTGCTTAACTCTGGTAATACGCGTCATGTCGTGGTTCTGGCCTTTTGCTCTGGCACCTAAAAAGAAGTGTCGAAGGGCTGCTTTGCTCGAGCGCCGGCAGCTTGTTACCATCTCCGCTTGCGAACTGAACCGGCTCCTCGTCCGCCGCCGGTCCGGTGTATGGCTGGTTCAGGTCCAAACCGCGGTCGGGCGCCGCCACTTCACCGGTTTTCTCCTCCCCTTGGGACTCCGGCGCAAGTTTGTGGTCTCCCGAAGAATCACACACCTTACTTAGCCACGCGCCTAGCGAATCCTCGCGCGCCTCATGCTCGTCGTCGTCGCTCGCGAACGCGACCAAGTCCAGGACCGAGTCGGACGCCGGCGATGCGGTGAATGGCTGGTTCAGGTCCAGCCCCAGCCCGCGGGAGGGCGGCGCGGGGTAACAAGGTGCTTGAGGCGCGCGCACGTGGCGAAAGGGAAGGGGATCGATCGCGCGTTCCAGATTTGTCAGAAGGCTCACCAAATCGGGGTCCTCCGATACTGGCGCCGTCGACCCAGAGTTTGCCGGAACGCCTGTGAAATCGACGACGTCGTGATGCTCGCCGGTCTCCGCCGCCGGCGGACGCTGTTCCCCATAGGAATCCAACATCGCACGCAGCCACGCGCCAGGGAAATCATTGGGCGCCTCCTGGCCGTGGCTGCCCTCGTTGTCACCAGGGAGAAGTCTCAGCGCTGTGTCGACTTCTTGTTCATGGTCGCCGCCGAACTCGCCTGGCGAGGCGCAAAGGCCGTAGTCTCCGTCGTCGTGTTGGTATGATTGGGTGATGAGAAACAAGTCGAGATTTTGCCAGGCAACAAGAGGCTCGTCGTCGTCCCGCACGGCCTTCTCGGTTTCCTCCACCACGGGCACCTCCTCGTCCGCCACGTCGTCGGCGCTGATGACGCCGCCGCCGCCGCGTCGCGGCGCGCCGCGAGCCGCGCCGTCGACTCCACTTTCCGGAACACTGCGGTCACGCTTCTTGCCGCGCTGAGGCGGCGCGATCCCTGCCGCCGCGTCGTCCATGGCTGTCGCCGATAGGGATTGGAGCTAACTTGGGATCGGTTGTTTCGGTGCGGGGATGCGGAGGGGATCGTGGTTGCTCTGGGCTGCGTTTTACGGGGGCTGGTTCGATCGAGTTCGAGTCGGGTCAGACTTGCGCGGGGATCCACCTAAGGTTCTATCCCATAAATAAAAATTATTAAGCCTGCCTTTAAGAAAATGGATAAAAATATTTTTTAAGAAAATTAATAAAAGTCATGGCGAAGAGAATGGATCAAACCTGCTATGCTATTCATGTGTGGAGCCTGGTTTATTTTTTACTACAAGGACGGAGAGTAGAATGGGGAAGATGTAATATAGTCTACTCAGTTCGTTCGAATGAGACCTAAATTTTATTTACAATAATTTACTCCGTAGTATGGTCGACGCTCTATATCATTGCCTTTATCATTTGTTCGTACACTACATCTGCCTCAAGAGAGGTAATGTACGCTGCCCTTCACCTTACCTAAAGTCGCCTGTATGAAAAAAATTCTTAACACAAAATCGGTTTTTTAGAACATCTCAACACAAAAATCTGTGTCAGTTTTTGTTTTGTTTTTGTTTTTATTTTTTTTGGAAAAGAATGTCAGCTTTTGTATAAGAGTAGGCACAAGTATGTCACAGAGCCCAACTATCTTGGGCCGGCCCATCGATTTCGACAGCAAAACCTGCCGCTCAAGGGCCCAGTCCAGCAACCACTTCTTCTTTACCGGTTCTGCCCACTGACATCAGGGCCCCGTGATACAACTACAGACGCAGACCGTCGAATTTGCATCTGACGGTTTTAATCAAAGGGGCAGATCCGTCATTGTGGACTATCAAACCCTAAAACCTCGTTCATCCCCGAGCGCCGCCTCAGATATAAAGTCCTCCTCTTCAGAAGCCCTAACCCATCCGGCGGCGGCGCTGCAGACACACCATCCAAATCACACCGGCGGCGAAGGAGGAGGAGGAGCGTCGACGATGGTGAAGTTCCTGAAGCCCGGTAAGGCGGTGATCTTGCTGCAGGGTCGGTTCGCCGGCCGGAAGGCGGTGATCGTGCGCGTGTTCGAGGAGGGCACCCGCGACCGCCCCTACGGCCACTGCCTCGTCGCCGGCCTGGCCAAGTACCCCAAGAAGGTGATCCGCAAGGATTCGGCCAAGAAGACGGCCAAGAAGTCGCGCGTCAAGTGCTTCATGAAGCTCGTCAACTTCACCCACCTCATGCCCACCCGCTACACCCTCGACGTCGACCTCAAGGACGTCGCCGCCGCCCCCGACGCGCTCTCCACCAGGGACAAGAAGGTGGCAGCCTGCAAGGCCGCCAAGGCGCGCCTCGAGGAGAGGTTCAAGACCGGCAAGAACAGGTGGTTCTTCACCAAGCTCCGCTTCTGAGCTTCATGCTGCGGAGGGCGAGATGGTCATTTCTTTCCATATATTTCTTTATGAGTAGCAGTTGTTGGGATTTTGATGTATCCATAGTGCCTCAATGTTAGTATGGATCTGTTAATGAAGCTTGTTATCGAGACGTATCTTGAGTATTTTCGCATCAGTTAATGTTTAAAATTATGGTCATTGTCTAGTTGATTGGAGCTTGAATTTGGGCGTAGAATTAGCTTGGTAACATGAGTAATGTGATCTTGAAATATGTTCTGATGGTATATGTCTTTATTTCTGAACTTGAATGCAAAATTGATTTGCTGATAAGATGTTTTGAGTTCGCTTGATTGAAGTTACAACACTGGTGATGCTGAATGACACATAAGTCTGAATCTTTTTCGCTAGTTCATTAGTTGACTGCAGTTCTTATGTTTAAAGCGTGCTCTCATGGTTACTGTTTGAGCTTGACCCTGTAGTGCTTATTTTGATATCTTTGGAATTATTTTGGTATTATGTTTGTTTGATTTGATTTAGTGTTGAAGGGCAAGTTTGTGTGGTGCCAAGATTCATGTGCTGGCATGGACACTTTTAGCAAGCATTAAGTCATTGTTTGTTATGTCATGTGCCATGTGTTATTTTGATTATTGGTGTTTGTTTGATTACATTATAATTTGATAGTTTTATTTGCAACAGAACGTGATGCATGATGCTTGGTGCTGCTAGTTATAATTATATTTATATTTCTTATTCACATTGTAGTTGTAGCTTGTTTGCAACGAAAAACACTGCAAATGTTTCTGTTAGCTACGGAACACTAGCAAATTTTTTTATTGGTTTTGCTTCGTGAGTGCACACTATGTACCTATCTTTCAGCAGAACATATGATCAAATTGTATGCCTGAGGTACGTGTGAAGTGCATAGTTTACATAGTTCAGTGGATCATTTATAAATATTGCACCTGAGCAATGGTTGTGGTAGTCAATTATGTGTTGGACTGCTGTCCATGGTGCTGGACTGCTGGTGGATGCTGCTGTCATGATTTGCAACAATGTCTTTGGGTCGGATTCGTGCTGGTGCTGGCTTGGGATGGACCCAAGACACAGGGTACGATCTGGATTGAATTGATGTGGTGGAACCATGTTCTATGCATCATGTGAGGAAAATGGTTGACAAATTTAGCATGTGTTTTAAGGCGTTTCAGTTCAAGCCTACACAATTGTGTTTTAGTCCATCACCTCTGTCAACAGCACGGTTCGGTTCTTAAATACGCACGCAGCAAGTACTGAAACATAATCTTCCACTAGAATATCCTTATGGATGTTTGTAAGAAACAAATTACTCTGTTTACCCGCATAGGTGCTAATCAGGCCTGACTTAAATAGCTTGCTCCTTATCATCCACGTTACTGCAGAATATTAAATCCTGGCCAAGCCTTATCATGCTTGGTGTGACAAGCGTCGCCCTTTATTGTGCAAAGAACTATATAACCTTTATTGATGCATCTTATTATAAGCATGTACAGTATACATCTTATAAGCATGTACTGTCTACCTAGAGGCCTTCGAGTGCTCAGCAACTTGTGGTCAGCAGTGGAGCCAATAAATCTTTGGTATTATGGAGTTATTTGCTGACTGTAATTAGTTGTAACCATGGTTTGAAATCCCGGTGGAAACCGGACCGGTTTCCACGGATTCCGGATTTCCCGGTGCGGACCGGGATAGTGGGAAGTCCGAAATCCCGGTGGATCCCGACCCGTGATACTGTAGTAATCTGGGATCCCGGCCGGGAAGTCCGGGATCCCGGTCCGGTTTCGTCGGGAAAAAATCCCGAACTGTAGCGGGATTTCAATCTATGGTTGTAACTCTATTCTTGAGTGTCAAAGTAGGGATTAATACAGTCTTCCCATTGCTGATTTAGTTTCAGTTTGCAACTATATCAAAATGTTTGACATGAATACGACAGGTTCAGATTAATTCTCGAGTTCTTCTGTGTTGTCTATTCTAAACTTCTGCCCGGAATATGCTAAATGCAAGCAGTATTTTGAAGTCTGAAAATATATTATCTAAATAACATGCACGGATAATACATTTCCTTTTGAACTTAGGTGGCGTCATTCTTCTCTCAATCATTATGCCCAGAAAATACTAACAATAAAATGTATTAAGGTTGCGCAACCTTAATACATGCTACCATATTGGGCAAATAGACTCAAAGTTATTTGCAACCTGCTGGCTGAGTTAGCTGAGTAGTAGCGACATATATGAATGACCGTTTTATAATCACGAGTTCACGACAATGGTGCCATTGTGGACCCACTGGGATGATGAAACAATAATCAAGTGCAATACTAGGTGGTTCTAGGACCTCACACACGTTGAACCCTATTTAAATCTTGGGCATCTATACGTAACTGAGATACAAGAAACAGAACGCCAAGGAAAATGCCTGAAGAGAGGAAATGAGTTGTTTGATATAGAAACCACTTGTGCTAGAAATCGACAAAGAGTCAAGGACCAAGGAAATTGATCTGTGTTAGAGAGAATTGAGAATCACTAGCGCGTGAGTAATTTGTAGTATCAATTGGTCCAGTTCTTTCTCCTTCTTAATACAAAGACACACAACTCTTCTCACGCGAGAAAAAGAGAGAATTGAGAATAGTAGGTATCGGGAAATCAAAACATTGTTGGAAATGTTATGAAAGCTCCCACCTTGGAAAGGATGAGATCCTCTACAAAGAGATGCACACATTAACTGTCACCGATATGTGGATCCAGGCTCGTATGTCTGTAAGAGTGGATTACTGCAGAGGATCTGACTGCTTTGGAACACCCTGTACATCTTGTATTGCATTTCCCATCTCGAAATGCTAGGCACTATTATTAAGGGTAGCATAATTTTGATGAAAGCAACATCATAGTTGCATTTGCATAAACACTCAGATGCGTGCGTAACTCCAATTCATGTGCTAAATATGTGGGATGAGATAGTTCTCCAAAGCTGCACCGGCTACATATTCATTTGACGTTGCTTACTACTGGAGTGAGGAACTTATTAGCGAGGAGGTAATCTGTGAGGATCTCAGCACACACATAGAGATGCCTTTTACTTTGTATAGATAATACTTCTCTCGATGGTTAACTCGCTATTGATCAAGAAATACAACATCCTCTTGGGAACCAATCGGAGGCCAAGGTATGCAAGTGAGACGAGCAGGTGCGGGTGCCGGGTGCCAGCACCTGAGAGGCAAAATTCGCGTCAACGCTGCCGCCGGTGCCGGGTGGCGTAACGTAAGTATCTGCTGGGACCGTGGAGGGGCTGCATCTATGGAGTACCCTGTTCCGGAACAAAATTCGTGGAGAAGTCCGAGTGCACGGAAAGGAGACTACTATGGATGCCTGTGTAATGAAAAACATGTACTTGGAACGGAGTAAAGCTTTGAGTTGCAGTAACAGTTCCACTGCCTTACTATCTTTTTTTGTTCGTTGTTGTGCTTGTAATAAGTTGGTGTGCCTAGTATATCATGATATGCTTTCTATATAAGCTGGTGGAACTGTTTCAAGAAAAATGTCTACCTTGTCTGTGCCTTGTGTAGCATTAACGGATTCACACTTTCACAGGACACATGAGATTTAATCAGCTCGTGGTAGTAGGTCTAAAACTTAGTGACCCATGTTATTGTAGGCCTCTGTCTAGTTGAGAGCGTTAGATGTAGATTATTTTCCACTTGAAAGATGAATTTCTCTATATAAAAGGGCTAGGCTATCACCGATCACCACTGCTGTACATATAGAGTATACATACAGTATATGGCTATTATCAATCACCACATGTGCCAGTATGAGTTGCATTGTGCCATTTTACGCATATTTCAGTTTTTCTTTTGCCTTGTTGTATATCCACCGGTAGCCAAATGATGAGGAGCAAATTGCAACGCAGACAGAGTCAATGGCATGTTGCACCTATAGGAATGGTAGGCATCAGGATATTATCCTTCACGTGAATTATCTATGGAACAGAGAGCCATGCGAATAAAACAAACCAATTACCTCTATTTTGACGCCATACATGCACAGCACAGAACTGATTCATCAATGGCACTTTCAGCCACCAAATCGATATGATAAGCGTCATACTGCCAATGTTGTTGACAAGTTTAGCTCCTTCATCTATAAATGATTCGGGGGCCCATGAAAACTGATTGAGTACCAAAGGCTTCGAAGTGCTCTTAGATGCTGATCGAGGTTAAAGTCCAGAGGTAGGGATGTATTATGTATATGGCCAAAAAAGGCTATGGCCCTCATGGCATAGAGAAAATCTGATCGATCATTCTTCTTAAGCTTCGTTAAGTTGTAGAACCGTTTCCTTGGATGCTTATTGAGTATTGAGGTTATCACCCGATTCTGATTGAGTTTACCACCTCTACGAAAAAGGGAGCAAATCGAGTACCTAGAGGTTTCGAAGTGTTCTTTGATGTTAATGGAGGCTATCAGGAACTTTACGAGGCTGTACAATGAGTAATATTAAGCTTGGTGAGGTTATGTACCAGCCTTATGGCAGCAGGATCAATCTCAAAAGGGGCTGAACCAAGAAGGGAATTAACTTAGTTATCAAACTATTTTTCACCCTTCAAGTTATATACAAGGAACAAGCACGAAATCATCAGTAGTTTTTCTTCTCGTTATCCATGTCATCACGTGGCATGACAAATATTTCGATGATTATGAAGCCAGAGATATTGTCTCTTCGTTGCTTCATAACCGTACAATCATTGTCTTGCAGCACATTGGTTTTACACCATATGGCATGCATGGAGCAGTCAATGCTCTCGCCGAATACTGGATACAACAGCAGTCAATTTCCTTGATGTTAAGCACGTCCATACTTATGGAGTTAGCACGCTCAATATTACCCGTCTACCTTAGAGTATTTTCTTTTCAGAAATAAAATAGTTTCCGACCTTTACAAATAAACATTATACCCTGAAAATGTCTATCGCAGCATTATATTTATTTGTAAGTGATATAGGTAGGCTATGACGATCCAAATTTATCAACATCTGACAACTTGCTAGATATGTAAGAAAGTTCACGGCGCTCTTAAATTAGCCCAAAATGTATGCACATTTAGGCTAGGCTATGACAGAAAAACAGGGTAGAATAATCGATCTCCATCTATGCTGTTGCTCAGAAAGTTTGTTGGCTCATTTTGCGAACATATCTATCTATTATATCTATAATCTGTAGATGAAAGTAACGGTTACATGCAGTTCGGACAGGTTGCGCTGCATTCATGTCCATCCATTGTCACAGTTTGCTATCTACCTGCAGATAGTTCTATTGCTTCCGGGTTGTAGATGGAGTCCTCAGCCCATTCGAACGTCATGTGCATCCGCTCATACTCATGCCTCCTCGTCACCTCAACATGCTGCCACTCCTCCCACCGCTCCGCTAGGCCCTCACCTTCCAGCATCCTGACCACTTCTGACATGGATGGCCGGTCCTCGGGTGATGCCTGAGTGCACAGCAATGAAATCTGTACAATCATTTCAAGCTCATCCTCATCATAATTCTGATTCAGGTTGCTGTCCACAATAGTGCCAAGCTGCCCTTCTCTCTGTAGCTTCTTTACCTACATGCACACACAACACAAAGGAATCAGGTTGCAGCATGGATGGGGCCAGTTTCAAAAAAATCCTAAGTAACATAAGCAAATATCAGAACTATAAAAATTCTGAAAATAAAGGAAAGAAGCCTCACATGATCAAGCAATAGCACATCATCTTCTCCATCCAACCGTGAAAAGTCAATGGCGCGCTGTCCAGTCACAAGCTCAAGCAGCATGATTCCGTAGCCAAAAACATCAGTCCTTTCAGAAGACTTCCCTGTGGATAGGTACTCAGGCGCTATGTGGCCCATAGTTCCACGGACTTGGGTTGTCACAGATGTCTTCTGCACATCTACTAGCTTTGCAAGGCCAAAATCGCCAACAACAGGCTCAAAATA
Organism: Chloris gayana; assembly: GCA_031894775.1. Lineage (NCBI taxonomy): Eukaryota > Viridiplantae > Streptophyta > Magnoliopsida > Poales > Poaceae > Chloris > Chloris gayana. The sequence continues at coordinate 111,667 of JAUNZO010001381.1, read as the reverse complement.
CTCATCAAGCAATACATTTGCAGCCTTCACATCACGGTGTATGATCTTGGGGTTGCAGTGTTCATGCAGATACTCCAGGCCACGTGCCGTACCGATAGCCACCCGCTTCCTTGCAGGCCAGTCTAAGATGGGTTCTCCAGACTTGAAATCTGTATAATCGCAGCACAATGGCCATATATGACATGAGACCAACATGAAACATCAGATTAAGAACAAATGTATTCAATCCCATGTCCCAGTGAACCAACGGACATGCTACAATGTTAGCTGCAAAGTTGAGATTCTAGAAAATAGAGAAATTCAAAAAAAAGAAGAGGAAAAAAAACCTACGATTGAATGGATAAGTATGGAAATTAATACCTCGCAAGCGGTAGGCAACACTCAAATTTTGCATAAATGGATAGACTAGAAGACGCTCTGCCTGTGTGGTGCAGAAGCCAATCAGCTTTAGGAGATTGCGGTGAACTGCAACACTAATAAGCTCCACTTCACGCAAGAAGGCTGCCTCCCCACCAGGACTCTCATAATCAATCAGCCGTTTTACAGCAATCTTAGTACCATCTGGAAGTACTCCCTTGTAGACTTTCCCAAAACCTCCCTGACCAAGAACATTTCTTTCATTGAAACTATCAGTTGCAATCTGTAGTTCTCGCCATGAAAATCTTTTCAGCTGGCCAAATGCAATTCGTCGATCATCCTCGCCTGTGGAACATAGAATTTTACATTAATTAGTTCAATGAATATAACTCTCATGAAAACTTGAGATCTTTTATTAGCAATGATACATGTTCTGAATAGGAAACCATTTTTTTACCAAGTGAAACATATGAGCTATGTTATTAATCAATCCACATAAACAATAGGTCTGTTTGCGGGTTTAGAGTTTTGGCAAGAGGTATAGAAATCTAGGTAGTGAACTAACAGGCCCTTCTAATCCTCAAAAAAGATAGCAGCTATGTGTAGATTTTATGAATAAATTGTGTATGGGACTAAAACAAAACCACAAGGCCAGGCAACCTGCTACATCCACAAAGACCTCCTGCAGACGACTCTTCTTCCTTACAACACAGATTAGAAATAGAGACAGTACAATAAGAAGCCCTATTACTCCTCCAATTATACCAAGTATTAACCCAATTTTTGAGGTATGGGGTCCACCTGAAAGATTATAATTTAAGAATAATTAGGACACTGACAAACTTTGATGAGCTTGTAAATCCATAACAATGATAGTCAGGATACAACTTACTCTGATAGGATATGTTGGATGTACAAGGGTGGGGAAAGTTGGTACCACAGTTTAAATGGTTACCAGAAAAGCTGCTCATGGCAAAAAGAGAACATTTTCACTCAATCATAAATAAGAATATTGCATTGTAAAAACTTCTAGACATTTCAGTTTCCTAAAAATAGAACAATCTTGACATACTTGTAACGTGCAACTTGAAAGAGTGAGCCTGGTATCTGACCAGACAGATTGTTGTATGCCAGGCGACTGTCATGAAAAGAATGTTTTGTCAATACAAGATAAGCATGTTAAAATGAAGTTTTAACAGGAACTTGAAACGAGATCATGATTAACACAAAAATGGGATACTCTTTACATGTCAGTCAAGCTTGAAATGTTTGCTATGCTATCAGGAATTGTCCCATCAAAATTATTGTCGCTGAGTATCCTGGTCATGATATAGAAAAAGTCAAGTAAAATTAATTCTATTCATACAAGATGGATGTGGTAATTTTAATATACAAGTACTTACAACAACTGGAGCTTAGAAAGATTGCCAAGAGAAGCTGGTATTTCTCCATCCAAAAGGTTCCCTTCCAAATCTAAGCTTGTCAAACTAGAAAGATTACCGAACTGCTCTGGTATGCCACCGGTAATTCGGTTACCAGCCAATGACCTGCAAAATCATATGGTATATAATTTCATAACAGTTCGAGTGAAGTGTTGGGAAATTATACTGTATCTAGTCTGATTGTGACACTCACATATTCAATTAATAGTCAGAACTTGTATTGGTCTTCAAGATTCAAATTGTTAGCAGTTGTGAGCTGATACACCGCCATAATTTGTTCATTCTAGTTTACGTGCATAGATGGCTCAATTCTATCTTTGTTTTGCTAAAGAATCAGTTCAACAAAACATATGAAGTATCCACAGAGCAACTCAGAGCCGTAAGACTCTGTAGACAAATTACGGGAATCAACTCTTAGATTATGCAGAGTTTCTTTTTATGAAATTCTGGTTTTAAGCATATAATACTCCTCCAAAAAATAATTTGTGTTTCTACTATTTTAATTTTCCTTCTGAAGTCTATAAAAATATATTCAACAACCTAACACCCATGATCTATGTGAGACCCAAAAATATCAATTAATCAAGAGAATATATATTGCACTCACAAGACAGTCAAATATTGGAGTTCTCCAATTCTTGGTGATAAAATTCCAGAGAATCCCCGTGCAGCCAATGTTCTATCAGAGATCATCCACATGAAAACAAAACAAAAGAAAGGCAAGCCAAACATCAGCAGCACTTCAACAACTGTCATGATAAAATGAAAAGAAACAAGAAATAAGGTGACACTTTCAACTTACACTTGTACAACGTTGTTGTTATTGTCACAGATCACAGAATTCCATGTGCAAGGGTTAACTTGATTTTGATTCCAATCGATAAGCTGACCGTCAGTAACATTCAGTTTTAGTTTCATATCATACAAGGCATCCCCTGGTGCACAAAAATAAAACAAGTGATTCGGTATCGTGAAAAGGTATTTGATTAAAATCAGAGAGTTGAGTGTATAAAAAAGGACTTGAAATTAGGTTTCCCATGTTAATCAATTGACACTTCACCATCAAGGAATACTGTTTATGGTTATAGTCAATCTCAAAGAGAGGTAGAGACTTGCATCCATTGTAAACGCTTCTAAAGATAGCATATTCCTTGTGATGAACTAGCATGAAAATATTGCAGTGAGACCATTAAAGTAGATGAAGGCTAACACTAAGTGAACTAAAAGTTTCTACAGTTTGATAAATCCTACACTTACTTTCTATATTATATAAGTTGTGACATCATTTTAAAACAGCATTTTAAAACAGCTTGCTACATACCATGATGCAATCAACTAGATTTAGATTGGCTCGTAAATGGCAACTTGTCCACACAACATTAATAAGTTTGTCGGCTTCCTACACGTCACAAAAATGCTAGAAAACATCATGTAATCAACTAGATTTCGATCGGCACGTAAACGGCAACTACCTTATCCACACAATGTTAATAAGTTTGTCGGCTTCCTACTCGTAACCGAAACCGTGTTTCTATTTACGGCAAAAGCTTCGTGTTGTGCCGGTTACTAGAAGCGTAGGAATCTATCCTAGTATTATCATCAAGCAAGCAAGGGCAAGCCAATTCATGCAGCGCCGACATTTGTACATGGCACCAATGCAGGAATGCAGCAAAGCAACCAACAACAGATCACAATTCACCACAGCATACAAAATTCAATCCCTAATCATTCAATCTCAAATTACAGGATTCATGTCCGCCGAAGCCAGAAGCTTGAGGGCAGGTGATGCAAGTGGACTAGTGGAGACTAGGGAGCGTGCATCTTACAAGAATGGAAGGGGAAGGGTCGTTTCTGTACCTTGACGATCGGATGCGGGGAAGCACGGCAAGGATATCAGCAGAACCAGCACAAGGACGCGCAGCTCCTTCATCTTGACCTAGATTTCGCTCCGTGTGGATCTCCGCTCCACTCCACCCTCAGCAGTCCAGCACAGTGGAGCGGGGCGGCACCGGAGGTGCGGTGCGTCTATGAACTGCGGCACGGTTTAGGCGGTGCCGGTGCCCGCGGCTCGGGAGGTGGGCGAAAGGCGGAATCGCAGGGTCGGCAGCGGACTTGGGGGTTCCGGTGGGCGAATTTAGCGTGAGCAGGCAGCAGGAAAGTGAAGAGAGGAAGAAGAAACTGAACCGCGAGTCCGCGAGCAGTTTCTGTTTTCTGTTCTATTTTTTACTTTTTTTTATTATGGATTATTCGAATTCGTGGGGCCGTTCACGTTTGGGCGTTGGAGTGCCCACTGCGCCCAGGCCTAGAGGAACTCGTGACTGCAGCTTCTCCCTTGAGCTGTTGGAGCCGGAGCCAGCTCTCGTGATAGATGGAGCTGGGGAATTTCACTTGCTTTTAGAAGCTGGGAGGAGAAACAGAGCAACTCCAAACCTGGCACCCCTTCGATAATGATCTCTTCTCTTTTATTAATGATATAGTCAAGTAGTATGTACCAATTAACATTCATCTGTAATCGTAGGTAGTTCAGATCAAGAGAATATGCTGATAAGCATATTCATGCTGAAAATAATCCTACGAGATTGATTTCAAAATTTGTTCTCATTTCTCAAGGTGCCAAATAGGTGAGAAAATGTATGATATAGAATGAAAGGCAGGTAAAATATACATAAAAAAAGCAACATGCATACATGCTCTGTTATTCATATTCAAGAAGCCCTTAGAATAGTACTAGCTACCGCCAAAATTACTTGTTGCTTAACAAGAACATCATAGTCACCAATAATATATATGATGGTGAAAAATGCTTTTTCTGATGATATATTAAGAGAAGCTTGTGCTTGAACTTTTGGTTAGTGTCCATTGCAATTCCAACCGAGATCAGTATGGTCCTTCTCAACTTCTGAGAACATAAGGTCTCAGGACAAGTAGCAGTCTCCTTATTTCAGCTTGTTCATTAATTCCTTCTCCATATTTTTTTTCTCATTTCTTAGTAGTACATATGCTTCGGATAATACCTCCTATTCTCTTAGAAAAGGGAGTTGGTAACAGATATCAATAATAATACCAAAGACAACCACATGTGCCTAAGTAATGATCAAATTTTATATCAGTTTAGATCAGTTTTGGCTTCTTAAAAATTGATTTCTAAAATAAAACAAAAAACTGGCAGAGTTGTTTGGATACTTGTATCTAAAATCTGTAAAGGTGTTTTTGGAGTAATTGATATCCAAAAACAAGTACTATAGTTGGGTTGAGATAGATTATTGGTTTCTTAGAACTAAGAAACAAAATTTTAGAAACTAGACAATAAATTGGTCTGTCCTCCAGTGTATAAATATTGATTTCTTAGATAGCACAGAATCTTATTCCAAGTAGGGTCTTAATTGACGTGGTCAAAATGTCAAACTGATATGGCATTTTCTTTCTCATATCCTACTGATCCTTTTAATAAATGAAGATAAATACCAAGATAGCATAGAATCTTATTCCAATTAATTTCCTATTGTAAGTTAGTGACACTTGGTTTTGGTTTCTATTGCTTACAACATGCGTATTTTAACTAGATAAATTTCTCCTTTTTTTCCAGTGAACACCCGTGATTTATGTTTAGCATCAATTGTAAAGAATTCGCGTTGAAGCTGAGGATGTTGGTGATGACAAGGAGACACAGAGGCGGGGGCAGAGCACCCAGCATAAGAACTGCTAGGCTCGATGAAGTTGTGGAGGTGGTGCAGCTTGAGCAAAGTTGCATTTTGAAGATTGTGTTTGTGTCCAAAGTGGCATTGCTACTTTACGACCTAAGTGAGGCGATGGTTTTCATAGTAGGTTATTTAGGATCAAACAGAAAATAAACTTTCCCCTACCTCCTAAGAGCAAATTCATGACTAGTTAACCTTATCTACAGATCTTTCAAAAGTGCAACCCACTAACAAGCATTAATGATTATTTGTTTCAACTCACAGCCATCCATGTCACCTTTAATTTTGCGCCATCTGATCTCCCGTAAAAATCAAATCTTGGACGTTGATTTCATCTTCACCACAGGACTTTCTTTTCAACACATGCATGAGGCCATGCCCTCGTCAATGACTTTCAATTGCAGAATTTGCACTCTCACCACCAGCAGTTTTCAAAATAATTATTTAATTATCTATTTCTTATTCAAATTGAAGAGTCCCATAATAATGTTTTCCACACTCCCAATTCTAATTTATTACTCCATCCCCGTAATACGTGACCCGCTTCAGCCATGGAATATTGCAAGGGACACATGCAGAAACTTGCCCACTCGCTCACTTAGACATGCGTTGTTTTAATTGGTGTTTTAATTGCTCATTGGCAAATGTTCCGTTCTTTTGCTTATCTTCAAATATCGTGGTGTGTGTGAGGCATGTTCCACACACATCCTCTTTTGTTTGCTATATAACCTGCAAAGATGAGAAGTTCCCTCATTGAGCATCTCCTTCGCAATCATTTTTTTTTTATCTACGACTATTGAACCAAATATCTATACCAAGGTGCTTTTTCTCAGAATTGCTGTCCATCTAATTTTGCTACCAAATCCTATTGATTGTCTACCGGATTTTTCTACTAATCATGTGTGTTATTTTGTAAATTGTTTAGGGAATGTTCCTTATTATTAGTCTAATTCTCTTCCCTCTTTAACCTGCCAGAAATAATCAATTAATACTAAGTTTCAGGGGCTCATCCAAAAGATATCAAGATTTAAAAGGAGCTGCGGGTTGATTTCCGAAATTGGGAGGAGCTAAAGTGTGTGCAGAAAAGGATTTTCTAAGACAATTTTATACGGAAACCCCGTGAACCAAGTCCACGAGGCCGTGGACCATGGCTTGGGAGCCGGTTCACCGGTCCACCGTGAACCAGTCAGAGCGGGCGGCGCCGCCGCCGCGCGGAGCTCGCCGGAGTCCGGCGCGCGGGCGCCGCGATGGCCTCAAGTGGACAGGGAAAGAGAGAAGAGCACGCGACGCTCACCTGGGGTGCCCCGCGGGGTCACAGAGGTTCGGAGGCTACCGGCGGCGGAGGGAGGTCGTGGTGGACGCCGGAGCTCATCGGGGACATGGTTCCCGGGGTGGAGAGGCGGCCTCCACCGCTTCCCCGAGAACCTGCGCATGTAAGGTGGGGGTTTAGAGGGCAGGGGAGGCTTTATCAGTGGAGATCGATGGTGACTACCCTCAGCGGGGACGGGGAAGAAGCAGACGGCGATGGCGATTCGACAACCGATCGAGAGCAAAGAGCATCGGAACAGGAGCAAAGTTCGGAGAGGAACTTTATAGCTGCAGGGGGCGAGCGGAATGGGCACAGAAGGTGCTCACCGGAGTTAATGGCCGGTGGTGGCCGTTGAAGCAAGGTAACGTGCGCGAGTGCGTTATTCAGGCCGTTGGTGGTTGGGAAGTGGAGAGGGGAGGCGGCGCGTCTCGTTTTCCATGATTCCATCTCAGTGCGACGGTCACGCAAGCCGGAAGGGGAGGCGCGTGGGACGGCGGCGGTTGCCTGACGGCGGCACTCGTGTGTGCACGAGGAAGACAGCGCGGGGCAGATGGGCCGCTCAGCTGGACCGAGGAAGGCCTGGCATGCTGGGCTGCAGGAAAAAAATGAGGGAGGAGGTGGACCAGCTGTGCACGAGAGAGAAATAGAAGTTGGGCTGGCGCGCTCTGGTGGATGGCTGGGCCGAGCAAGCTGAGTAGGAGGAAACAAAAAAAAAAAAAAAGGAACGGAAAATTTTGGTCACGGGAGGGAAAAAGAGGCCTGGAGTTTTGAGCAATAAATTTTGTTAGCTTTTGCAAAACAATTCACTTTTAAAATAGAAAGAAATTTTGATAAACCATAATAGAAGAGTTTGATAGACACGATTCCTTTGTTTTCATTCAAATAATTTATTAACTCAAAGAAAAATATTTAAGAGGTGAAAATAAATCCTTTTACAAGCATAATTAAATAAATATGACTGAAAAGAATTTTTTTAAAATCATTCCATTTTCAAAATACAATAATTTACTTTTCAAATAAAATCACACCTAAAAATATTTGAAATTAAATAAATCCGATGTTTTCCTTTGGAAAAGCTAACATTCCAAAATAGAAATTTTTTGGGGTGTTACAAATAACTTTCTCAGAGAAATCTTGAGATAATAACAGTTATTTTGTTCTCCTGGCATACGACTTCTTTGCACTCTACGCATGTGAATATATTGTTGAAAGAGATAGTTCATTGGTCGTCCGTTTTTTTATTTAAACTTTTATGTACATATTACATTGGATGTGGTCTAAAGTCATCAAATTTTTATGTAATTTTTTTATAATTATGATTTTTCTAATGATATGAGATATCCCTTCCCAGATCCCAGACAGGCACGAATCAAATACTAAATTGAACTTAGCATGTGCGCACCCTCAAAACAGTAATCCATTATACAAAAGTAGTCCTATTATATTATTTAGTATTCTAGGTAGCCATCTAATTATTAGCGTCCTTGCAAATGCGTTGTGTTCCAGATTAACACACAATACAACTGTTAATTCTAAATTTTCTAATCGACATTTAGGACATACGGAAATTTTCCTATCTTTCTTTTTGTTTCTATTTGTTAAAACATTTTATAGACTTTTAAGAAGCCCGCTGCAACAGGGGGGGGGTTATCAACTAGTATAGAATGATTTGCACTCGGTGCACATGAATTACTACTAAAGGGGGCAAGCAATAAAATACAGTTGCCAAGAGCCAATGTTGATGCTTATATATCAATAGTTTCAGTATGTGCAGTGTCCACGGAAGATGTGGCTTTAGAGCAAGAAGAGGAATCACGATAAAAACTCTGCTCATAGTTCTTGTTTCCAAATGAGGTCCGTATTATATGTCCATTTATACAAATGAATTCAGTATGAACATGACTACATACCACACTAAGTCAAATCTTGGTATAGGATATAATAATAACTACAAGATCTTGTCACATTATTGCTTATCACTACCTCTATTTCTTTATATAAGCATTTGTTGACTTCTCAAAATCGTGTTTGACCGCTTGTCTTATTCAAAAAAAATATGATGTTATTATTATTTTTGTTATGATTTGTTTTATCATTAGGTAAAAGTGGTGTCCAGAAAAGGAAAGAATGCTTATATAAAGGAACGAGAGGGAGTATTAGCTTTAGGATTTCGAACTGCACTCAGTGTGACATTCCGTACAAGTTCATGCTAACAAAAAGAAGGTACAGTAAGAAGTAATGGCAGAATCTTTGCCGTACATTCTTTTAAATGTTTTTGGTAGATAAATTTTATGGTTTGAAAAAATGGTACAACCTAAAAAAGGTACTTTTACTCTTTTCCTGATCATGGCCAATGTCTCAATAAGGTTTTGCGTACACCTATCTCCCTGTTATAAAAGGCTCTGCTTTGGAAGGCAAGGATTGCAGACTAACATAAGGATATGTACTAAACTTCTAATAAGGGAAGATTAAGAGAGAGAGAGAGAGAGAGAGCTCATGTTTGTTTCAAATTTCAGATCGAGCTGATTAGTGCATTCACACAACTAAACTTCTAATAAGGGAAGATTGAGAGAGAGAGAGAGAGAGAGAGAGAGAGAGAGAGAGAGAGAGAGAGAGAGAGAGAGAGAGAGAGAGAGAGAGAGAGCTCATGTGTGTATGAAAATTTAGATCGAGTCGATTAGTGCATTCACACAATTACTGCAGTAACCCTGATGCCTCCGATGTGGCATCTTGGAATGTGATACATCAGGATCACAAATTAGACAAGTTCCAATCTCGCAGGTGTAGCATCTTGGATTATCTCTGAAAAGATTAATAGATCACTACTCTATTATTTTTGTGCGTGAAAGTGAAAGGTCAATCTTTTCACGGCCATGAACCTTGCCGAGTAACACAGGGGATCGCCTGCTGACGTACAGCCGTGAACTCCCGCTGGAGATGCCCAAGGATTTTTGAAAGCTTTGACCATCGGCACGGAGTTGGGTCGGCTGCTCGCGTCATCGTCACGGCTGAGGTGACCGGTTATTTGGTGACCTGGCACGAACTTGAGCGCCAAGGCAGCGCGATTATTTTGTTCCTTTTTTTATAGACCAAAAAGTATATAGAAAAAGCCATTCGAAACCCGCCGCCTCTGTCTCGGGCTCTTCGGCATATAAACTCGCCGCGGCGACCGCCTCGCCCGCGCGCACGCGAGTAGGATTTCCCTAATCCGCCCTCTCCGGCTCTTCGCCACCATCATCCTTGTTGATTGGGCGCAGGGACCAAGGGCGGATTCCGTTGCCCGATCAGTCCTACGGAAGGGCGAGAAAACGGGGGAGGAGGATGTCGGTGCGGTCGAGTCGGATCGCGGTGGTGGTGGAGGACCGGTGCCGGCCGAGCAAGTGCGGCCAGCAGTGCCGCCGGCGCTGCCCTGTCAACGCCACCGGTACGTTGACAGCTGCACGCGAAATCCATGTTCTGGACGTGCTGGGGATTAGTAATTTACATTTAGGGCCTTTGGGATTATGGAGGTCTGTTGGAAATTGCAACAGAAGAGTTGGAAAAGTTTCGATTTTGATTTAGGAATGTGATACAATTGGTACTCTGTTTTGCATGAGCAAGGAATAAACAAAGACAGCAGTTGGTTTTCTCTAAAATTACAAGGGAGAATTGGCAACCCAGCTGGAAATCTGCTTGGATCACTCAGAACCTTTTACTCGCGTCTCCATTTACCATTCCATAAATTAAATCGAGTGGTTTTCTAGTCTCTACAGTTATGACATACATATGATAGGTCTTGCACCAAAACTTAATGGGATTTTTATTTAATTGTCACTGCTCTCCTAATAATCGGACCAATTAGAGGCTATTTTTGACATATTCTAGTAAGATATAGGCCAAAGATTAGGCTACTTTCGACATGCTCTAGTAGTCTAGTTCCATCTCATTGTCATTCATAGGGTTTTGTTTTATTCAGCTGTTACCTCGATTGACCAATTTAATGACATAAATTGTATTAACGAGTACAGTTGAAAATTATCACAAACAAAATTTTAGCAATTATTTAGAGGATAACATGATGCAATAAGTTACAATGTTTTTTCTGTTCTAAATGAAAGGGAATATGTTCATGGCAATCTTTTTTGTATGAACCACCGTGTATAGCAGAAGGATGTTTATTTTATCAAAGATTTCATTTTATTTACATTTGGGCTTTAAGATGGATTTTAAAATCACTTCTTAATTTCCAATTGCACTTGTTTATGTGGTTACAAAGTTTGCTGATTTGAGAATTCTCGGCAACATTTTACAGGGCGTCAATGCATAGAAGTTACTCCATCGTCCAAGGTCTCATTAATTTCTGAGGATCTGTGTATTGGATGTGGTATTTGTGTTAAGGTTAACACTTTCTTCCTTTTTTCTTTGTTTCGAGACATCAACGTTAATCGCAACATTGTTAATATAATTTACCTCGTGTTATTCTTCCAGGTATGCCCTTTTAATGCAATCCAAATTATAAATTTGCCAAGTGATCTTGACAAGGAGACAACACATCGCTATGGACCAAATTCCTTTAAGCTTCACAGGCAAGCACATGAATCACTTCAAAACATTGTTTTAAAGTTATACCAGCCTTTTCCTCATGTTATTATTGCATTAACTGAATTATTCTTATCTGAACTGTTGCAACAATTATTAGCACTATGTTTTTCATATAAACTATCATTTTCTTACATTCGTGCTCTTTTATAGATTGCCTGTTCCAAGACCTGGGCAAGTTTTGGGCCTGGTTGGGACAAATGGTATTGGGAAGTCTACTGCTCTTAAAATTTTGGCTGGAAAGTTAAAGCCCAACTTGGGTAAATTCACAGTAAGTAAAATTAACACTTGTCATCTTTCTTCTATAAATATTTCTAGGGTATAAAACATTTTCTCAACCTTTGCAGGATCCACCTAACTGGGATGAGATTTTAAGGTACTTTAGAGGATCTGAACTTCAGAAATACTTTACTCGCCTTTTGGAAGATAAAATGAAGGTACTTCTTTTTTTATCAACATATTTGATAAATGATAGACCATCAAATGAATAATAATTGCCGGATATACTTTTCTGGGTTTTTTTTATTATTTCCACACATCAAATTTGGTAGTATATATAAAAGATATTTTGACATCTAAATTTTATTAAGATATTCATTTCTAGTCATGCTCCCACTTGCAGTTGCATTAGAAGGTGCTGGAGAAAGAAACTATGAAAGATGCTAATGAACAAGTAGTTACATGTCTACTTCTAGACTTTTTGCCATTCTTTCTGTCAACCATCCTTCAATACATTGGTCTGCTGACTATAATTAATTTTAGTCCAGAATGGTTTTACAATAAATTTTTGACATCTATCTACTCCTTGAATAGTTATTATTATCTTTTTTTCAAATTATTACCATTCCAGTATTACCTTTTATTGTGGATGTATGGAATTAGTAGAAAAATAACTCTATGTGCTGTCTTTAATGCATTTCGATGGCAGGCAATAATCAAACCTCAATACCTTGATCATATCCCCAGATCAGTTAAGGGAAAGGTTGGAGACCTTCTTAGTAAGAAAGATGAGAGACAAGTAAAGGATACATTATGCGATATTCTTGAATTGAATCAACTTATGGACAGAAATATCTCGGATCTATCTGGTGGTGAGCTCCAGAGATTTGCAATAGCTGCACGTGCTATGGAAGATGCAGATGTTTATATGTTTGATGAGCCATCGTGCTATCTTGATGTGAAACAAAGGCTAAAAGCTGCACAAGTTATCCGTTCTTTGCTTCATCCGAAAAAGTAATAAAAAGTAACACTTAAAAGAACCATATTGAAACATTTGAATTTAATTTACTCTGCAACTGACAAGCCATTTTTCCGCACTCTGCAGCTATGTAATTGTTGTCGAGCATGATCTTAGCATTCTTGACTACTTATCAGACTACATATGCTGTCTTTATGGGAGCCCAGGAGCATATGGTGTTGTTACTTTGCCCTCATCTGTCAGAGAAGGAATCAACATTTTCCTCAATGGCTTTATCCCCACAGAAAATATGCGCTTCCGCGAGGAGAAACTTACATTTAGAGTAAGTGCTATTATTGTTCTTGAACACTTCTGAACATCAATTTACATGCTGCATGTTCTCAATCTTCTCAGGTTACTGACTCTACTGAGGAGATTATAGAGGGTGAGACTTACCAAAGCTACAAGTATCCAAACATGGTGAAAACAAGATCTGGTTTCAAGCTTTCGGTCATGGAAGGAAGTTTTAATGACTCCCAAATAGTTGTCATGCTAGGTGAAAATGGTACTGGAAAGACAACTTTTATACGTATGCTGGTATGTGTCCTTGTTCTTCACTTCATTTTTTTTAGCGAAATATAGTTTTCATTAGTACTCAACATATTGATGTTCTTCTGAGTGTAACAGGCAGGACAAGTGAAGCCAGATAAAATTCTAGATGAAGAAGTTGATATGCCTTCGTATACAGTCTCATACAAGCCTCAGGAATTGATATCTAAAGTTAACTTTACTGTGAGGGAGCTTCTACACAAGAAAGTACCTGGATCTTGCAGTCACGCCCAGTTCAAATCTGATGTCATGAAGCCACTCAAAATTGAAGAACTCATGGATAGGCAGGTTGCCAATCTCTCAGGTGGAGAGCTGCAAAGAGTTGCACTTTGTCTTTGTCTTGGAAAGGTAATAAGCACACCCCACGGATCCGTCATTAGTTTTCTGTCATTCATGTATTCATGCAATGCGATCATTTCAATTTGTAAGACATTAACCTAAGCAAGATTGAAACTAGTTCAACATGTGTTGTTTGGTTGTTTATTGTTTTCTTTTATAAACTTCATTATTTGTTTCAATTTGCAGCCTGCTGATATTTACCTCAAAGATGAACCAAGCGCCCATCTTGATTCTGAGCAGCGCCTTATTGCAGCAAAGGTTATAAAAAGGTTTATCCTTCATGGAAAGAAGACAGCTTTCGTTGTTGAGCATGATTTCATCATGGCAACATACCTTGCTGATAAGGTTGTCGTTTTCGAGGGAAAACCTTCTGTTGACTGTACTGCAAATGCACCAGAACCACTGGCATCTGGAATGAACCGCTTTCTATCAGTAAGTTCAGATTGCCTATCTTCCAGTTTGACCCCCGTAATGAAAAATAGAGGATCGAATGAAACTTGAATGCAAATTTTTTCTGGAATGTGCATATGCAAGACATCTCTCAACATTTAAATAACATAGATGTACCAGAGTAGGCTACTGGTAGTAAAGCTTGTAGGACTAAATGATCCTTGTTAAATATTCTAGATAGCCCCTGGGTGTTTCGATGGAAATTTTTTTATATAGGTTTTCACTCTTTGTATCCACAGCATCTGGATGTCACCTTTAGGACAGATCCAACAACTTACAGGCCACGGATTAACAAGCTAGGATCTGTAAAGGACGCTGAGCAGAAAGCTGCAGGTTGTTACTACTACCTTGAATATTAACGTAAGTAATATCACCCTTGTGAATCTATTCCGTCATCAATTCATAATGCTGCGGTTACAAGGCCTTTGATGATGTAAACTGCGTCTGCAGGAAGCTTTCGCAAAGGGCACTTCTACTTTCTGTGAAAGCTCCATCGGAACACGCTTGCGCTATCGTGCTCTATTGGGGCATGCACTTTCACGTCGGCCAGTGCTCTCGGTATGTTTGCCTTGGACATTTATGCTTAAGCTTAACCATGAACAATCCCTAGCTCTGAATTGGTAAAACTTGTTCATGCCCTTTGCAGGGCTGCTTTGGTTCCAGGGTCTGGACATGAATACTATGGTTGGCAATTGAAATCCAAACAAACTACTACGGCCTGGGAGGTAAAATTCTGGACTTTTTTACGAGTAAATTATGACATAATTGTTTGGATTTAAATGCTTTCAATCCACTTACCCTTATGTTTGCAGGTCAGAATGAAGATTGAGATTGGCATCAAGCTATCCCTAGAATGATTTGATGTGGCTTGAAGAACAAAGCAAGCGATAGAAGGCATTTGATGGTTGAAGCCTTGAAATAAAGATGAAGCTGCTTATTACAGCCTGCAGTTCTATTGAAGTTAAATTGAATTATTTTTACATGTTTTCAGCAAAACCTTGAACTGAGTTTTGATTTTGGGTTCATGATTGGTGTCAAGTCGTGGACTGATCCCAACAATGTTTTTTTTCTGCCATAATTATATTACATTGTTCAACGTGATAATAAGGGTTTACCGTGTTATTGCCTGCCTGCATTTTCTCTGCCTTAACGACTACTAACTGTAATTCAAGTCTCACCGGTTGAACCTCTCATTCGTTCTTAAGCACAATTATTTCCTTCAGTGATGCTTCAGCCTTTAGCTAATTAAACAAAAAGTCCTTACAGGAGCACGTGGTTGCTCCAGGACAACGACAAAAATTATTCATGAAAGTATTTATAATGTGCAGTATTCTGGTGCGAATTTCAATAGAATTCTCGCAACGCTTTTCAAATGAAACCGCAGATGTATATAGGGGTGAAAACGGGACGGGAAAATATCCGTCCGTCCGAGATCCGAAGATCGAAATGGTAAATACGGTCAAATATAGGATGCATCAATAGGCATCCGACGTAATCCGTATCTGAATCCGAGTCCGAGAAAAGCAAGCGTGATAGGATATGGGATGAGTATTATCCGTCCGAAATCCGAAATTATTATAATTTATTTAGATATACATGATTATAAATGAAAAATATGATCACAAATATCTATATTTAATGTAAATAGTCAATAAAATTATTTTATTTCCTATATATTAGTGATTAATATATCTAATTTTACTTTAACTACACTTCTACATTGTAATTTTTATCCTTACGAATCTTATAATAATATCCGTCTCCGACTCCGACTCCGAAATAAGAATATGGAACAGGGTATGGGATCGGCAAATAGTTATCCGGCACTATCCGCTCCGACTCCGGATCCGAGAGAAAAATACAGAACGAGAATATGGGATGAGCTATATCCGTCCGCATCCGATCCGTTTTCATCCCTAGATGTATGCATTCGATTTGGCTGTATAAACAGAACAAGTGAAGACAAAGGCCCTGTAGCCGCTAAGTTTGCACCTGTTTCCGCTCCTGGGCCGAGCCCGCAACTGGAATCAAACCCAACCCAACTAGTTCACCATTCCACCACTGCCCGAACCAGTCGCGCCGCCACGAAATCTTGCGCGAGCGAGCGAGGAGGAAAAAGGCGGCGGCGCCGGCGGCGAGGAGAGGAGAGACGAGATGCTCAAGTTCTTGTCCAAGGTGGTGGTGGAGTACTGCCCGCTGGACCCGCGCAAGGCGGCGGCGGTAGAGCTTCTGGCGCAGTGCAATGGCCGCAAGGCCAAGGACTCTAATCCGGCCTGCTCCGTCGAGCTGCGGCGCCTACCCTCGCCGCCCGCCGCGGAGGAACCCAAGAAGCCGCAGCTCCCGCCCCCGCGGGTCCTCGTCACCTACCTCAACGGCGCCGAGGAGGCCTTCGTCGCCGCCGACGGCGCCACCGCGCAGGGCATCCGCGAGCAGATCCTCGCCCGCGGCCGGCTCATCGAGACTGAGCAGATGTTCCGTGACGGAGGGGAGAAGTGGCCTGTTGTGATCCCCGAGGAGGAGCTCGCCATGTCATACCCGGGCATCAAGGTGCGCCTTTTCTTTATTCTGCATTCCTTTTTCTTTCATCGAACATCCAAGTGGATTGCGTTAAACTGGTGGATCGGACTGATTAACACGGTACTAGTTTCGGTATCCTTCTCCTTTGTCATCTGTTCGACTGTTCTTTCATTTTTGTTTCATTGATCAAATTATTAATTATGGCCGGGATTTGCTAATCATTGCCTAGAATCACATTGTCTATGACATCATTGCATATCTTATCTCTCCCCTGTTCCTTATTGTTATTACTTGTCCATCATCTCTTATTTTGATTGAAAACAAAGTTTACGACTTTATGCCTTTATATGTGAATTAGACATAGCTCGTACCGTGCTTTACTTCTCTTCTTTTTCCAAACAAGTTTCTTTTTGTCTCGCATTAGGATTTTATATCGCCAAGGACTTTTTGTGATGAGTAGAAGTTAGAACTTCGAATGTGAGATTTTAACATGCTAATGTTAAACCATAAAACAATTAATTATATGCTGTATTTAGCCTTAATCTCGAACTGACGGACTCCTTCAGCCAAGTAGGACGCATGGCAAAGATGGCCGACTGGCCGTAGTTCAGGAGGTGAAGTGTAGCAGTGTACCCAGTGATGAACTAGTCATTGAAATGTACTCATTCTTTAGCATCATTAGACTATAGTACGCCAGTCCTGTCATTGGAAGTGAGAACTTAATGCTCCAGTTTCATGACCAGATGGAAGACAGGTAGACGACAAGGGCAGTTTGGTCAAATTTAATGACATCCTACATGAAAATGAGCACTGGTAATAGGTTAGAAAAAAAAACTCGATTTGCACGCGCGGGTTGAGGGGAGTGTTGTTAAGACAACTCCCGGACTCATGCAAGAAAAGACCTTATGCAGTTCGAAACATTTTGCTTGTGGGGACTGGGGAGTAAGACAACCCCTGTTTGTTTTTTTTTTAGAAAAAAGACCTCATGCAGGTCAAGAAAACCCAAGAACCCCAGCCCACCCTTACACAGTGTACCCGTGTGAGACGAGCAACGACCTGAGCCGTGCCTTAGACGGTTAGACCTGTGCTTCGGTGTGGGATTATATAATCGGGATGGCAGATTATATTATAATCCAATAAGAACCTCAAGTGGTGCTTATTTTCAGCTTGTTTGCCAAAAGACCTGCTACCCTTGTTTCTACTTGAGAAATTTCAAGGAATGCCATCACCTAATCCCACCTGCCTCTTCTCGTGCACGCCTCCTTTTTTTCCCTTCCCGTTCTTCTCCTTCCTCTCACTCTTCCTTTCGCAATGAAATTGCTAATGAATTATTTGCTAGGAGAATGTAATTTTACTTTTTTTACAATATTTGTGTGGACTCTGGATGTATGAAACATCTGCACTAATTTCATTCAATTTCGTGTTATAAGAACAATCTTTAAGTCCTCTATGGTAGACATGGGCATTGTTTTCATCTAACATCTATAAGCGATAATCTGGACAACAATAATCTGGGTAACAATACCCCTTCCAGGTTATATAATCTAGTACCAATAATCTAGATTATATAATTTGCTTGGAAAACAAACAGCACCTTAGTAACTTTTGATGTCATTCTCTTGTTTATTTTGAATATGGGGTTTCCGTAGATTTATGATCCCAAAATTGAAGATGCTGGTAAATCCTGGGGATAAATCAGATCTCTGGACCTAATGGTATTATTCCTGGGGATAAATCCTTCCATGCCACTATTAGTTACATCTCAAAATCCTATGAATGCCACTGTCAGTGACTCAGGAGGGCCTTACCTTGTCACTGACACACGAATATAATTTGTGAGTATTCTGAAAGTTTTCACTGGCACATAAACAAATGTTATTTCTAATGAATTTTACTATTATGTGGGCATATATGGCACCCACATATATTATCAGCGCTAACCTGTCAAGGGCTAGTTTGGTTGGTGTGGATGTAGAAGTGGGCAGCCATGCCTTCGCAGGGAACAGTGACATTTGGATTAAGGAGATGACTTGGGGGCATATTTATTTACTAGGATGCCACATTGGTTGATGCAAAACTCATCAGCAATAAATCTTGTTACACGAACAGAAAAATAATCATGAACACCACACTTGGTTTGTGAATATGAATAATTGTGAGTGAAAGATGAAAACTGGACTTTGATGATAGTTAATAAATGTTAGGTTTTGACAGCCCTTACTGATGCCGGATTACTAGCGTCATGCCTGACTGACATAATCAAGGGTTCTCCCAGTGGTGGTGAGGGTGGCTCTACACATCAACGTCAATAAGGCACAACACAAAGGCCTGAACTGGTTGACATTGTCAGGGTTTGGATAATTTGGAAGCACCACAATGACTGTGCCAGGAGTGTGATAGGACATCAGCATGGTTGTCTGGTTAGCAAGGGAGGAAAGCATCCCTGTAATCCATGTCAAGTGGCAAGGAGCTTGCGGGCTGCTGTTATCTTCCTAGACTACTGTGTCTGTGTGAGAGATGGAGTGTGCTTTGATGCTAATCTGGTTAAATTGGTTCATTAACCGAATGAACTGTATTTTTTGGCACTATAACAATGTCCACAGTAAGCAGTTAACTATTTTCAAACCTAGATGCACTGAACATTATGTGGTTTGGTGTCCATTATTGTTTCAAAATGCTGTTAGCACAAAACATATGCATGTCTTTAGCAAAAAAGCATCTGCTGCATTCAGATTCTGTTTTGTATACATAGAATACGGCGTGGCCTGCCTTTTTCCTGCTTATTTTCTTCCAGGTGTTTTCATATGTTTTAAGTTGTTACTGATTAGATTACTATCTTTTCTTGCTTGGCAGCCAAAGAAAGCCGAGGAAAAGCCCCAAGCATAGTTATACCAAGCCAGAGCTTTCTTTTGATGTAGCATGGATTTACTAAGGGCATCTGTACTCATACATGTCTCGGAATCATGTCCTGGAAAAATTTCATGAACCATACCACTTGAAATGTGTACCTGTGTTTGTTGACTAGATCTGGTTCAGTTTTTTCCTTTCCTCACTGAATGCACTATCAGTATTAGAAGTATGCTTTCAGTCGGTTTATACGTACCATTCTGGCTGTTATCGGTATGATAGTCTGTGAACGATTTACGTAGAATAAACGACCATTATTCTTTAGTCTGTCATGAGCAATA
The DNA here is from genome assembly GCA_031894775.1 of Chloris gayana. Lineage (NCBI taxonomy): Eukaryota > Viridiplantae > Streptophyta > Magnoliopsida > Poales > Poaceae > Chloris > Chloris gayana. The sequence continues at coordinate 92,003 of JAUNZO010001381.1, read as the reverse complement.
TTGTTATAGTATTATTGACTTACTGTTATTAAGTTGAATGATTGACTCGCAATTTGATTGGGCAGTTAAATAGACATGAAAGAGCTCAATCTAGAATAATTGCCTCCCATTATTATTTAGAAAGTTGCATATAGATGTAAAGAGATATTGATCTAGTATAGTTGACTTACTGTTATTAAGTTGAATAACTGTGAAGATTTCAGATGAACGCTTGTCGACTTGTGGTAGGAAACATGTAAACTCCCCATATTCATCTAAACTACTTTACAAGTAGTGAAGTTATGCATAATTGTTTGACCAAGTCACATCTACAAAAGGGTTGCATAATGCTCCACGTGTTCCCACTCAATCTTGCACTGTACTGCAGCTATGGCTCCATCTCGTTATTTGATCTTTCATGAAATTAATAAGAAAAATATTCACAGAAAATGGAAACATGTATTTTGAATATCAAGCAATAACTTGTGTTTGAAATATGAGTACTCGATATTCAATCTGGGTAAACCTGCAACCAGACTGTCGTTCGGGTCAATGGAATTGATTTTCCCTTTATGTGAGGAGACTAGCAAAGCTGCACGAACGACGTAGTGGTGTTGGCTAAAGAGTTATGCAGAGGGCTGTGGCACGAATTCGGTAACGACAGCCGGGGACTGCAACAAGTGGGCGGAGAAGACATAAGGGGTTGATATTGGTTGGAGCAGTGACGCCTGGGTGCCGCGGCTCCCAACAGTTCAACGCAGTAATAGTGAGTGAGTGTAACTCTGCAATCGCACGGAAGAAGCAATGCATCCGGCGGTGCCGCCTTCCGGGCGGAGGTGAGCAGACTGCACATGGCCACCAAGGGTGGCGTTTTAGGGAGATCTCAGAACAAGGTTGACCCAAATGGGCAACAAGATTACAATGCCAAGAAAGCACTAAAAATTTGTTGTTCCCTCATTTAAACAAATGCCATGTTTGTGTTCCTACTGGAAATACCACATGTAATCTGCTGCAAGGGCTCGACAAAGTTGGGTAAAACTTGAACCAGGTAACAATGTAATAGGGATGAATACTACTCATTACTCAGTATTGGTCTTCTGATCTCAGTAAATTTAACACGAAAACGAACCAGACCATATAAAAAACTACTCAATATTGACTTTCTGATCTCAGTAAATTCAACACAAGAAATAACCAGAACATATCAAAAATTATCTTGTGCTTTGCACCTGTGAAGGTCAAGACCCTTCAGTGGCACATCCAGCACCAATGAGGAACAAACTCATGTTGAATTCAAACCACATAATAAGTGGAGCTCCTGCTAGCTGTGCACCTTGAAGCAACTCAGCAAAGGGAACATCTTACGCAGATCATCTGGGCTCCTCTTCTGTCAAGCAACCCAAGTATAAGAATGGCAAAATGAAATATGGTCAGAAACATCAAATGCGAAGAGGTAGTCTTCGAGTGAATATCCAAAACAAACTTCTTAACTGCAGAAACTGGGGGAACTCATGAACATTACCCTAAAAAGATTTGCTATTGCAAAGTGTTGTAGAGATTTCTCAAATCCTCACCTTAATACCAATACAACCATTTACATCTAGAGTTGTGAGGCTGTGGGAGCAAGATTTGGACAAAGCCTCAAGGCAAGCATCTGTTACCCCAACTATTCCAAATAAACTGCATAGATGGCAAACAGATTATGCCAAATAAAAAGAAACAAGAAACAAGAATATAATATGTTTAAGACAACACATCCATATTACCTTAGCAATTCAAGGGACTTGCAACCTTGTGCGATAGCTATAACCCCAACGTCAGTTACACGTACACACCTGTCAGATAGTAATGACAGAGGTTCAGTCAACAGAGTTTCATGCCCTAAAAAGAAAAGAAAAGTTTGCACTCGATTTACCATGTCAAATTGAGATATGTTAAACCTTCACATCTTGATATACAGGAAAGACCACCATCAGTTAGATTCTGGAAACCTTGTATTAGCAAACAATAATAAAATTGCTTGATAGTCCAAATTAAATATGAAAACAGTTACCTGGGCACCACATAAGTCAAGGAATGTAAGATTGGCTAAAGATCCTATCCCCATGTAAACCTTGTCAGTAAAACTGCATTACTTGAGATCAGCGGTTAGATACTCTTTAACTCAATGGTCATTGTTGTGATACTATACTTTTCATTCGAATGTTACCTCGAGAGAGCATAAAGGTTCAAGCTTTCAAGAGAAGAACATTTCCGAAGCACTTCTTGCAGCCCATCATCTGTCAACTTCACACACCTAAAAGGTTTATCACATGGGATAATTAGATACAAAATTCTGTGTGTAAACTCAAGAATTTTGTGCGAATAAAAAGGATGGTTAGCACAAAGCACATGTTAAGAACATCTCATTATGCTTCATCTCGGAATGTCCTATTTTGTAACTAGTGATTATCTTGTAGTACGTATGCAGCAACCTCCCCAATGCCTCCTAGAGGAGGCAAGGTGGTGTTTTCTCTTCTCTCTCTTCCTAATATAAAGATACACAGGCTCTCCTGGGTTTCAAGAAAAGAAAACAATCTCATGTTGTGACAGGTGTATTCCAAAAATATAACAATATAGCATACCTGGTTATGTTCAACTTCTTTAGACCCGGATAAGTATTAGCAATCAATCCCATACCTCTATCTGTTATATTCTGTTTTTGGAAAGACAAAGGTTGTTATGACTCAATGAGATATAATAGCACTTACAAGAATAAGTATTGTAATATATGCACTTTATGGGCCAAAAAGGCAAAGATAATTTGAAAATCATGTATTGGCACGTACGTTATAAAAACATTTTATTCTAAAGAAAGGCAAGAAAATCGAATTAGCTGCAATTTAGTTAGCTAATCATGCCCATATCGCATGACAGACATGTTGCAGTCTACATTTTTTTAGCAAAATAAGTATATTTTCGGCAGGACAGATTGAATAGTTCCAAATTGTAACCCACTACAAAACATGAATACAATTCACATGTCCTGCTGAACCAAGTAAAATAAAATCTTTATTCCAAATTTTGAAATATATCTAGAACAAAACATCTACAAGTAGCATTACATATGAGAAAGGAGAATATAGATAATATTTCCCTATTTTTGCTTTCCTGTGTGACTTCCTGTGTTGGGTTTCACATCCATCCTACCCCAACTTGCTTGCGACCAAAAGGCTTTATTGTTGTTATATTTGTAGATATACAGGGTAAAGCATCATTTTCTGCGTTAGAAACAACAATTTCTTCGTCCAGTATGTCTTCACCATTACAAGAGTAAATTTCAAACTACTATTATTTAGCTTAATATTCATAGAAAGTATATGTATTTTAATCATAAAAAAGTTAGCTATTTTCCCATGAAAAAAATCTCCGGCTAAGGTCTTTAGCGGTCAGCATTCAGAACAGCTAAGAATAGCTATAGCGGGCTATAGCGGCGGCTAAGCCATTTAGCGGTTTTAGAAAAAATATAGTAGAATCATTGCTTAACAAAGAACTTGATCAACTTAATTAAAAAAAGATAGTTCATTACAATCTTCACTTGAAATAAATAGTTTCTAACAGCTAACATGTAATAGGAATAAATAGTTCACGAGAGAAACATGACTAATACAATGATACTTAATACAACAAAGTGCATTTTAACGGCTATGCATTCATTTAGCGGGCTAAATTACAGTCCATTTAGCGGCTAAAGCGGGATTTAGCCAGCTATTAGCGGCTCACAATGCTTAGCGGCAAAATTGGAATAGCTTAGCGGTTCTTCTTCCTAGCAGCTATATCCGGCTATAGCGGAAGCTATAGCCGGAGATTTTTTCGTGGCTATTTTCACACTTGGCCCCTCAGAAAATACATTTTTTTCCTATAGAACTGCAAACTATTTGGACACTACGTAGCTATGAGTTTAGATCAATGGTACCCGGTGTCCGAATAATTGTAGTTCTATGGTATATATTTCAGATAGTTTTAGTTCTGTATTTATCAGGTCAAAGTAGCCGTAGTTCTTTGAAACTCACTCTTATAGCAAAAATGATGGAACAAGAAAAGAATGTATAGTGGAAGATGCATGTGATAGTAACACTACCTTACAACCACTCAAGTTCAGGTCCAGTATCTGCTTGCAGTTATTTGTAATGTGCACAATGCTTGAGTCAGTCAATCTGAGCCAGCAAAATTTTGAACAATTAGAAACACAAGTTATGTACAGCAAAACAAACATTCAGCAAAAAAACATACCCGACAATCCAATAGATGGAAAGTTCTCGAAGATTACGGCAAATACTGGTAATAGCTTCAATTCCTTTATCAGTGATTTTTTGACATGCGTTTAGGTTAAGAAACTTCAATTTTTCTAGTGAGCTAGCAGTAGCACTCTGTAAATCATTGAATTGAACAAATTAAATTTCAGCATCGTATAAAGAATGATCAATTTAAATTTTAGCATTGTCTGAAGAATGGAAAAAATTAAGGTACAATTTGTGTAAGAAATTTTGCATAAATGTACAAAAAAATTATATTAAACTTGCCATTTCTTTTAGATGAACAAGATGCCTGTCTTCAATATCTTGCGCAAACTCAAGGTTTAGTACTTTGAGATGGCAATACCTTGCCTAAATAAAAATAGAACAGCATGTCACCAAAGATGGTCAAATAGGAAAAACAATAAGATGGCATAATGTCTGTAAGAGAAAACTTAGTGATGAACTTCTGCACTTAATAGAGGCATGTGGTAGGAACATACCAGTAGCATGATCTATCATTCAAAAGACAAAAGAGTAGGGTTATGATTCCTTTAGAGGGGGGGGGGGAGCACTATGATTACCAGTGAAAGTGCTGAAATAAGCCTCTCGCCAGCATTCTTCATCTCACGCAGATTAAGTACCTACATTTTAAATAAGGGGCAGTATAAGAATAATATACTGGACAAGTTAAAATATTAATAAAATGAGCAATAAGCTCATGGAGCTAAAGAATATTACACACAGCTAGATGTACAGGCAGCACAAAACTAGTTAGATGACTAGTTTTACAATACTTGATTGCCCAATAAAATGATTAACTGCTTGTGAGTATTAGAAAGAGTTGGTCCTCTATTTTTGATTCCAGGAGGCCGAACAAATCATAAGCATGTCTCCAGGATATCAAGGAAATAAGCGCACTGTACCAGTTTCGCAGTGAAATGGGAGACAGTTAACTACGACTGAATCAAGACATAATAACAGCAATTCGTCCTCGGAAACTAAGCAGTCCCAAATTTAGAGTTCAATATCAAGGCCTCGACGCGTAGAACCAAGGAGAGACAACTGGAAATTAATATGATTCTATGCCAGAAACGGAAGCAATGAGGCTCATATCAGACAGCAATCAGAAAAAAACTGAACATCTGCGCGGTAAAACAAAAGAAGAAAAAAAAAAAGCTTTGTGCGTTAACTATAGTCCTGTTGACCTGAACAAGGGTTATAAGTTCAGAGAAACAACTCGAGGCAGCAAACCTAGAACAGAGCACAGGATGCGCACCTCCCAGAGCTTGGGGTTGGCGACGAGGGTGCGGTAGCACCAGGGGCTGACGGCGAGCAGTGCGCAGGCGTCGCGCTGCGGCAGGCGCGGGCTCACCAGCTCCATCACCCGCGGAACCGTCTCCCGGCACCAGACATCGTCGGCGGCCGCCATCTCCTTCTCCATCTCCGTCTCCGAGGAGGCCCGCCGGGAGGCCGTGTGAATTTCGTTTTCTTCTGGGCTTCTGGAGTTCTGGCCCCTTCGGAATCGAGAGTCCGCACTGACACAGCTGGCCCACCAAGGCTATTTTACGTCCAAGGCCAACCAAGAACCAAGTCCACAGCAATTTTCTTCTTTATTGTCGGAAAAAAGGCAAATGAGAAATGAGCCCCTACCTAAGCTATTGTTAATTTAAAATGTCCCATGGTCAGGGAAAATGTTTTAATAAAGTGTTATACTCTACTTGGCATCTCTACTTCTACTCATGTACCATTTGAATTTGAAATGTAAATAATATCCAGAAAGTGTATTGCCCAAATATGGATTTTAATATCCTAAAACTTGTTCTTGTGAACTGAATTTTGAAGTCTTGCCATTTGACATCAAAAAGAAAGAAAAACCTGAGTATTATTTCAAACTCAAACTCAAATCCTCAACGAATGTACTACAAAACTATATGTAAATAGTTACACAATTACATTACGAATCACAATATAATGTCTTCCTGCCGAGCAGCATTTCTTTTAGTTGAAATAGCAAGGAAGGATCCTCCTATGTACACACTATATAATTGCAGATAGACTGGAGGGGTATATACAGTTAGTCAGTGATTTAAATGGACACGAGCCCAACACGTACACGTTATCCAAATTAATTGATATATACAACTTGTTTGCTCTATGGATAACCAGTGCAAAATCAAAATCGCGGCCATTACATGCCCCCAAATAAGCTGATCTATGACCAATTGACCATCCAAGGAATACAGTATTTGCAACTCCATCTCTATCGACATGTTTGTTCAGTTGGTGTTATACTTTCGTTCACATGAGAATGACTGGTGAAAAGCTGTAGATACTTCCTCAAGTAGCAAAACCATCTTTGATAGTCATGCAACTATTGAGATTACCAGTCTTGAATCCATTCTGGAGCAGCAAGATCATATGGATCTTCACTTGGAATTGAAGGAGATGCAGCTAAGTCCTCCGTAAGAGTTTCTATACAACTGTTGATACGATCCATGATTTCTTTAGGTACTGCATGCGTTCCAGCACCTATTTGTTCCCAGTCAATTCCATGAAACCAGGAGTGTTTTTTCACAGATTCAGCACCTGTGGTGCCGAGGCGTGCATTTTCATCTACTGTAAGTAGCTGCATAAATGATATAAAAGAGAACAAGCAGTGTCATCATAGATATCCACATAAGCTGAAAATGAATAGACAGGTAGAATGCAACCTTGGTTATAAGGTCAACTACTTCCTTGCTAAATGTCGATGGCATAGCAAGCTGTCCTTTTGAAATTTTTGCCAAAGGTTCCAGCTCGCTCTCCCTCCAGGACCCAAATGGCATATCTGATTGCAGCATGAAATAGATCAATACCCCAAGTGCCCACCTGATAATACAAAACCAAATGATCCTGTCTTAGTTCCAACTAAAGAATTGCATATTAAATTAAAACAAACTCAAATGTACAGCACTCTCAGCACAAATTTCATGATTATTCTTCTGTGGGTGCATATAGGCATTAAACTTTGTTGAGATGAAGGAATCTACTGAAGTCTGTATATTTTAGTCTGGTTTGAGATAACCACGTACCAGTCAGCAGCAAATCCATGACCCCTACCAAGAACTATCTCTGGTGCTAAAGAGTCAGCAATCCCACATATTGTGTACGCCCTTTCACCTTCCAACTTCTTTGCAAACCTGAAATCCACAACCTGCAGACGTCCTGACTGATCTAGCATAAGAATATCTGCCGAAACACCTCTGTAAAGAATGGACTTCTGAAAATAAACAAATATGTGTTAGCATGTATGCCACGAGAAGCACCATAATACCATACTAGATTAACACATCAAAAGAAACCGAATATGTTAGCAAAAACATGCCTGATGAAATTCGTCTAGAGCAACAACAACAGAGGCTGCAAAGAATTGTGCAGATGACTCGTCTAGAGGTTTATGAAGTATTGAAGCCAATGAGCAGCAAAGGCAGCAATTCAGCAATATTCCAAGATATGATTGGTCAGCACAAGTGCATAACACTTCTGGCACACAAGGTGACTGGCTCAAGCTTTTCATGAGGTTCTTTTCATCAAAGATTTGTACTTCCTTATGAAGGTCTTTTACTCTCTTGATGTAAAACCTTTTTAGAGTTCTGATCTTGTCTGGTCCATGATTATGACATAAAAAGTCAAAACATAAACATATGCATGTCTATATTAATAAAAACCAATCGGGCAGAATCACGTACCAGAACCTCTAATTTGGACAAGACCAACCTCGCTGCAATCAGCAGCATATATGCACATTTTCCACTCCTGAAAAACATAGTACAACCATGCAACAGCATATAAAAAATTCTCAACAAAATATTCTGAAGCAGGCATAAGAAGAGAAAAGGAGTACTAACCCCCTACCAAATCAGATAGCTGAACCGTCCTCAAGACAAAATCATCATCTGCGCCATTCTTCTTGGAGACCAGTGATTCTTTAATCCTGTACATAGAGACCATAATAGGCTAATTTAACAGTTGAGAATCATTTTGAGGGCTGGCTGCATATAACACATTCTGTTGAGATACTTTACCTGGAATCAGATATCGAAAGTTTAGGTAAAGGCCCAACAATTGAATCGAATCTCTCCTTTGTAATAGTTGAACAAGTCACATCACCAACTGAAACAGCAGTGAAAGCAATTGTCTCACCAACGAGAGCCCACTCGCCAAAATGTCCTCCCTCATCTATCTCAACCACGTAATTACCATTTTCTTGACTCCTCTGAACATGCTTTGTTTGAGATATAATGAGATCCCAAGCATCTGAGCTCATCTGATCCGTTGGCACTAAAAGTCTCACACGACCTCTTTGAATTATGTACAAGGAAGAGACATCATCATTCTAACAATGGAACACGATACAGAAAACTTGTTAACAAGTTGGTGACCGAACATGAAGATGTCTGAAAACGGGGATCAAAAGTCACAAAGCACCTTATCTATTATCATTTGCCCATCTGCGAAAGATACTTCAACAAGCGACTCAGCAAGTTGATTTAGTTGGAGCATTGTAAATCTTGTAAACAGGTCTACCGATCGGAGCAACTTCATTGATGGTATGTTTGAAAACTCAGACATCAGAATTCCACGGAAATCCTCCCGCTTCAGGGCCCATAATGTTCCACCAGTCACAGCACGTACTGAAGCCTGAAGTGGCTTATTGTGCCTGTTTATGTCGAGAATAAACAATGACTAGACGAACCAAATAGCAAATGCAACGAGCTTAGCCATCTGAACTAAATCAGCATATTTCATCATTGAAACAAGAGCATTGTAGTTGTAGGTTTCAGAATCAATTCTAATTCCAAATGAACAAAAAATAATTTTTAACAATAAATATTTTTTTTAGTGATTGCTTCCTTTACTAATTCACAGGAGTCAAATAATGTTGTGAACTCTAGTTCTCCAAGCCAAGGTCTTGCTCACATGAAAATGGGTAATTAAGTTATGAATCTAGTTCCCGGTTTCTACAATGGTGGGTGTGAAAAAAAATCTCACATCAGTGCTAACTCCCCAAAAGAAGATAGTTTGTCAGCTGTATAACGATGTAGAATCTTGGTCATTTCCTTTCCATCTTCTTCCTGTTGCATGTAAATCAGTTGGGCCTCCAAAAGTTATGGAGTATAAGAAGATCAACTTTTATAAACTTTGTTGCGAGACACATGGCTCTCGGCTTTCCCTTTGACCTCTACTTCCGTAACAAAAATCAAAATCTGAAATCAAACCTGTAATATATCTGAATTTAAATGTATACCTGAATAGCCAGAACTTCATACTCACCACTACCAACTACATAAAAGCAGTCACCTTCGCCACCCTGCATTGCGCAATATCATTACTCAAAATTTCTATGCAGCCTCAAATGCAGTCATAACTGAGATAACCAACATCAGAAAGTGACAACCTGCTGTACAACTATATCCCCAGGTTTCACCTCAATCCGTTGCATACAATCAAGTAGAACATGGCATTGCGAGTCAGTAAGCTTTTTGAAGAGGAAATGATCATGTAGCACCTGCTCAATGTGTGCCTTCATATCAAGTAGTTTTGAGGTTTGTCAGTAGTAGGAAGTTGTGCAACCATTATGCAAAAAAAGAGAATGCTCATAATGAAAACAGTCGGTAGACCTTACTTGCTCTTCCCATGTCTTCCGATGTGATGGAGATGGAGGGACCCATAATTGACCATATTCCAGAGAACTTTCAAGAGCCCTCAATCGTGCACGTGATAAATCATGCCTAGAATGCTGGTTGTTGGTGTTGGAACCTATTAACGGTGATCGAGAGCCAGCCAGTCCTACCGTTTGCTGTGAAGGCTGTAAAGACACTTTTGTAACAGTCTTGAAAGATCCCATCTAGTAAACAAAGAAAGGTAAAAATGTGAGGTTGTACAGAGAATTCTATGAAATAATTAGTACCAAAGTAACAAAAAGACACTATAAAGATAGATTCATACATCAGTTAACCCATTAATATGCACTACTATGATTGTAATGTCATCCGTACGAGTTTCATATTGTAGCCAAAGACGATAAGACTCGGCAACAATTTCTGCACATGCATCACGAGGATCCTTGTACTTAGAAATCTGCATATCAACCATTTGAAACTTTAGAGCATATATATCATCGAAATATAAATTATATGTGGGACAAATAAAATATCTGTTATTGGGACTCCTAATGCAAGACATTTGACAGTATCTACAGAAACATAAACAAATATTAGGAGAAAACTGTTACTTCCTCCGTCCCATATTACTTGTCATCCTAAACTCATCCAGTTTTCTCAATATACTTGGCATCCTTGCATCCCAACACATATTTCTCTCTTCCCCATACATCTCTGTCTCTATCTCTATCTCTCTCATCCTCGTTTCCTGCGCACCTACCTTATTCACTTCTCCTTAATTCCCATCCCGGAGCTAAAACGACAAGTAATTTGGACGTATGGAGTAATAGTTATTATTATAATGAATTCTCCCTCCCAAGTTGAAATCAATGTGTTTCCTTGATGGTTCATGGTGACTACATATAGCAACCCACTAATTGAACAGAAGAACCTAATGAATGTTAATGATAAAAATAATCACAGATAGTAGATGAAACTTACCATGTCAACAACAGTTTGACTAGAAAGAAACTCGAAAACACCATCACTAGCAAGAACAAAAAATGGATGGCTGGAATTGAGATCCAGGATAAAAATCTCAGGATCTGCGACAACACCAATTGACTCAGCAACAGAATCTCCGATGCTACGTGCAAAAGCGGTTCCTGGATACATGCCATGTTGCACCCATAGCCTTGGTGGGTCACCATCGTCGCTTTCTTCAGTGCCCCAGCACTGCACATCTGCATCCTTTAGCCCCTCTATTTGATCCAACGTCAGAACTCTAGCACCACATTTCTTGACCCTTTCAAGCTCATCAGATCGGTATGGAGTTTGATCTATGGAGAGGTCAACAGCAACAATATCATCCCCTCGTTTCTCAGCAAGAACAGCACGTGAATCACCAGCATTTGCAATGTAAATAGTTCTACCCCTGACTAATATAGTGATTGCAGTAGTACCACTCATAGAATCATCCAAGTCGTTGTCTTCATGCAGCTGTGAGTTTGTTGCCACGAAAGCAGAATGAAGAGCGAGTACAGCATCTGTATGGAACCGACTATCTTTGAGCAGGTTCTCACATAATCTTTGCTTCACAAATTGCGAGCATTGAGCACCATATTCTCCATGACCATCAAATACACCGAAGAAGTGGTCATCAGGACTTGTTCCAAATGGGGTATGTATGCAAAAGCTGTCTTGATTTGGCTTGTCCAGAGAATCTGGGTAGTAACCTCTTTGGGACAAGAATGAGTATCTCAGGTCGTAGTTACCCAAAGGGACTCGAACTTTGCGTGAACTGTCTGGAGGAAGAAACTGTGACGAGACTCTTGACAGTCGGTTAATGCCAACATTTGACTCCCTTGTAATGTTCAGGTGGTTCAACGCATCATCCTCTTCCCCAAGGTCATCAGAGGAAGCATCCGAAGCACTTGAATCCATGTTTCCTCTCCCCCGACTAAATTTTCCCCTCGATTCCCTTGGGGAGTCGGTTGTTTGCCCAAAGCACCCATTGGAGCACAAACAGCAATTCAGTTGTGAGCAACACTTTGAAGGCGAACAGCCCATCAATCAGCTTGGCAAGACGAAAATATCGCGATTCTTCAAAAACTGATCATCAATCAGAATGGTCGAAACTAACATAGTTCATCCAGGGAACCTGAAATCAAACAAATGGAGTTCATTTGTCGATAAAGAATGATTGGAGAAACTCATTCAGAAATAATTAACTGGATTGCTGTATGGTCTGGCCAGAATGTGGATTGTGGAAGTTATTCTCATAACGGTTACAGGGGAAAATAATTGAAGACGGCAAACTTGATGCAACAAACTTAGCTGCAATCATAACATAATTCTGTTCACTCTTAAAAGAATGCCATCAAATGAATGCTAAACAACAGAATGGCACCGGTCACTATTCACCCATAAAGCTGAAGACCATTTTCACATAGCCGTAAAACAGAAAAGATTCCCCTTGTCTCAAGGGCCCCAACATTCACTTTTGTCAGGGATCCTCACACAATTACGCTCAAGCCATTAGCCTAGAACAGTCACAACTAAAAAAGGACCAACAAGAGGTAACCAGTAAGGGGGAAAAAGTACAGACACCAGGAATCTGACAGGTAAATTGTAAAGACAGGAACATTCTACAATCGAGCACTTTAGGTCCGAGAACTGCAACAAATAAGAGGGAAGAGGGATGAAGGAAGGTACTTACAGCCGCCAAGGTCGCCGTCGCAAAAGAGGAGAAACTCCAACAGCAGCAGCAGCAGCAGCCTTCGGACGGAGAGAGCAAGAGAGAGAAGAGGGGATTTGTGCGGCGTGCAGATTGCAGGGGAAGCAAAGGAAGGCACCGAACAGGGATGGAGGGAGGGAGAGAGAAGTGGGTGGCTGTAGTAGAGTAGTACTCCGTAGCCGCTAGCCAGTGGAGGAAGCAAGAAACGAATCGGTGATGAGCGTTAATGCAGAGGAAAGGAGGCGCCGCAAGCAAAGTAACCGAGGCCATGCAAGCCTGGTGATGGCAACCCCACGCAACTGAACCTTTGTGGAAGCATGGGGCACGGATGCAGATTCTCTGCATTAGCTGCATCTAATGCAGAGAGTACTGTAGCTGGAATTTCTTCGAATTTCAACCGTTCAATGGAGGATGGACGATCCAGATTTACTGTTACAGTAACACGTATAAAAAGTAAAAAATGGTGGTACAGTACTAGCTATAGTAGAAATGCAGGCGACACTGTTGTCCCTCTCACATTTGACTGTAGCACAGGGTGCTGTTGCTGGCATTTAGTCCTTGGTCGTGGCCAAATGCAGAGGATCCGGATCCATGGGGCACACCTCTCCCGAGAAATAGGGACGGTTTGTGCCCCCAAATTACGAGAACTGTGAGAAAAATCTCACATCGGCGGGGAAAACGCGAGATATAACAAAAGAAAGCAAAATCTTGGCCTTTTTCTTGCAAATTGAATGACTTTACCCAAACATTTTTTTAGCAAATTAAACAACTTCACCAAAATTCTGATACCATTGGTCTGTCCAAAAGTGTGATCAACCACTGATTTATCATGCGAATTGAACTACACAGGCGGGACATGAGCGGTTGATGACCATATAGTCATGTGGACGGATATGGATTTTGGATTAGCATAATTTAAGGGGGTAATTTATCTATAGAACACTGTAGGGCACAGAATGAAAAAAGTTTGTGTGTAGAACACTGCAAATGAACAAAGTTTTTTTTGTGTGTGTGTGGGGGGGGAGGGGATTTAGTCCTCCAGACAAAGATGATTTTTTATAGTGTTCTATAGACAAATCACCCAAAGAAGAAACACTAGCTATGATTTTGGATGCACGTATATTTTGTAAGATTTTTGCAGAAGCTTTAAATAGACATAGCATTACTCAACAGTTAATACGTGCTCACCCAATAGCGAAAGCAAACTAAACACTATGTAGCAAGTAAGGTAGCACATAAACAAAATGTTAGGTTTGGTCTTCGATTTTTTTTATTCTAATGAACACAATCAATATACAAATAGACACAAATACATGTAGACTACTCACACATACCCTATCTCTACTAACGTCTATGAAAGGATGGATCCTGGTTTTGAGATCACCTCACACTAAAAGTTTTTATTATTATTATTTTGGTTTGGTCTTTGATAAAAAGAATGAAAAAAGTCCCTTATGTAATAGTTAAGACTCAAGATCCTTTTTAGTTTATTTGATTTACGAAGCCAATAATTGAGAAAGCAACATCAAAAATAAATACAACACTCCGACACATATCTATCATCATTTATTTTTAAGAAACTATTAAGTATCATTTAAAGTATGTTGTAAGGATTTCAACTACTTATTAATGCTATAACTTTTTCTTCGGAAGTTAAAAGGACAAATCACAAGCTAGCACAAAGTAAAAGTAAACACCTACACATTTCAGCTGATCATATACTCATACATTTTGTGCCTTATGCATCTCTCCAACCATCAGTTGGGTTCATGTACAATGAAGAAAAAAAACAATCAGTTGAGTTGGAGCTATCAAACATAGCACAACCCCAGTGTTCTTATCAATATGCCAGTTGGCCGACTTGAGTTAAAAGGTCATCTAGCCAGCAAACAACACAACGAAGGTGCTATATGGCACATTTGTAATAGAGCCCTGGTCTAAAGTAGCTAATAAGCGAGGGTAGCTGCCATTGACATGGCCCCTGGCCCTGGTCAAGCCTGTCAAGAACTTCCATGTCCGCACCTTCAATCAATCAGCTGGTCCTCCTCGCCTCTCCGAGTTGTTCAAAGGTTCACTCATCCAATAGTTTCGTGAACAGCTTCGAAAATTATTCCGCCCTACCAATCCTTTGGAACATGCTTGGATGGAAATTCTACAGATATTTTTTTGACCAAGGAGAAATTCCATGTATTTTTTTGAACGCGCTAGCTCATCACTACCTCCAGAAGTCATAGATTTATAGAGCTGTGAATAGATTAGCAGTCCAATTTTTTTGAAGGTGCTTGCTCATACCAACTTTTTAGATAATATAACAAGGAATTGAAAATTTTGCTGCTTCTTTCAGGAATTAATTGACAGTACACTGGACTGAGAGTACACTGAACATTAGTGCCACTTGTTAACTGCTCCTCGTATGCATTCAGAAATGTGAAAGTTTAAGATCTATCTGGTTGACCAATACAATATTCAAAGAGATGTTTTCCGGTGTTTGCAAATAATGTAGACCGTCCATTAGCCTCAATCTAATGGCTCATGATAAAAGGTACAATGCCAAAGATACTTCAATATTGATAGAGGTACTTAAGTATTAGGGATAAAACAGTAATTTTACGTGTTGACAAAAATAGACTGAGGGACAACGAAGGAATGTATAATTTACATTGTTTTGGTATGATTTACTTGTACGAGTCCAAGACGACGGCTTACCAGTTCTATTTATATAGATCTGTTTAGATTTAGGTTCTATTTACTGATTGAGTTTACGTGGAAAGAACTTTGTAGGTCTTCCATAGAACTTTGTCATCGACGCCATCACACAACAATTGTTGACGAGCAGTACGCGTCTCGGACGGATCAGATGGAATCGTTCGCATCGCGCCGTGCGCTCGCGACCAATCGAGTAAACAACCATAAACTCCGTATATAACCTTACCTCCGCGGAGTCCTGGCCGAGGATCACGTCGGCGGTGGAGAAAACAGAGAGAGATGATGGCTGCGGCGGAAGAAAAGATATTTACTCAGATTGTTGATTGATTACTTGATGCGGGTGTAGAGCCCAGGAGAAAAGAGAAACACGATGATGGCGACGGAAGAATAATTTTCTACGATCATGTACATAGTTAATCGATCATTTACCTGATGTGATACTAAAAGACTTTTAGTTTGTATCTAATTATCCACCTGCAACCGGTTATGATAATTTTTGTTCCATATCTTGCCCTCTCCCAATCAACGATCAAGATTGAAATACCTCCTAATACCTCTAGATACCTCGCAAACACCGGAAAACCTCTCATATTCAAAGAAAGTGCATAATGAATGAATCAATGCGAGAAAACAGAGTTCCTAGAGATGGCAAAGTTACAAACTTGAAAGGATCACCGAATAGTATATGTTCTCTTCGACTGCATTCATCCGTAGCTGCTACCAAACTGCAATGAAACATGGTCGATGGGCCTTGATAAATTATTGACGTTTCTTATTCTTATTTCTTTCACTGTCTCAAAGATATTCTTATATATCTTGAAAACGATGCATGTATTCTAGAACACCATGGGGGATAACGTATGCCTTGCCTACACATTTCAGCTGACCAATTTGGCAGAGGAAGGCAAGGCCCACGCTACCATGAAGGAACAGGACGGGGTGCAAATTGTCCACGAGGAAAAGAAGTTGTGAGCTGTCGCGCCGATGGGGGGATAACGAAAGGGAAGGGATAGGTTGGATTGGATGCACGTGTGTGGACGTAGCGCATTCCATTGTGCAAGCAAGATTAGTTGGATTAGCCCACTTTTCCGTAGGTTATATATATTCACTTATGCAGCTTTCTTGATTGCCTCAACATCAGGCAAGTTTGGTTAATTTAGTTAATTTTTTTATACTGTATCAGAACCTAGTTCATTACTCTTGATGAAGAGGGAGGATTCCCCTTCTTAGATGAATCTAGCCGCCCTGTTCACACATAGATACGCCCACCAGCCTTCTTCCTCTTATTTTCCTATCAGTACAGGCTGTGATCTTGATCCTCCATTCCAACTTCGGTACCACGAACTGATATGGAAAGGATGTTTGTTGTTATTTGAAAACAGAGGAACGGTCGGTCTCTACACAGCTTGGCGCACAAAGCTTGAATCAGTGTTACACATATCGCCATCCCTTTGTGCTGACTACTGAACAAACCTCAGTACATGGCAAACCGTGTGCTCGTCGTCACCCACTCCCTCTGCTCCTGCAGTGATCATCCCTAACGCTTCATGTGTGCCTGATTGGGAAATTCGACAGTTTCTTCTTGTCGACAGATAAGGTTGTGACTGTTGATTGCACTGGTGCTCGATTGATTGGTCACAGGATTGATGGGGCAAAGCATGTGTTTGACCAGAATGAGCTGGAAGAAAGATGGGGTTCAGTTCGAATTGCACAGTGAACACATGATTGGTTCATAGGGCAAGCAACATTGAGCATGGAAGGAGAGCGTTGCCGTTTCCTACTTAGGTTTCAGTCATCCAGCTCATAGGGAACATTTAAATTTTGAAACTCGTTTTTTTATAAAAAGAAAAAAGAAAACCAAAATCGGGTGTTGGGGCCTAGAAGATTGTACATGAAACCTGATAAACCCAGCTTCACGGCTCTACCGGAGGACCGGATCTATGGCTCTCTGCCAGATGTCACTCAGCTACGTCGCTCTGGAACGGGTTGGTCGCGGGGGAGCCTCTCCCGCCAGATATCCGGCAGCAGCAGAGCATCCACGAAACAGAGGATAGCGCGAGAAAGAGGGGCCAACCACACCTAGCTGCAGGGCACACACCTACACACGTGTCGCACGCACAGACCGCAATGAGGGTGTTCGCTGGCCGCGGCGCGGTGGCCTGCGCCGCCGCCGCGCCCGTTCCCCGGAGGTCCCTGCTCCTCTCCACCGCCGCCGCAGGTGGCCATCGTCAGCAACTCACATCTGCACTAGCAAGCAACCTTATTTCTGTCGCCTGCCTAATTCGCCTGAATTCACCTGATGTGTGTGCCGTTCTCTTGCAAAGGGGCGACGCTGCACTCGGACTCGCTGAGGCTGGCGACCCGGAGCGCGAGCGGCGCCGGCGCCGTCCGGGCCTCGGCGGATGCGGCGCAGGCGGCCACCTTCGCCGGGAAAGACGAGGCCCTCGCGTGGGCCAAGAGCGACAACCGGCGGCTCCTCCACGTCGTCTACCGCGTCGGCAACCTCGACAGGACAATCAAGTACTGCACAGCTCTCTTACACGACCAGAGGAGAAGCGAAGAAGTCTTACCTGCCCTGTAACTGTAATTCTGACGCCATGGCCGTTCTTGATTGGGCAATGCAGGTTCTACACCGAGTGCCTGGGGATGAAGCTGCTGCGGAAGCGCGACATCCCCGAGGAGAAGTACAGCAACGCGTTCCTCGGGTACGGGCCCGAGGACTCGCATTTCGTCGTCGAGCTCACTTACAGTTAGTACTACCTCTGTTAATCACCAGTTAGTCAAACTTTCCAAGCCTGAGTGTTATCTGCATGTGCTTTGAGTTTACCGACATTGGATTCGCAATGGATTTGCAGACTACGGAGTTGACAAGTACGACATCGGAGAGGGTTTCGGCCATTTCGGTATCGGGGTCGATGATGTAAATACAACCAGTACACCAGTTCCTTTTAGTACTCCATTTATTGGTCAGAAGAAGGAAATGTTACAAAACGTTTCTCTGGAATTTGGTTCAAACAGGTGGCAAAGACAGTTGAGTTCATAAGAGCAAAGGGTGGCAAGGTGACGAGGGAACCCGGCCCTGTGAAGGGCGGTAAGACCATGATCGCCTTCATCGAAGATCCTGACGGCTACAAGTTTGAGATCCTTGAGAGGCCGGGAACGCCAGAGCCATTTTGCCAGGTGATGCTGCGTGTCGGCGATCTCGACCGAGCCATAAGCTTCTACGAGAAGGTGCGTAGTAGGAAGATGAAATGGAGTTCTTCAGTCCAGCTGTGTCCTGCTTCTCACATCCTCATTGTTGTCAAACACCACAGGCATGTGGCATGGAGTTGCTACGCAAGAGAGATAACCCTGAATACAAGGTGATCAATCTGCTTTGATGGTCACTCAAATCCCCTTGGCCTTTGCACGTGTATTCACAGCTGGTGAACTGCTTCTGCAGTATACGGTTGCCATGCTGGGTTACGGCCCTGAAGACAAGAACGCAGTGCTGGAGCTGACCTACAACTATGGTGTCACTGAATATGCCAAGGGAAATGCGTATGGTCAGGTATGTGTATTTTGTCATTGGCTGCGAGGCTTTGCTCCAGGCACTGAAACCCTGCTCACACAGATCGCCATAGGCACCGACGATGTCTACAAGACAGCCGAAGTCGTGAAGCTGTTCGGAGGGCAGGTGGTACGGGAGCCAGGGCCCTTGCCTGGGATCAATACCAAGATCACATCCATCCTGGACCCAGATGGGTGGAAATCGGTACTGGTTCCTGTATATTAACATCTCCTGCGTCGCCTCGAACAACTTGCTAAACTAGATCATTCTGATAATATGCAGGTATTTGTTGACAATATTGACTTCGCCAAGGAACTGGAGTGACCGACGTAGTCCATCAGCTATATGAAAGCAGCATCTTCCTTCCTCATTACCTGAGCTCTGCGCATCAAGAAAACATTATGCATGAACAATGAGGAAATGGAGGACTGTTCGCCATCGCAAGTTCAATTATGTAAAATAATACGAAGGCTCAAATTTATTAATAGTTCAAACAGAGCCTGTCAACCTGATTTTTGTTCTTTTGAAACATGAATAAAGTTCCATTATAAATTCTCAGAAGGCGAGAAACTAACTTTTCAAACATTGTAAAGCGGACATAGATATGCAGCATATACCTTAACTTTCAAAATTCATAAGTTGAAACTGGAATGAAATCAAATTGAAGGATGATACGGATATGACATTAAAAAGTCAGTAACGGATACCAAACATGCAGTCAACCCAAGCACACTGTTGCGAATGTCCACATTTCTGTTAGCGATGGTAAAGTTGACAATCTGTTCAGTACAGGTGCACCTCAATTTTTGAAATAATGAATTGAAATCGGCATGCCATCAAATTTATGGATGATATAATTAGGACATTTGGATACCAAAATGTGAACACAACCTGAGCAAATCACACTGATCCAATCTGCTTCAACACATCTGGAAGCGAATCAGGGGCATGTCTGTCATTAAACACGAAAATTTATAAGCATTAGTGTACAGCTCACAATACATTCTTGATATAACACCATTTGGATGACCTAACATCTCCCTACCAAGAATGACCACAGAAAAAAAAAAGATGGTAGGATTACTTAAGATATCAAAACAATTCATTCCTCAAGATGCCATAAAAAGTCCCTGTCATTCCTTCTTAGTATAGGTATAGATAAAATATGCGCATCCCCAGCCAGAGCTAAAGCATATCTTCTGTAACATTTTACCTTCACACAGATAGTTGCAGATTGACCACGTGATACCATGGAAGGTTGTATTCCTTGCAGTGATACCATGTCAGTGCTTATATCGGGAGGCCTCGACCTGTGCACATGGCTTTTGGAAGTGACCAACGTGACGGGAATGCATACACTTTGGCTAATTCTTTGGATCATGTGCTTCCAGGCAACTCGTCATCATCCTCACCTGGTGGGTGGTGTCAAACACATTCAAAGCTGCAGCTGGTCCCAGTAGAATTAGATGTCACATTCTGCATGTAAATTAACAGCATAACTGTGAGTTATATGAGAAAATACTATGCTAAGAAATTCAACTCCAGTTACTTATAATTCAGTTCAACAATAGCAACAGTTGACTTACAAGCACAATAAATTATATCCCAAAAAAGGTAATCCAATAGTTGGATACCGCGCTGAACATAGATCCTCATTGCTGCTGGCGGGATTATCAATTAAGCGAACAGAGTTCTGCTTAGTCCCCAAGTTCTCTTTAAGCAAGGAATACAGAATCATCATCATCATCATTATTATTATTTGGCAGAGGACCATGAATCAGTCAACCCAGAGAGATGAAGTGTTACAATGAATCCACACGACACACAAAAGTGTGCGGAAGTTCCTATGCAAGTTTCCGTATACTATCCACAAACAGAAAAAAATTCCCCACCACAGCAATGAAGTGATGCTGAGTTCATATAACAGCATCAAACAATATTTCTGGTTGGTAGTAATCACCTCAGGCAATAGAGATGTCCCTTAAAACCTTGACAGTTGTAGTAATCGCCTCTAGTATAAGATGTCACCTCAAAACCCCACAGCTGTAGCAATCACCACTGGTAATAAATATGTCACCTCAAAACCCCGACAGCTGTAGCAATCGCATCTATTCACCTCAAAAGCCCGACAGCCATTTCCAGCAATGGCATTATCCACCAAGGAATAAAAACATTTGAGCTTGTCCAGGATTCTTTCATGAAACCATATCCAGTAACCTACAATAGTAGAATCAGTTAACATGCTGAGTAGGGTCATCACTGAATATAAGTAATAGAAGCTTTAAATTGTGACAGAGACAAGCATGTTATTAAAAAACACTAATAGACGCCACACTAGCAGCTGTTTTCTCAAGCAAAATTTAAGCAGAAACAACACTAAAAGGTCAGCCTTTTGTATTTTATGACATTATGCTCAAAGCCCAAAACACTCCAGACCAAGTCTTTGACCATAGATCATCACGGAAAAAAATCAATATCTGATTGGTGAACAACACTGCTTACTGTTGAACAAACAAAACTGCCATTGCTTAAGCTGGGCCTTGCTTGGGTAGAATTCTACTAATACATCTTAGAATAGCCATATACTCCCTCTATCCAAAAATCTTAAGCATATTTGAGCTGGACACCATGACCAAGAAAATGAGTTAAGAGGGTAGTTTGCTTTTAATCGGTGCACAATTCAAGATGTTGGGCCCATACACCACGCAGCCAGCCAATCATTTCTTACCTTTATCTTGCATGTAGCCAATTAAGCATAGCACTCCATTTAACTCATTTAATTAACTCATAGGAATTAGAGACACATGCTCATTAAATGAGTGATTAACTGCTATATGATGGAGATTTCTGGAAAAGTAGTTTTTTGTAATACGCTTGAGATTTATGGATGGAGGGAGTAATTAGTTTCTCGTTTGCTCTTTGGTTGATCACCTAAACATGTCAAGAAATATTGTCCCACACGTAGCATTTCAAAATAGGTGGCCATTTAATGCACGCCAAGTTCTGCCACACTGAAATCATTTAAACACTACTAAGGATTACGCCTGAATTTGTTAATGCCAAACACAAAGATTGATAAGGTCAGCAAATTATACTTCACAAATGTTTTAGCAAGAAAATGCACTTAGATGAGAACTAAAAGGGCATCTAAAAGGTATAAAAAAAAGGGCATCTAAAAGATTTTGGGAAACAAATAAGTGGATGTCAAATCATGTCTATTAGTATTCGCCAAACTTGGTAACATAAACTTTAACAGGATACAAACAAAATAACACCTTATTGCCAAATAGGAAATCTTCCAAAACTGAATCATCATTTTGGCACTATTGTGCATAATGGCAATTCCATAATTTGTCAGCTTGAATGCAGACAAAATACGCTCAGGTGGACAAACATATGAATAGTTAGCTCTCTAGTTACAAGAAATGATTGACAGGAAAAATATGAAATGAAAATAATGAAAGCCAAATTTGGTCAAGGTGACGAATCTGGTATCCCTTTTTGTTAGGGAAAAATATCCTAAATTTTCAATCGATGGACTTCAAACAGAAAAAATATTTGATTTCCAAAACAGGAAATTTGATATATTAAATACTGCATTGTTATATATTTGGGCATCTAACTATAACATGCTGCTGCATTTTAATATTTGCAAATATGATATCATCAAACCCTCAAATGAAGACTAAAATAAACAAATCTCATGAGCTATGCTTAATAACATGAATTTTCATTGTCACTAGCGAATCGGAAAAAGTATCAAATGAAATAATGAAATATCATATCACACAAAATTTGCAGGTCATATATGGTAACATATGCCAGTCTGATATGTCAAAATATATCCTGTGTTTATATCATTTAATGACCAATACCTTAACATAAGCAGACATGGCATGTATTTATGATTGACAGTAAGTAATAAGCTAGAATGTGGGTGCCTTGACGAAATTGCAGACAAAATCAAATACCTTTGAAGTTTCATTTGAGGTGAGGTGCCTTCTCTAAAGAATACTAATTTGATATCTATCAGATTTTTCTTGACTAATTAGAAATATCTAAAGAACTAAACAAAAGGAGAAATTATTGACTAGATATGAAATATGCACCACAATCACCTGTTCCACAGCAAAGCAACTTTAGATAGGTAGACATTTATGGGTAGCGAAATACTCCCTCTGTCCCAAATTATTTGTCACCCTGGCTCATTTGGCTCATTACCAGATTCATTCAACATTCTCTGAACCTAGACAAACAGTATGTCCAGATTCATTGAACATTCTCTGAACCTGGACAAAAAAACACCTCCAGGATCACAAGTAAACTGGAACGGATGGAGTATGTTCTTTTGTTTTATGAAAGATATGGATAGATTTCTCAACCTGCGTGAGGTCTTCTCCTTAACAAATGCCGTCAGGGGGCTTCCCGTGGCAGGTCGTTTTTTTTTTTGAAAGATATTGATAGCCAAAGTTTTAAATTCCTATGGTAATGGTACCACCTATAAATTCTTTAAACATACAAGGCTCAATTTGGCAATATTTTGTGTTCAGCACTGCTACAATATAATATTAACTACTTATAGATGAGTGCCCAAATATATTTATTCTAGTATGTTTCATAAAAGCAAGCTGTCAATTAATTAATACTATAAACAAATAAATAGGCCAAAAGTGATTCGAAGAACAGAAATACTGCCAATCTGCCACGGTGCAAGAGCACAGCCACAACATAATTAGAGCAATCAACTTAGCCAAATAACAATATTTAAAAATGTTAGTGTCAGTCAAGATTTCACAATAAGTCATGCACACTAGTTAAAGCTGAACAGGTGTAAAGCGCCAATCAGACCTCATTAACAGAAACCGAATGTTGGCCCCCACACTAATGTATTCTTAGCTGATAGTCATAGATCCAGTTCACATACAATAACTGAAACAGCTGGTGACAGTTTATGTAATTAAATGCATACACTAAAAATTTCAGTGGAATTTTGGATTTGCGTCGAGCTACTTAATTTGCATCGCACACTGCAGCACTTTATATCCTAAGATACCAGAAGACCTGGACCTACCAAAAATATCTAATGCTGACCTCATATATGATATTTAACATTTGATACATGAACTTGCCTATAATGCTAAAATGTGCAACATGAATACAATTTTGGGACGCAACCACCATCAACAGCTCACACAGTACTCACATGTTGTGATGGAGGAGCAGTATCATTGACACTTCCTCAGTGACAAGTTGTCACAACAATCTCCATTTCATACTCACACGATATTTTAATTGCACCATGTACAAAATTTACCATAATTCTTTTACGTTCTTGATTACTTTATGTTGACTCAAGATTTGACATCCTGGCCTATTAATATTTTAATTGTGGATTTAAGATCTGATATCTTGGCCTAGTTGAGTAGCAAGTTTATTTTTAGTGTTCATCTCTATTTGATCCCACATGCTGGCACAAGGGTGCAACGGTAAAAATCTAACCTGCATGCAGTAAGAAACTACCAAGGTAAAACCTTATAGCACCTTATATCCTTATCCAGTTATAGAAGAGTATTTACCAGAAAAACCAAAGATACCGCATAGTCAAGCGGGTAAAGCACCAATACAACAATCCAGATATACATAGAAGATGCAAGACACAGTAGCATCGAAGGTAATCTCACCAATCGTTTACTGAAAGGAACTAACTGATCCAAAGGCTACATGTGGTTAGAGGGCCCTGGACTGTTACTTCCACGATTGTGGGGATCAATGAGCCCCTGAGTTTTTGAGATTGTAGCATTGTTCCTTGGAGCATCAGAACGACCAAGCGATTCGGATTGCAGCAATGCATTATCAGGATCTGCACCCGCTCTCTACAGACAGAAAAGGGGGGTCATTATTGGCAGCCGATATTAATCAGAGGTCTTGCTGATAAAAATGGAAGGTTAGTCAAGAAGACTACAATGACTCCGATATGTGTACATTCTTACCAATCGATCAGGATGCAGATTATTTGAACGACTGTTCTCAGCATTAGATTTGAACTGCATTCTGATTGCCGGGCGTTGCTCTCCTTCAGGTAGAGCGGAAGCTTCAACCGGGCGTGACACACTAACTGAAAAAGGCACCAAGTTATAAAAACGCAATTATAATTGCTAAAGCTACAAAAAAATATATCTATGATGGAAAAAATCAACATTGTAAACCAGAAGAATTAACAGAAAATTTCAAACCAGCAGGCAGTGCAGGATACAGAGACAATATTTTTTAAAAGAAAGCTATTTTGATGCTGCATCAAAAACAAACTAAGCAATCGGCTACCTTGATGCTTGTCCACATTTGCTGCAATTGGACGGCTACTTACACCTGCATCTTGCTGCCAATGATGAAGGAAAATCAGAAAATAAAAGCATAGTTCACAAACAAAAACACTGCAGAAAATTAAGCTCAATGTTTCCATCAACTAGGAAGACATGTAATATCATAGTTATAACTCTGGAACCAATCAAGTAACTCACAGAGCATCCTTGTTGAACCTTAGCCTTCTGGGACTGCTTGCACTTCAACAATGTCCAGTCATAGACATAATCAAACTGAAAACCTGCAGATGGCCAAATAATGAAAAAAAGTTATAATGGTGCATCATAAAAGACATGATAAGGATCAGTGTTCCAGATTATACACCTTCACGTTCAAACAGATCACGAAAGAGTCGTCTCAGGTAACTATAATCAGGTCGCTGCTCAAATGTCAGCGAGTGGCAATAATTAAAATAGGAAGCAAATTCCGCAGGATGGGATTTACACAAAGCCTACAACAAGAAGCCCCATGAGATACCATCAATAGTACATAACAAGTAAAATCAACTCAAAACATATTAACTTTAGATTACCTCAATTGGTGTTGAAAGCTTCCTCTCGCTTATTTTATCATACTTCTGTTTCTTTGTGGCTGCTTTCAAGCCCTGCCAAGGAAGACTGGGAAAACATATGGTTAAGTTAAAAAATATCGACAAATGTTTTATGGACGATGCAAAATGTCAGGATATATTGAATCAAGGTAAATATAGCATCCAATTATTTTGAGGGGCATAAAAATGTAAGTGAAAATATCTTATGTTCTTTAGATGTAATGTTCTATGGCAGAAAAAAATGCAACAATACATAGTTTATATAAATGATTAGTGACCTTCCAGCACTAGTGGCCATTTTCTATTTTACTAATACAATTATAAGAATAAAGTCGTCACAGAAAGAAATTGTGATAACTAGAATCCTACCTTCCCCTGAGGAAATACAGAAGAACATATCCAATGGACTCCACATCATCTCTGCGGCTTTGCTCTGATAACAACAGTAAGAATAGTGATGCTAAGTACAGACAAATGCCAAGGGAAGGAACTTGAAGAAATGCCCATAACTCTATCTAGTCTTCCAAAAGTGGAGCCACTAATAGGCACATGTGTGTATGCCATTGATGTTTGCTCTCTTGATCCTGTGTCATCTCAATCTCTATTTGGTTGTATGGCATTGGAATTTACGTGTATGGCACTGGCCAGTAAACAGCCATCAGGTGGTCAGTTGTACACACACAAATTCAAGAGGATATACAAACAGTTTGGGATGGCACAGGAACAAAGCAGCAACCCTCAAATGGAGATGTATTTTCCTATTATAGTGTATGTGTACAAAGTACAAGCTTTCATGATAATAACACTAACAAATAAAGTAACAAGTACACTGGCTATACTACTCACCAATCCCGAGATGAGTGTTACGACTAGCATAGCGAGCTGTTCCAGTCAAATTTTTATTTTCTCTGTTGTGAAAAAGGTTAGTGTTAGCAATCCGGGAATAAATATGTAAAACATACGATAGAACAAAAAGGCCAAAAAAAAAGGAAGTTTATGAAGAAATTGGTGTCCACAGGATCACCTATAAGGTATGTGGCGGTTAGTGTGGGCATCACGGTATCTCTTTGCGAGCCCGAAGTCAATGATGTAGACCTGAGATTCACAAAATAATTATGACAATTCATGTAGTTCTAGTGTCAATGGTAAACCCAGTACAAACCTGAATTGCTTTTCGACCAAGGCCCATAAGAAAATTATCCGGCTTGATGTCTCTGTGCAAATACCCTTTAGAATGCATAAATTCTATCCTTGTAATCTGCGGTAGTAAATGAACAAGCACCAGCCAGCATTCAACATTAAAGACAGGCACTTTAAGAAACTATGTCAACATTAGCAACTCAAAACATAAGAATGTGTGGAAAGTACTCATATTACCATCTGTTCCGCCAACATCAGGACAGTCTTCAGTGAGAATCTACGGCCACAATAAACAAATAGATCCTCTAGGCTTGGTCCAAGCAGATCGATAACAAGAATATTTTCATCACCGTCAATGCCACACCATTTTATGTTTGCAATACCAGCTTCATAGATCCAAGTGTACAAAGAATTAAAACACATTGAAATGGGTCATAAAAGATCAATGCAATATCGTTTTGTTCATGGCTTCAATACATACTTCCTCCCTGGAGAGCATTGTACAGCTTGGCCTCATATAGTAATTGAGGATGATTGGTTTTGCTGCTTTCCTGTACATAATAAAAGATTCAACATAAATTAAACAAATGTGGCTACAACATATTGAGAGCAAGTCAATCATACTATTATAAAAATTCAAAACATCAATTAACATGTCAGAAACCTCATTAAATAACTATTCAATCCAATCAAGCTAGATGCCATTTTACAGATAATGTTGGCTGCACTTTTCCTAAAATGCCCCCTATTCATTGCTTAATAGTGTCATGATTACAACACATATCCCTCACAGGTCTGACTCTCTCATAATCTGATATGTTATTCTATGCTTGTTTCAGGTGCATGAGCTAAATTGTTGAGGGAAACTATGGAGAAATCTCTCATCCTAATCAGGCCATTGAATATCAATAAAATGAAACAAGATGCCACATTATTTACAAAATAAACAGAACTAAGAATCTGACATACAGTTGCAGCAGTGTAAATGTGTAAACAAATCACCGGCTACATGACACGTTGACAAGAGGCAGATGACTATGACCCTCAAGTCTTGTACGAGAAATAGAAAAAAGAGATCAAGAGTAGCCACCATCTTATAAAAGTATCTAATACTTCCACTTTCATTATGGAAATTAGGGGTGAAATTGGATTGGATACAGGCGGATATAGCTTATCCCCATATCCTGTCTTATATCTTTTTTCCCCCAAATCAGGAGTCAGAGCACATAGTGCCAGATAATTATTTCTTGATCCTGTACCCCATCCTATATTCTTGTTTTGGGGTTGGACATTGATATCCTCATAAGATTCATATGTATGGAATAATACATGATAGAAGGGTAGTTAGAGTGAGAATAGAGGGCACAGGAGGTAAGGGGAGAGTTAGTAGCAGCATGTTTTGGAGACATTACGGTACCTAAAATGTGTAACTAGGTGGATGGTTTGGCTTAAGTGAAGCAACGACACATCACTCTTCGCTGTCTTAAATTCTCAGCTATGTGACCTACGTATACTAATAAGGTCCATTGAAATCAATTTTCATACAAATCCACCAAGGCATTTATTTATCCTGACAAACAAAAGGCAGCATGCTTGGCTGGAGCATCATAATTCTATCTTTTGCTTCAAGTGATGAGGACCTAGCACTTAAGCAGTGCACAAACAAATAAACGAATGAATAGCATGAATGATCCAGAAATGACCTGGCACTTTAGTAGAGTGCCAACTTGAAAATAACAAAACACACATAGCCGGCACAAGGGAATCAAATCCTGCAGCTAGACAGAAACATATTCCACCACAACTCGATAAGCAACAAAGCATAGTAACAAAAAGAAAAAAAAAGTTAGATGTCAGAAACAGTTGTGTCTTTTAAACATTACGGAGGGAAACTGCCCAAACTAGACAAAGACAAGGTTGATGCTCCTACCGAGGCCTCCATTATTTGGTTATTTTTCTTTAAAAAAACTGCTTCATAGCATATAACAGAACGTTTGGTTGGAGCTTCAATGCATCCTGCATGGGGCAGTTGGTCCACCATCCTCGTAGTATGATTTCATCCGGCAATTGGTCAGGAAGAAACCGGTCCTCAAAATTTTGTATTGCTGGTGACCTTATGTAGTATACTGACGAAGGACAACTCCATCTGGCAACCCACACCAAATAGGTATAGGTCGGTTCAGACTATGGGTCCAGATGGTCATTGAGATGAACTAATGGCTTAAACCAAACAGGTGTCAAAGAGCATTTATAGTGTACTTACAGAAAAGTTATGTTATAGCTATTAATGATGTTAGGATGACGCCTACCCCTCCACATGCCATAACACATACATTCCTGTTTTACACTGCCATCCTTCTGTGTAACTGCATGCAACTGATATGAACTAGCACAAGAAAGAGGAACTGTGTTGAACCTAAGCTAATGAAACAATGCTCCATGATTACCTGAGATCAGGCAACATGGTTGGGGGTGAAGACTTTCTTTTTGCTGTTTGTGTATCAGATACTCATACTCTGTACCTTTTGGACCCCTGTCTCATGTGAGACGGCGGTGGGGAAAACCTCATTTCGAAGAAGAAAAAAATGAAAAAGTGCTGCTGCAGTGGCAGGAAAAATCATCTCAAACCACAGTAGCCATAGGAAAAAGGGTCTTAAACCACATTTCATTACAGAAACATGAAGACCACAGAAGTATTACTCCTTTTGCTAGCGACAACTCATATCACCTAAGCAAATTTGGCGCACAAAAAATTGCCCGCTACCAAATTCACCACTTCGCACAATTCTATTATCTATAAATCGCTAAGGATCAATCTGAAACCTCAAATTTCTAAGAGTTGACCCTACCTCGCATGCAAAACACGCAGCAAGCTAAAATATCAGTTGAACAAAAACCTCGTCTCAGGGCTACAAAACAGCTTTCACACCAATCAAGCTTCCACCCAAAACCTAAACACGTCCCGCAGTCAGCAGCAACGAAGGCGCAAAACCTAAACAAATCCAGAACAGTGGCCGGGTGAGGGTAGGACTGAGGAGGAGGAGCTCACAATCTTGACGGCGACGATCTCATAAGTGTCGACGTGCGTCGCTGCACACAGGGCACAACACAGTAGAAAAGCTCGTCAGATCCAAACAATAAGCAAAGGCACAACAGGAAGCAATGAGAATTAATCGAGCGTGCAAGGCGGGACCGAGGTCGAACCGAGATAGATCTCTCCAAAGGAGCCGCTCCCTATCTTGCGGCCGAGCTTATACTTGCTGCCGACGATCCGATCCATCCCCTCCACCACCAGCAGCACCTCCACCCAGCTGTCGCAATCCGCGCCGGCGAGTGGTAGGAGAAAAAACTAGGGTTTCGAGAGCTGCGTCGAAATGGGGGATAGCACGGAGCGGGAGGGAGGGGCAAAGCGGCGAGCTGAAGCTGAAGCTTCTAGAAGGGACTAAACGGAAACGGATCAGATATGCTGGTCGCCATTCGCCAGTCACGAGTGTCCTACAGTGTACGGCGCTTTTGGATGGAAAAGCCGGCAGCCGTAACAGCGGGACAAGGTCGATGGTGTTTTTCTGCGGCGGTTTGCTTGGCTTCAAAGGGTTGTTCTTGTTTTGCCAAATCGGATAGGTTTTTTTTTCCTATTAGAATAGCCAAGTCGGAGAGTTGATTAAACGTGGATTAGAAATCAGATAAATCATAAAGTTTCTATTTCTGCACCACTTTCATCATGTTATGATGTTCATATATTAGACTTCATGTTTACCTTGTTTCTTCACTTATAATAAAATGGAAATATAAAGACCGCCTATTTAAGTATTTCGTGTTGAGAAAGAAACTTTATTTAAAATATAAAAAATATAGTTGATATAAAAGTTAATTGCATTTTGCATTGCTAAATATATTTTAATATAGACAAAATGTCTACTCTTGAACAATTCCATACATTGTATATTTATTATTATGGATTAGTTTAAAATGTTTTGAACTAACTTTAAATTTTGTTTTTCAATGATCGGTTTTTATTATTTCAATTAAATAAAGATTTTGAGTATGTATTGATATTATGTATACAATTTTCTCATATGTGCTTTGTTTTTTGAGTGTTTTGATTTGAGGGGCTAAAAATGTAGATCAAACAGTGGTAGGTCTTCATTGTCTTGCTAAAAAATGTAGAAAAAAATGAACTTTTATATAGCAACACAAACTCATGAGCCATCAACAAACTACATAACATAGCATGTGAGGACCTCTCTTTTCCTCTTGAATCTTGAGACCTATATTATCAAAGATAATTAGGTCATGTATGTTATTATTATGCCTTATGCCCACCCACCACCCACTAAATCTCTAATAGCTCTAGCCTTTTAACTTTTTTGTTGCAATGCCTCCTATCCCGACTCTGACTGTCACTAGCAATCACCACCACAACTAGCGGGGACCTCTCGCCTACCTACCTATCCACGCAACATCACTAGCTTGCCTTCCTCTTCCTACATTTTTGGGGAAGGACAAAGAGAATCCATTGGTCGCAATACTCGGGAGATAGAAAGAAGGGAAGAAAAATCAATATCATAATGGCCTTGCATGTCATTAACAAAATGATAGGGTGCACATGTGCAAGTGCCTGCTTCTTCGTGGTCTACTCTCTCATGGCTATGCTAGCTCTAGTTATTCATGGAATTCAACCAGTGCAAGTTGCAGTTGCTTTAATTTCTTCTTGTAGTTGTACATGATTGGAAGAAATTATATGTGTGTAAATGATATCATGCATTTCTATAAACTATGTCATCTAAATTTTTTGTGTCATATGTTTGGAAAACTTTATCGCTGCTGGTTGTATATCATTGTTTGTTTGTTAGGGATCCACCAAGGTAGTTTCTCTTTGCATCTCTAATGCATTTATATCCATACTATTTGGTAATATATTATGATTCGACAAATTTCAATGTGAATTCTGATGATGACCCATGTTATAAATTTCTTTTTTCAATTCATAACATATCATTAGCAAAGAACAATTGTTGATGTCGGATCTTGTTCCATTTTCTAAAAAAATATATCATTACCAAACAATTACGTGCCGATAGAGAGTTCCTTAAAGAAACAAAAAGAAAAAGGCAATATGTTATATATTCAAAACATTAAGTAAATGAACCATTCATTCATCATATAAATATATATGCCAATATACAAAGTATACATATGATTGTCCAGAACAAAAGGTACAAGATGTATAGAAAAAAATACGAATAATCATCAAATTAATTCGTCACGGGGAAGGGAAAGAATAGTAATATGGGCCATCTTGTAATTTGGTTGTTCTTCATGTCATAACGGAAAAAGGTGTCTCAATATTGTGGCAGGCCGCACTCGACGGGCCTCTGGCCATTGTCCCACTGCTTAGGGTCAACGCAGTAGTCGTAGATCCTATAGGTGCCTTGCACCCACTGCATCTGTCCCAACTCGGCATGGCTCAACTGGCATGACCCGGTGTATGGGGCAACCGCCGCCGGGCAACTAGTGGAGCAGCCACCGTAGCTGTAGCACTCACAAATGTCGAGGTTGATGCCATGGTAGTTTGCGACAAAGGGTGCCTTGGACCAGTCGGTCTTGATGCGACCACCCTGTGTTGCCCAATCTTCGGCTGCCCAAATGCTGGAGTAGGCGTACATCGGCCGCCTCGTTGGAAATGCCACACCGTAGCTCGTCTCGTAGTTGCGGAAGACACGGATGGGCACGCTGTCAACGTACCACCTGCAAAATTTTCATATGATCATTTTGTGTTCTTCGACAAGTTCATAGAAGTTATTGGTTGTGATGGAGCTGTGCACAGGGCCTATCTAAAAATGCTTACACGATCATGCAGGGGCTCCAAGAGATGGTGTAGTTGTGGTAGCCGGTGGTAGGGTCAAACCAAGGCTTGAACTGCATCTCCTTCTTGCCGACGCCGTTGGCGTAGATGTTGGTGTGGATGGTGTAAGGTTGTCCGGTCTCGTTGCCGAGGAACTCAAAGTCGATCTCATCGTGGTTATCACCGACGGAGGATGCCTGAATTGTTAGTATATCATCAAGTAATGTCAGAAAGGTTCTCCAATTTAATCTGCAATACTAAACGGTGGTGACATATATAAAATGACACGACTGCGGCTGTGCACGACGTACGTAGTAAGTGGTGACGGTGCCGGCCGAGTTGCCCGGGACGAGCTGGATGAGGGTGGACACGGTCCCGTAGACGAACTGCTTCTTTGTCCGGAGCATGCAGCCTGCAGGCCGTAGCCGTATAATACATAGCATAAGAATCATCGCACACGTTCTACGCATAATAACAATCAATTTGTTTCGGGCTTGTACATGGCAACAGCGAGCAACAAGAACCAGACCTGAGTAGTTGCTGACGAGCTTGAGCGAGAGGTCGTTGCCGTCGTCGGAGAACCAAGCGTTCTGGGGCTCCCACGGGATGTCGCAATCGTCCCGGAAGTTGGCGGCGGCGAGCCCGGCGACCGCTGCGGCGACGGCGACCAGCAGGAGAGCCCTCGAGCTCCCCATCTTCATTCTCGCTGGAAGGAACAAGCTTGCAACTCTTTCTTCTTCCTCTCAGGAAACTTCTCAGACACTGTTGTTTGTCGTCTAAGCTCGATACCGATGAGGAATGCAGAGGGACACGTCTGCTTATATAGGTTGCACACCAGCTGAAACTCCTAGCTTGTCCCCCCTAGTCAAAAGCGAGTTTTTGGTACGCATGTCATGTAGGGGACTAATAATAGGATATCGATATTATTATTATCTTCAGATTGTACGTAGTGCTGCCAGCTTGTGGACATCTCGGTTTGCTTTGAAACACGGAAGCATAAGCATCTCTGTGTGTGATCTCAGTCTCCGGTTCCTGACAGGGTTAGTGCTGCGCACAACGTTGCGTCGATTATTAGCTGTCGAGGAAAGAGACGTGCAAAGTATAATTCAGTTGTTCGGCACACGGAGGAGGAGCCTCCAGTCTGTCCCAATTGGCGCCTTCTCCACGTAGTGCTTGTATATGCCAACTCAACTTAATTACAAAGAACGGAACAAGTCTAGAATTGTTTATTAACCGGTCAAATATGCCCCGCTTGGATTCTTGCCGCTGGTCTGAGTAAGACGCGTAGATTTGCTACTTAGATAATTAATGGCAGGCCTACAGTTTCAGGACGTGCAGGTGTCTTTGTGTTGTTTGCAGTATGTTGACTTGTTAATTGTCGGTGGCGCTGCTAGGTGGTCGGGTTCGGTTTAAGCTCCTGAATTGGTTAAACTCTTTTAAAATTTACTCTTCATTTGAGAGTAAAAAATTTTATAGTTCGAATTGTTATGCTTAGTTATCACCAAACTATATGGATAGTAACTTGTTGTGACAATAATAATTAACAACTATACCATGTCAAAAAATAAAAAGGAACAAATATACATATTCATCGATGCAAAAATCTGAAATGCTAATGGATTTATTCTCTTATCTGAAATTATGCATGTCTTGTGAAGCATGCACTTTCGTCCCACTATTAATCTAGACAATATCTGGTTTTTTAGACGTCTAGACAATATCTGTTGACAAAGAAAAGAAGAAGCAAAACTGGATGAGCCCTACTACTACGAGAGGATTAGAGACTAGGTAAATTTCAGAGAATTTGTGAAGCAGGTATGATTTAGATTGCTTAGCACCGTCTGCAGTGTCAATTTATTTGCCTAACTTGCTGTCTTGCTGATAGGCCATACACCATTGAAGGTTCACATATGCATGCAACATAGGGCTTCTCAGTCAAGAAAACAAACCATTGCAAAGAGATCAGCTATTACAGTAGCGCCTGATGATATGATATGGGCAAGATTGCGGGGTCGGCCGCCGCCGCCCAGGAGGATACGGGCAAGATTGCGGGGTCGGCCGCCGCCGCTGCGGAGTCCAGCCGGCACCGCTGCCGCCGCCGGTAGTGCGTGACCTAACCTACCCCGCGTGTGTTAAGCGTGGAGTCGTGGTCTCGTGGACTCGTGGGCTGCCGATCTGCTGTGGAGTGCGAACCGGTGCGGAATCATGGGCTGCAACCGTTTGAGCCCAAACTTTTTCTAACTAAACCAAATTGAACCCAAACCAGTTTATAGTGCCACCAAACTAACCCAAAACCAGTACAAGATTCAGCCCGTTTCGACCAAACCAAATGGGCCCAAAGCAAAAACCGACCCACTGAAACCAATCTCAACCCAAACCATTGTCAGAGCTACTTCCCAGTCAAGAAAACAAACCATTGCAAAGAGATCAGCTGTTACAGTAGCGTCTGATGATATGTTATGGGAGTGATGCCAGAAAGCAAGTAGAAGTTCAGTCGGTAGCTCGAATCTAATCTTTATCTCCACTTATTTTGATTGTATTGTATGATCGACATTTATTGTTGCGAAACTGCATAACTTATATATGTGCAGTAGTAAGGCAGAGCTTCTGTTCTGCTCCATTCAGGGGGAAAGTAGAAGAGAACACAAAAAGAAAACTTATCGTCAGTTTGTTAAGAGTCAAACCAACAGAAATGATCTAGTCAAATGATCGGGCCTTGCCATGCTAGGCAATCGATGGGCAGATCGAATGGACAGCCACTAAAAAATGACGCAGTTTCCTGCACATCCATGGGACTCCCTGTTCGCGAAGCGGCACCATCACCGGCAACGCAGGTGGCAGAGCTAAAAGGAACGCGGTCGCCGTCGGCCCCCTCCGTTCGGCTGCTCTGCCATCGGGAAGGAACACTTGCTGAACGTGCCGACGACGCCTGCGCCTGCCCCACCGCCACGTGGCAGGCCGGAGGTGCCGCCGTTGTCCGGATCCTCCGTCACGCAGGCGGTTGCCATTGGGCTCCGCTCCCAAACACTGGCAGGAAGACTGCCGTTGACGAGCCGGTACGGCGAGCTCGCACGGCCACGCAGTTGCGAGCCGTGGTCGCCGCACGGCTGTTGACAGCTGCCGATAAACGATATGGAGGGTTTCCGGCCTTGCCGACGGCCACGAGACGTCTGGCCGTGACCGTTGGCATCACCGTCAGGCACCTCTGCTTCGGGAGCGCGCAAGCGCACTGCGTCGGCATATATAGGTTATCTGCGGCCTGTGAGCATCTCTTCTTTGTTTCTCTCCAAAGTCTCAGCTCACACACGCTTGTTTTCGGCAATCCGCTTGTGACTACACTACTACAGGATAGCAGTGGCTAATGCATCTATATTATATGCAGTGCCTCGCCTCTCCCCTGCATGCTCTGCGAATGGTTCACCAGCTAGCATTGCCATTTGGTTGCTCACGAGCTACCCACCTGTAGCTTCTACCTCGTCATGGACTTTTAGAGCGAAGAGATATGTACAAAGGTTGTCACTGGCTAGAACAATACGGAATTAAACATGACACTTGTAATGTTGAAGAAATTGACTAGCTCAACCTAAGTTACAAGAGAATATTTCCATAAAAAAAGTTACGAAAGAATATTGCTATACACTTTGAATTACTATTTGAATGTTGATTATTGTCCATCTCACGGTATCATATGGTGTGCGAGTGCTAAAGAGGCAAAAAGAAGCCATAATATGTTGTTGCCGCTGCTATGCGACCATACTACTCATCCTACTACAAGAAATGTGGCATTCTATGATAAAGGACTGGTGTCACAAACCATAAGGTATTTGTAACTACCAATATGTTCTGACAGAGGCATGACATACTGGCAGTTGTCACAGAAAGTGTGTCACTACTGGACCTCTGCAATGTTCCTTAACCATGCCGTCATAACGCCAGCAATGACGAAAGCCAATATGTGACAAAACAGTGATGTAGTGTCACAAAATAACGTAGAATGTCATAAACGACTTTTCAGGCCTTTTTTATCATCCAGGTCTGTATAGTAACATGGGACACGTTGACAAGCCCGAGTTACTTATAGAAACATTTGGACTAAAGCCCGTTACAAATTTCCATGTTTCGACCTGCCTACATAAATAGATTTCAAACTCAAAATAATAGTGTTCTGCAAACATTTTGAGCCCATAACCGTAAATGACATTAATTCTCAATTTTTACTTGCAAAAACGGCCCAATGTGTAGGGCTGGACCGATATGCGCTGAACTCTTGACACATCGAATCGACGAAGGATATATGTACCAGGCCATCAACCCGTGCAGGTGCACGGGCTGCTAGTTCAAACAGAAAATTGTGTATCTAAAATTTATCGTAACTACATGACAAACATTGAATTCCTAGAGAAAACCTTGTTCTTTCTAAAAATAACTACACGATGGATATTTTTTCGAATGAAAACAGGAGGAGCCTTAGCTCCTACATCGCTTTATTAGAACATATGATGAATATTTTAGAAAGAAAAAATTACTCACCATCAATTTAGAATTTATGCACGGGTTGCTTACATGTGTAACACTAAGATTGATACAAATTTGTCGTCAAGATACCTTGGGTTCCATGGATCCTTTTTGTGTGATTCACTACCGGAAATCAGGATTTCGCCGTGTGCCAGAAAGTTCGCCGTGAGCTTTCCGTCGGGCACACGGCGAACAAGCCTTCTGCCGTGTGTCACAGGAGCAGACACACGGCAAAGAAAAGGCACACGGCACCCCATCCTTTGCCGTGTGCCACAAAAGAAGCACCGTCGTCGTATGCCGTTGTCGGGCTTTCGCCGTGGACTACCTACGACAAAAGTATTTGCCGTGTGCTAGAGGCTCTTTGCCGTGTGCCTCGCACACGGCAAAATATTGATTTCCGGTAGTGATTCAAAGGTGGATTATGGTAGTTCCATCCAGTGGCGTTGTGAATGCTCCCCACTCCTCGGTATCCACCTCCCTTAATACCAGGAGCTTTTAGCCCCATCATTTTGTTATACCGTTATCGGTAACTATATAATGATCTTTCAGTATAGGAAACATGCATTGTAGTGGCGCAATGGAAAAAGAGTAGTGGCAGAACAATTTCCCCCACCGCTACATAGTGCATGAAAGTATGATTCAAAATCAAAGCGCTGCTTAAAATAACTAATAGTGGCGACTCATGTTATGGACTGCTGCTACAAATAGATCAACATTTGTAGCGGCAACCCATATTGTGCCCCACCCTTACCATGGCCTATCAAGCCTAGCACCCCACATCGGTGCCCAGCGACTATAAAAAGATGGAAACCCTAGCCTTCCACCCTCCAATTCAATTCTCCCTCTCCCTCACTCCCTCAGCCACCAGCCTTTCCCTCCCTAGCCCCGGCGAGCGTGCGGCCCGAGCGAGCCGTCGACCATGGTAGTGCGCGGCCATCTCCAGCCTCGGTGCGGAGGAGGCAGCCGCACGTGGCCCCAACGAGCGTGCGGCGGTGGCGGCGAGGTCCTCTTCAGTGTCAGGTCGGTCGGATCCAGGCCACCCATCCCGAGGGTGGCAAGCGAAGGAGGCGACGGCGTGCAACCCATCTAGGGGGTAAAGCAACTCCACATGTATATGTGCACACAAGACTTATCCTGCTCATCCATTTAAACTGCATTACTTTAAGATTCGTGCTTGATATCCACCTCTCCTTCATCTCAAGCTGTGCGCAATGAGACGTGGAATTTTAACTTTCCTAGTCTAGGCCACCCATCCTGGGGCACGTCTGAGCTCGCAGATCCGGCATGGGGCCGAGCGGCGGCTCCTCGGGCACGCAGATCCGACTCGGGACCGAGCAGCAGCGGCGACACATCGGGATCGTGAATCCAGCGCGAGGTCGAGTGGTGGCGACTCCTCGAGCTCGCGGATCCAGCACGAGGTCGAGCAGCGACATCAGCTGTCTCGCTGGCAGTGGCAACTGCAGCCGGATCCAAATGGCGGCGGCAACCGGCAATGGTCCATCTAGAGACGTTGGCGAATGGCGGCCAGGCGGGGTGATACGGCGAGGTTTTTGATTTTGATTTTTTGCATTTTCCTGGTTACCCGCCGCTACAGTCGGAAATTCAGCGGCGGACCTTGGCACCCGTCGTTATTATCTCTTGATTTTTAGCGATGTAATAGTAGTGGCAGGGACGATATCGGCCGCTATAGTAGCGTCCTATCTGCCGCTACAGATTTCGTGTAGTGTTTGTTCAATGCTGTGTAAAAGCATGATTTTTTTTCAATGAAGGAGAAGATTCACTGGCCAGAACAATTAATATGGAATTAAACATGACACTTTTAATGTTGAAGAAATTTATTAGCTCAACCTAAGTTACCAAAGAATATTGCTATACACTTTGAATTATTTTTTCTCCATCTCAATTTTACCGCATCATAAGGTATGTGAGTGCTAAAGAGGCAAAAAACAGAAGCCATAATATGTTGTTGCCGCTGCTATGCGATCACCACTCACCCTTGTCAACATACATCGATATGCCGCAGGCTCTCTGCAGCAATAGAGATAGTAACTTTAAAATTTGTTTGATAATTTGAAAGTAACATTCTCCCTGTTTCTAGCTATAAATGAGGATTTTGTATCCACCACAAAAGAAACAATCAAGCAATTGCATGAAAACACACCATTGTGGTATGTGTTATACAATGGCTGCAACAAAATGTGCACTAAGATACAAAATAGTTACCATTGCAATAGATGCAATTAAAATCCAGAAGCAATAACTGCTAGGAAGATATTCCAAATATTATATTCGCATGTTATTTTCACTGCACTTGAAATCTGAAGTCATTACTAAAATAAAGCAACAGCTCAACAATGAAAACTTGACTGAAGTGAAGCCATATTTAGTTAAAAGAACATCTATCCCCAATGATGCACATGAAATCAAATATTCAAGTGATCAGCCGATGAGGTGCATTCATCATTTTAAATTCTAAATAAAGTAGTTGCCTCCTATAATATTACTTAAACTCTATACTGACTTTTAGTATTGTCCAGGAATATTTTATAAAGAATTCACCAAAAATTTTATAGGTGTTGGTGCTGAAAACATTTCTTCAATCAAACTCATCGAGGAAACAAAAAGGAGATTAAGTATAATAGAACATCACTCTCACCGCATAGTTATCTTTAAAAGAAAATTAAGAAGTATTGAGCATGGTAGTTGTTGCATTGTTGCAAACAACAATGGCATTCTAGGATCAATGAAAATGCGAAGAACATGATTTGCAGATTTTTCTGATACATATTTGTAAAGATTTGAACTTATATATATTGAATATAGAAAATATGTCATTTCTAGCTTCACAATATGTCATATCCAAAACAACGAATATGAAATTTATATGTGGTGACAATTATTTATGGGGATATTACTTTATGACCACGGTGACTGCTATCCTCCTCCAACGACAATGACACGTGGATCCAGATCGAATGAAGGATGAACAGTAAACCACCATTAGTACATTTGTGATTGGACAATTAAAGTTAAGAAGGGCACTGTAGTAGCTTGAGACAGCGATATAGGGGGTGTAGGTGCACACGGTGAATGGTCCCGAGGCAGCATGATCAGTTAATCAAATGGTCCATGCAGCGGCAATCAATGAACTGTGGAGTGCGTGCAACACGTGATCCGTCGTGTGGTGTATGGTCGTGTCATGAACGAGTGCTTCGTTGTTGAGACCATCGGTTTTGGTGGCAATTCAGTTTTTCCCCGGTTTCAGCCTGACAAAGTGACAATGCAATATTTCGGACTTGTGCATGTGTTGTGTTAGCAATTTCGTGTTGTCTCAATGAAAGTTTCTTGTGTGGAGCCAAGTAGCTGGTAGGGCCGGCAAACAGCCAAACACCCTCGCGCTTAAGCACAAGGGCGAGGAAAGAAAGCTTGGTGACATGTGCGCGATCAGATGAAAATCTAAGCATCCAACAGACAGCAGCTGAGTCCGACAAAGAGCATCTATGCATGAAGCTAGATAGCAGGCTGCAACAAACTACTTCAATATCACTGGGCATCATAGAGGCCTCCAACTGACAACTATGTCGGCAGCCCGGACATGGCAAAGCTACGAACAGGATGATGGGAGGAACAAGACAATCGCTGGAGTGCATTCTCCCATGACCGCATTTGATGTGTTCCCTGTCTGCTTGGATGCCTGCCTGTCCACATAAAGCCTGCACGAAAGAAATGGTGGCACCTGACCTAGCTGACTCTCTACGCGTTTTTCCTGTATGCCCGATAGTGTACTTATAGAGCACCCGGGACCGCAAACTTTTAAAACATACAATCTGGGAATGCCTGATAGCATGTGATTAGCATACACCATTGATTGGAAGCCTTGTTCATTAGGTTTTAATTGAAGCTCGCATCGCAGCGCACCTGTCGCCTTCAGACGGTCAGATCAGCGGTGGGCATCAGTCCCCGTGGACATAAATTCCGCACCCTCATTTATGCACTGCCACTAGTTTTTTCTTCAAAAAATGTCCATAGCACCCGTTATCAGCTCAAATTACCACTTGTTATCACGGTAGGAGTTAAGGTGACAACAATTAGTTTAGATCTTTGGATTAGAGGGAACGAATGACCCATATTAAATGTATTGTACCTACCGTAAAAGCGCTCTTATTCTTTCGTGTCTATCACTCTTTATATAAAAAAAGACGTTCATATACTTGATGCACATCTTTTTAGAAAAAAGCAAAGGTTTCTCTACACATCCATCAGCTTTATTTGTTTCCATCTAGCTATACTCTCTCTGAGGCAGCATCTCTCCCTCCCTCCTTTTCAATCTTCATGAAATGGAAGTTTCTGAAGATCTGGTGGAGCTGACCGACCGATTCATTGAATCAAATTCATCATGCTCTACTGCTCTGTAACCTCAAACTTTCAAGAAATAATACTTAGTGATCTATTACTGATCACGCTTCTCGCTCGTACAGTTGACATTGACAAATTTCACGACAGGTCATCTCAACAGACACCATTGATGCAGCTAGCTGGCCAGTGACGGTCCAACCATTAAATTCCTAGCAATCATTGTGCATAAGGCCAGTCTCAATGCAAAGTTTTATCTCACTGTTTTTAAGAGTGTCACATCATATTTGAAGATTTCGTTTGATGTATGAAACGGTCTCTCTCAATGCATAGTTTCATCTCACGGTTTCATAGGCAACTTATAATATTAATTTAATATCTATTTGTTGCATTGAGATTGATCAAAACATATTGGGATGAAACTCTATGCTCTCAATGGGAGTTTTAATGCAGTTTCATACCTATGAAACAGTGCCAAATGAGTTTCATCCCCATGAAACCCGTTTGTCCAGTTTCATATTAGTTGCTATGCCACATCACCTCTTTTGCTTATGTGGCACCTTATTTAATGTTAATGGAACTCCCACCGAGACTGGCCTAATCTGTCAAGTGGAAGTATGATTAGTAACATAAGTTCGTAAGAAATCATCATGTGACTCCTAAAAAGACAGGACCATAGCAGAGTTTTTTTATATACTTTATCGATTTCTACCTGGTGTTCCTCCACCTAGCATTTTGTTTTGCTTCATTCAGATCACCATGAGATATGCTCATCATGATGGGCTGTTTGGGGACGATAGCGACAGGCCGAACGGCTGACAATATAGTTATTGGAAGGGCTACGGCGCCATGCATAGGTCACCGGAGGGGAGATCTATCAGGCAATACAATTGTTGAAACTTATAGGGTCGATTGGCATCGGCGAGATGCTGCAGGTTTGTTTATTCGGCATCACCTACCTGTTCTTGGAAAATCCTAGTACCGATATCAAGCTAGGTACTGCAAGGAAAGAATCGCATGTTGACCACATAATTGAAGTTGAAGGCGTACAGATAGACACAAAAGAGACGTATCCATTTGTTTTACTAATGCAAACCGTGCATGTTTCAGATATAAGTTTTGGATGTTTTGCATACAAACCACGCACGACCGTTTGGACTCTATGCTTTATTGACCTGACCTCTTATGGTGCTTGCTCCCCTATCGATTTGGGGCTCTAGAGTAGCTAGGTCGGAGGAGAAACAGATAAATAAGGCCATTCTCAGTGGCTTCTTTTATTTCACGTTTTTCAAGTGTGACACGTCAGCTTTCTAGTCTTGTTCTGTGAAATGAATATGCATCTCTTAGTGCACTATTTCATTTCACATTTTCATAGGTCAAACAAGACATTAAATGGTTGCATATGTGTACTAATGGGTATCCGATTTTTTGTGCATATGAAAGAAAAAGTGTCTCAATGCATCTATCATTCTCCTTTCATCAACTTGGAAAGAGTGTCACCACCCTTTTGTCCTAATAAAAGGCTTCCCTCCTCTTTCATAATTAATATCATGCCATGTCACCACTTTTGCTGATATGTCACCTAATAAATTCAAATGAAAGACCCACTGAGAATGGCCTAATAGCAGATAAATTCAAGCTTCTTACTGTCTCTCACTCATCTGGGAGACAGATTAAACATGATTATGCAAAGCAGCTAGCTGGCCAGTGACGGTCCAACCATTAAATTCCTAGCAATCATTGTGCATAATCTATGATGTGGAAGCATGATTAGTAACATAAGTTCGTAAGAAATCATCATGTGACTCCTAAAAAGACAGGGACCATATACACTGCAGAGTTTTTTTATATATACTTTATCGATTTCTACCTCGTGTTCCTCCACCTCCGCCTAGCATTTTGTTTTGCTTCATTCAGATCACCATGAGATATGCTCATCATGATGGGCTGTTTGGGGACGATAGAGACAGGCCGAACGGCGGACAAATACAGTTATCCGCGACGCCATGGTAGTGTTTGGGAGGGCTACGGCGCCATGCATAGGTCACCGGAGGGAGATTAGTCAGGCAATAGAGAATTGTTGAAACTCAATAGCGTCGTTTGGCTTCGGGCAGGTGCTGCAGGTTTGTTTATTTCCCATCACCTACATGCTTTTGGAAAATCCTACTACCGATATTAAGCTAGCTAGGTACTGCAAGCAAAGAATCACATGTTGATCACATAATTGAAGTTGAATGCGTACAGATAGACACAAAAGAGACGTATCCGAGGTGATGCACATCATTTTATTGTGATAAAATACGAAAAAGCAAAAGTTTATCCGTCCTGCAATCACCAGCCGTTTTGCTTCGATCTTTTTTAGATAAGGGAACATATGTTCCAGCTTCCACACCTCCGTAGAGATGTGCACAGCTGATGGTTACAATAAGGAGCACTTAGGCTCAAGGTTCTGAACATGAGTTCAATACAGAAATCCAAACTAACACTGGAGGAGCAAACAATATTACAAACTAGGCTGCAATTCTATTTGAGAACCTCCATTTGAATTTGGCGAAAAACTCCATGATAATCGTCTCTAGCCTTCGACATGCATTCAGCAGATTTGTTCTTGCCATCTCATCCTTGTGCAGCTGTGACCAAGTACGTGTCCAATATGTGGCCCTGAAGATCACCTGCAAAAGAGTGTTAGAACTAGATCGTTTGAAAACCATGTCATTTCTATTCAACCAGATTGCCCAACAAATAGCTGCCAGTCCCACACTTATTTGACCTCTGGCTTTAGGTTGTATGCCTTGGAGCCATGATCCAAACATATGGTTAATGCTAGCTGGAGGTTGAATTCCAAAAGTGATA
Organism: Chloris gayana; assembly: GCA_031894775.1. Classification (NCBI taxonomy): domain Eukaryota; kingdom Viridiplantae; phylum Streptophyta; class Magnoliopsida; order Poales; family Poaceae; genus Chloris; species Chloris gayana. The sequence continues at coordinate 47,496 of JAUNZO010001381.1, read as the reverse complement.
AAGATGGTATTCCAAATAAATCTAGAGAAATGACAATCAAAGAAAAGGTGTTGTATAGACTCGTGGGAGCTGCAAAAACAGCAAGTTAAGTCCCCTTTCCAGTTTCTTTTCGCCAAGTTGTCCTTGGTTAGAGTGACCCCCTTCATCAAGTACCAAAGAAAAATTTTAATTTTTAGTGGCACCTTGATTGCCCAAATTGGGCAGCGTTGTGGGACAATTCCGTTTTGAATGAGTGATCTATACATTGAACGAGTTGAGAAAACTCCGTTTTTATGCAAGTCCCATATGAACACATCTCTCTGTGTAGATAGATTAATTGGTAGTACTTGCGCCACTAGGTGAAACCAGTCCGACAAATTAGCCCCTATAAGGGCCCTTCGGAAGGACACATTAAGTGGGGTAGTGCTTAGCACCTCCGCTACTAGAGCAGATTTTTTCCTCACAATGTGATATAGATTGGGGTAGATGTCTTTAAACTTTCCATTCCCTATCCAATTATCCTCCCAAAATCTCGCCTCAGTTCCGGACTTAATTTTGAAGTGACCAAGTTGTAGAAATTGGTCTTTTACTTTCATTAGTCCTGACCAAAAATGGGAATCCCCTGGTTTTTTACAACTTGGGTTAACGTCTTGTTGGATAAGTATTTCCTCCGTAGGAGGTTTTGCCAAACGCCGTCCTCATTTACCAATTTGAAAAGCCACTTGCTTAATAAGCAAGTATTTTGTATTTCCAAATTTTGGATTCCCAAACCCCCGCATCCTTTTGGTCTACATAAGATACTCCACTTAGAGAGTCTATATTTCTTCTTATGTTCATCACATTGCCAATAAAATCTCGAACGGTAGTAGTCCAATTTTTTGATGATTCCTTTAGGAACTTCAAAAAATGACAACATGTACATTGCAAGACTTGTGAGAACGGAATTGATCAGGACTAACCGCCCCCACGAGAGAGAAGCTTGCCTTTCCAACTACTTAATTTTTTCTGAAATTTTTCTTCAATTATTCTCCAATCGTTGTTTGACAGTTTTCTATGGTGCATTGGAATACCCAAATATTTGAAAGGGGTATACCCCGTATGACATCCAAATAGGAGTGCGTATTCGGGCTCGGACTCCTTTGCTTTTCCGTAGCAATATAGCTCACTCTTATGGTAGTTTATTTTAAGCCCCGACAATTGTTCAAACGCGCTTAGCACTAGTTTGAGATTTCTGGCATTATCCAGGTTGTGTTCCATGAAGAGTATAGTGTCATCCGCATATTGGAGAATTGAGAGCCCCTCATCCACTAGGTGAGGAACGACTCCCCTAAAGTCTCCGTTATTCTTCGCCCTCTCTATAAGAATAGCCAACATGTCAGCCACTAGGTTGAAAAGGAGTGGTGACAGTGGATCCCCTTGTCTGAGACCTTTCCTGGTTTGAAAATAATGACCTATGTCATCATTTATTTTCACCCCCACGCTCCCCCCTAATAGTTTGATCAATCCACTTGCACCAAATTGGTGAGAAACCTTTCATACGAAGGGTCTGCTGTAGAAAGGACCAATTGACCTTATCGTAGGCTTTCTCGAAATCTAGTTTCAGGATTACACCGTCCAATTTCTTCCTATGCATTTCATGTAAAGTTTCATGAAGAATTACCACTCCCTCCATAATGTTCCTGCCAGCCATAAAAGCCGTCTGGGATGGTCGTATAACCTTTTGCGCTACTAGAGCCACGCGGTTAGTCATGACCTTGGTAAAAATTTTGAAACTTACATTTAGCAGACGGATGGGCCTAAATTGTTGTATTTGTTTGGCCTCCTGCTGTTTGGGTAGTAGGGTAATAATCCCGAAGTTAAGGCTGAAAAGGGGCAGATTCCCTTCGTGAAATTCATGGAAAAGAAGCATGAGATCGCCCTTTATAACGTCCCAGAAGGCTTGGTAGAACTCTGCAGGGAAGCCATCTGGCCCTGGCGCTTTATTATGTTCCATTTGGAAAATTGCTTTCTTAACCTCATCTTCCATAAAGGCAGAAGTTAGGATTTCATTTTCCACACTTGATACTTGTGGGATATCGTCGCGAACAGACTCCAACAAGGAGAAGTTGTTTTTTTCTGGGGCACCAAAGAGGCCTTTATAATAGTTCGTGATATATCGTTTAAGATTTTCATCACCCTCTATCAGGCCCTCCTCTTGCTCAAGTTGAAAAATGCGAGTTTTCCTATGCTTTCCGCTAGCCACGAGCTGGAAATATTTGGTATTACAGTCCCCTTGTAACAACTTAGTTGTTTTGGACCTTTGATACCATTTAATCTCTTCCTCTCTTAGTAGTTGGACCAAGCGTTGTTTAAGGCAATTTTTGAGATCTAGCTCACTTGCACTTAAAGCTTGTGTCTCGGCTTTTTATCAAGGTCATCCGATTTTTTAATAATTTCCTCTTTTTCCTTTTTATACGTGCCGCTAGTGTTTTTGGCCCACCCACGAAGGAATTGTCGTAGCCTCTGAATTTTGAATTGCCATCTTTGGAGGGGTGTTTTTCCTCTATTTTCTGTTGCCCAGGTTTTGGCCACCATCTCCGAAAATCCGTCCCTTAGTAGCCACCCAAGCTCAAACCGAAATAGCGGCTGTTTGTTGGAGTGGGTACCACTTCCGGTGTTCAAAAGTAACGGAGTGTGGTCGGATATATCCCTATTAAGTGCCTGGACCGTGGATAGGGGAAACTTAGTTTCCCATTCCGTGCTAGCTAAGACCCGGTCAAGTGTTTCATAGGTTGGCGCCGTTCTGGAGTTAGCCCATGTAAATTTTCGGTTAGATAGCTGCAATTCCCGCAAATCCAAGCTGTCTATGACAGCATTGAAAAGAAACGGCCATCTATCGTTATACCGGTCATTACTCTTTTCCTGCGGGTTTCGAATGATATTAAAATCGTAGTGCATATCTCCCTCCTCCCTGTTGCCCACACACACACACGCGCGCGCGCACACACACACGAATTTCATCAAAACACTGTTGTTGGTTCGATCTATTTGTCTTGTGTCGTACTATTTCGCACCAGTGGTGAATCAAGTTGACTCAGGTATGCAACATAAATCGTCTGTGCATTCGTTTTCAGATATATACATCCATTTGTTTTAATAATGCAAACCGTGCCTGTTGCAGCCAAGAGAGATTATTCGATGGGTTAGATCCACGATCGCAAAGGGTCGACCTATTCAAGCTTGCTATTAGGCTGCGTGTTAGATGATGGGCCAAGATGAAATTGGCGTTACAATAATTACAGTGCTGTTTATGAAGGTCTGACCGGCCGGCCGCTTAATCCAATCCATCATGCGGACGGAGGTAATTAACAGTTTAGAAACTCAAAATCTCAAGCAAAACTATATACAACTTGTTTTATCGATGCATGCATATACGTATGTGCAGGTTATCAAGGCCGACTCCATAGATGCAGCAGCTGAAGTACTAATTCTCAAGAAATTAACGGAGGAGGACCCTGCTGATAATACTACCAGGCACAATGCCATCTACTTTGATGGCTGGGATGGGCTGGGGGCGTCCGCCGTCCTCCGAGCTGTGGGTCAACGTCTCACTGCGGCAGCTTCTTCTTCACAAGAGAAGAAGCCGGGCGGTCTGGACTTCTCACACATCTTCCACATCGACTGCTCCAAATGGGAGAGCAGGAGAGCAATGCAGAGGGTGATCGCAGAGCAGGTGAAGCTTGCCCCTTCGATGATGGAGATTCTCGACACACAAGATGAGGAAGACAACTACCGGGGTGTGTCCAAGGCTTCCCGCGCCGAGATGCCACAGGTTACCGAAGCGATATATCAAAATCTAGTCATGGACCGCAGGTTCTTGGTGATATTCCACAATGGGAGCAACGAGGAGCTCGATCTTAAGAGCTTTGGCTTCCCTTTGTCTGCATATTTAAGGAACAAGGTGTTGTGGTCTTTTCGCGTATACCCTAAGACAAAGGTTGATACGGCCCTGAAGAATGCCAAGATGACAGATGCCTTTATCTCTGCAGGCTCTAGTACTGATGTTCGTGAAGACAAGCTGTCTAACATTTTGTGGCACGAGGCTGAAGTAGTTGCACACGAGATGGTCAATAGTAGTAGTATTGGTGGCATCGACTGGCCTGCAATGGCCTCCAGATGTTTTCTGTACATGATGAAGCTTTATGGAATGGGCAACCATATAAGTGACTATGACATGCCAACCCATGGTTGCAACTATTGGAAATGTGATAATGGCATGACACTCTTACAACAACTCCAAGATGTTGACACTGACAAATTGTGGCTATCTGCTGATGCTTTGCACCGTGAGATGCAACTAGATGAGAGCTACTACCAATATTCGCCATGTCCGGTGGAAAGGAGCTTTCACAAGGGCATGGCATACTGGACGTCACCAACCTATGGATTCATGCTAGTCCTAGACCCGCACGGACAGATTCTTAAAGGCATGTTCCAACCATATGACAAACTCTGTGTGCTCAAGCTATCAGCATGCGAGTTCAGCTTCACATCACCTCCCTTCATCTGCTGCAAGAACCTTAGGTTTCTCTGGCTTGATCACTGCCGAGACGGAGGCAACACAACCGAACAAGTGAAGAAAGAGGACATCTTCCAATTCTTTCAAAGGTTGTGGGTGCTGGATGTTCGCTACCCAAACAAAGTGTTCTTGACCAATGATATGCTGGATTCCATGACTCAAGTCAAGGAACTAAGTGTGGTGGGCCAACGCTTTAGGATGGACACGGATGTGTTGCAGCAGCGGATGCACAAAATTCGTAGGCTCCGAGTAAAAGATTGTCATAAAAATTTAGGAAGAAGAATCATATTCTCAGGGATAGATAAACTGGAGCTTTTTGAACTCTCAAGCTATCGTTTCTATGGGTCACTTGCCATGGCAAGCAACTGCAGCCTTGAGACTGTCGTTATTACAGGACCTACTAATTTAGATGAGATCTCATTTATAGGATGTGCTAAATTGAAGAACATATTTTTGACTGGCTCATTCCCGTATCTCTACAGAATAAACATCACTGGCGCAGCAGTGGAAACACTAGATCTGAGTTCAGTGACAGCACCGCTCCTTAATAGAGTCCTCCTATATGAATGTGGGGAGCTTTGTGCAATCTTATGGCCTGCTGAACACAGGAGGAAAAGATACTTGGATTACCTTCACATGGACACCACTCGAGAGGAAGGCAGTGCTGCAGCGGCCACGGGAAGACATTTTAATTATTATTGGAATATTTCTGTAAGGGATGCAAGGATCCTTCATTCACTAGAAGCCATTAAAGATTATTTTGGTCACAACGATGCACATGTGGAGCTTTCATCCCTTACTTATGGTGGTGCTACTGGTATCAAAGACAACCAAATCATGAGCACGTGCGAGCATCTTCAAGGCAGTGTAGTGTATGCGGATGTCATTCCGACCTCAAAGGCTAGTGATGAAAGCGATACTTGGGTGACAACGTGTATATGTCCTCCACCTCCAAATGTACCGTCTCAAGGCTGCTATCTACATATAGAAGACGATTTAAGGCGGACCAAATCACAAGCTGCTTCAAGTATTATTTCTCTACCGGGATTTATATGTGATGGTGCTAAGGTACTAGATGTGCACGACAGTTTGCATGTCACCAATATCCTTGCAGCTCCGACAGCTACAGCATTGTGGAATAAACTGGAGTGGTGCCGAGTTGAGAGGTGTCCCAATTTACAATGTGTCTTCAGTCCACAGGTTGGTAGCGACACTCCAGAAGTAGACGACAGTCACACAAATATATTTAAGAAACTAAGGACAGCCTGGGTCTCAAATTTACCCAGTGTACGCTACATTTGGAACAGAACTAGGTCATCAACGACCGTTTATCATGGTGAAACTTTTGCAAATTTGAAATTATTGCACCTTGACTGCTGCCCCAACCTGATACAGATTATGAACCTCCCTGTATCGATGTGGCTTGGAATAGCTTAGAGAGGCTCGAAATCTTGTGGTGCAGTGATCTCAGTGTGGTCTTCCATTCCTTTACACCCTACTATGCGTTTGTGGGAGGATGGATCTTCCTCAAGGTGAAGCACGTCATACTGCACGAGCTTCCAAAGCTGCAGAACATCTGCAACATTGGTGTGAGGATTTGTATGCCCGAGCTTGAGACCATCAAGATCAGGGGCTGTTGGAGCCTGCGAACACTGCCCATTGTTGAAAGCACGAATGTAGTGGAGTGTGACTGTGAGAAGGAATGGTGGGACAGGTTAAAATGGGAATCAGCGGAACATGCCCGCCACTACAAGCCATTCCACCCCCGACACTACAGGAAGACCACGCTGAAGGGCACAGTCCTCAGGTGAGGTGATCCTTCTTTCTTAATTAAAAGGTGCACTCATATTTTAGAACATGAATTATACTATAGCTACAGAGTCTTGAGCAAATTAAAGAAGAAGGCATCTGCTATGCAGCCACCGACCTTTTATGGAATGGGCAACCATATAAGTGACTATGAGCGTTTTATGGAATGTCACCAAAAGGTCGGTGGCCTGCAGATGTTTTAAAATGTTTGCTCGCTCTTCTCTCTTATTCAAAAATGTTAGACGAGGACTCTAAGGAGGACCGCGATGGATGATGTGCACTGAGCATTGACAACATGTACCATTCTCATGGAGATGAACTCTATGACACTCTAGATCTAGATGTAACATCTCAAGAAGCTTCAGTAATACACGACTCGGAAGGACATGGAGATAAAGATTGGGGATCAGAGAAGTTTTCAATATTTGTGAAGACCAACAGAGCCTTGAGACCTCATGAGAAGCCGGTGCTAGCTTTAATGACTCACAAGAAAATACTTAGGATCCACCTATGCAATACTATTATCGCTTATTAGCAAACGTTGAGTTTATCAATTCTGTTGCTTGGATTGTATGATTGTCTATGTTTGCTTTGATTAGTGGTGTGTTTGATGTGAGTTGTGGAAGGCTTCGGCACCTTGTCCACTACTTCATCATTGCTTATTAAATTCAAATCCTTGCCATTCATTTCTTTGATGCATATATTGGCTTAACCTATAAGTAAATTATATCCTTTCACTATCTTTTTATTCCCTTGAACCCTTCTCCTAAAACCCAGAATCTCGAGGCGAGATTCCTTTTAAGGGGATAGGTTTGTAACATCCGAAATTTTTCATTTTGAAATAAATTCAAAAATTAAAATAATTTGAGTTTTTATCAATTTAATTTTGTTTAAATAACATAGGCATCATGTTGTCCGTTGCATTTGTGTGAAAATAAATTATAAAATACGATAGAAATTCATTTAAAAATAGAATCGAGAGTAGTTTTGACTGTTTTGGGCTGAGAGTCCAGTTCTCTCTATCTGACTGATGTGCGGGGCCCGCTTGTCATTCCTATGGTTGTGTCCGTTCGTGGAACCGTCGTGTTGATGCCCACTACTGGCCTTGACGCCCACTACTCCATAGAAATCGAACCCAGAACGCGCCCTACGCGGTGGAACCGCTCCAGAGACCTCTCCTATAAAATTCGGAACCCCCTTCCTGTCGTCCCCATCTCTCTCCCCATTCATTTTCCTAGAGAAAAGAGAGAACCACCATTGACGGTTCTTCTCTGATGTGTCGCCGCCAACCGTTTTGCTCTCCGTTCAAGCCGCCGCTGCTCCTCTGGCGTCTCAAACGGAACCGCAGGGCCACGAGGAACACGAGGAGCCCATCCCGTCGCCTCTCCGCGCCGGAAACCGTTGCCTCGACTAACTCCGGTGAGTACGCCGTCGCCTTGCCGTTGCTTGCTTCGAGGCCCCGTTCTTTCCTCTGACCATGGCCTCAGAATCGCAGCACTACTACGACGCCATGAAGTCCCGCCACGATCCTTGCAGCTCCGACAGCTACAGCATTGTGGAATAAACTGGAGTGGTGCCGAGTTGAGAGGTGTCCCAATTTACAATGTGTCTTCAGTCCACAGGTTGGTAGCGACACTCCAGAAGTAGACGACAGTCACACAAATATATTTAAGAAACTAAGGACAGCCTGGGTCTCAAATTTACCCAGTGTACGCTACATTTGGAACAGAACTAGGTCATCAACGACCGTTTATCATGGTGAAACTTTTGCAAATTTGAAATTATTGCACCTTGACTGCTGCCCCAACCTGATACAGATTATGAACCTCCCTGTATCGATGTGGCTTGGAATAGCTTAGAGAGGCTCGAAATCTTGTGGTGCAGTGATCTCAGTGTGGTCTTCCATTCCTTTACACCCTACTATGCGTTTGTGGGAGGATGGATCTTCCTCAAGGTGAAGCACGTCATACTGCACGAGCTTCCAAAGCTGCAGAACATCTGCAACATTGGTGTGAGGATTTGTATGCCCGAGCTTGAGACCATCAAGATCAGGGGCTGTTGGAGCCTGCGAACACTGCCCATTGTTGAAAGCACGAATGTAGTGGAGTGTGACTGTGAGAAGGAATGGTGGGACAGGTTAAAATGGGAATCAGCGGAACATGCCCGCCACTACAAGCCATTCCACCCCCGACACTACAGGAAGACCACGCTGAAGGGCACAGTCCTCAGGTGAGGTGATCCTTCTTTCTTAATTAAAAGGTGCACTCATATTTTAGAACATGAATTATACTATAGCTACAGAGTCTTGAGCAAATTAAGAAACAGGGTTACTAAAAGGTCTTATGATGCAGAAGTGTCTATGTTTAACTACAACTTCAGGTGGTGTGGGTTTGTTCAGTCAACTAATTCTGAACTCCACTGCAACTAATTTTGTCCTGTCCTCTCTTGTAGGTGAACGTGATCCTTCCAGCCTTTCCTCGGAGTGCTGCATCTGCATGTACGTGTTCATGTTCCCGCTTTTGGCCTTGCTTGGTTTGTGTGTGCGGCCACCGTATCGACGAGGCAATGTTAGCTGAAGTTTGGCCATGCTTGGTTTATCGGATGCAACATTAGCAGTGGTCGTCTACCGGTTGGTCCTGGTTTGCGCTGCTCTGCCTTTTTCGGATTGGTCGAATGCCGTCCGCCCGTCCAAGGTACAGAGCTGCTAGTACTATTTCTTTCCGTTTGAAAATTCGAGAAATAAAGATCAGACCAAGAGCGTTCAGCAGCTGAATTTCCTCCAGACTACTGTATGCCGCAGCGGCAGGCAGCGATGGTCGGAGACTCGTGCGTGTTTCCGGCCATGCTAGTTGCTCTGCTCTCGTGTGAGTGTGCTCTGCGCTATGGTGCGCGTCGAGCTGTGTGGTGTGTGATTTCTCTCGGTCCGTGTGTGGATTGATTGTTGTAATTCTGTGTGTGGACTCATCTTGCATGACCTTATTTATATACACGAATAAATGTGATGGTTTGTTTGTTCAAGAATCATGGCGGGGTTATTACTTTTTTCCCTGATGGTTCGTGCCGGCCAAATTAAGATTTGGAAACTCAAGGGCCCCTAGAGCCGAGCGACAGAACTCTGCTCACCTGCTCGTGAATCTCAAGATAGTCGAGGAGGCTGAACACATGACCCTCGAACCCGTACTCCTTGGTCTCGAATTGCAAGACTGGCTCGGATTTCTCCCCTGTTCGACAAGGACACAGCTACTCTGTCCGAGTCCTGCAGTGGTGGCTTCTGTGATGTTGCCAGACGGCGGAGGTGAAGCCTTCCTTTCTCCGCCGCCGTCGGGCAGGCATGAGATACGTTCCACTCCACCGCTCTCCGGATCGTCTCATGCGAGCGGCCGACGGCATGGGCTCGTCGCTACAGCGCAGACCAGTGGTCAGCCGTTTTTTTCGAGCACCTCGGGGGAGGGGAGGGGGTGGGGGAGAGATCCCCACCTACTTTCATTCATGAGCGCGAAGTGCGCTTAGGAATATAGCGTGCAATACAACGGCAGTCAAGCCGGGGCAAGTGATCGCCGGCCAAATTGATCTGCGAGTTACGAGGCTGGGAGGTCACGCAGGACCAAGGAAGGAGAGGGGACAGAGGAGTGGCCGCGCGCGACAGACCGCCGGGGCTAGAGTCCAGCAAGTGGGTTCGCCATGCATCAAGCAGCTGGCGCTCGGCCGCGTCGCGGATGCGGAGCCGGCAGAGTTCCAAGTCGGCGACAGCCTCACGAAGGATGGACGAGCAGTCAGGCAGTGGTCAGCCGTGACGACAGCATGGTTGTTGACAGTTAAGCTCGAGTGAGAAGTAGCAATTCCGGCCATGCCAACGCCCGCGAGATGTTGTGGCGCAACCGCCGCCGTCACCGCGAATGACCTCTGCTTGGGGAGCGCGCAAGCGAACTGCGTCCGCACGGGAGGTTGCTCAGATCCAGTGATCTGAGTACCTCATGGTTGTTCCTCTCCAAAATCTCATCGCAATACACACTCGTTTTCGGCACTCCTCACAGTCTTGTGTCCATTAATGCAAGATAGCGGTAGCTATCCGCAGGTATATACCTCGCTTCTCCCTCCATATGCTGTTGGAATGGTTCACCTAATCACCTGCAGGTTGGTGGCTCACGTGTTATGCACCTCCACTCGTCATGGACAATTGGACATTGGCACGAGATGTCGAAGGAAGAATCATAGGCCAAATCAAGCCATTGGGCCAGACCAGATCAGAAGCGACAAACTGGCACTCTGTGTGCTGGGCTGCTGCCTGGATTATTAAGGAACTAAGTCGTACCTCATTTTTTCTCGTGAAGGACAGCGAAAGACACTTGGACTGGATGGAAACTTCCCGGCCACGCTGACGGCCGCGAGATTTCTGGGCCCAACAGCCGCCATCACCGACAGTGAACTCTGACTGCAGTGCGCGCAGGCGCAAGGGTCAAGGGGTCCTCGATCTATATGTCCTCTTGGCCTGGCATGAATACCTCCTCTTTGTTTTTCTAAACAAAATCTTATAGCACGGCAGCAGTTAACAATACTGTTGGAGCCATGAAAACCATTCGACTTACCGTTCAAATGTGAAAATCAAATTCAAATGAAGTCTGACCAGTTTCGAGGTCGATAACCAAGCGTTTTCACCAGGTTACCGACAACAGTTCGGTCAAAACCAAGATTAAATTGAAAAAAGACTAAAAATGAAAAGGCTAGAAATGTTGGAAAAATCTTTGCTATATTATTTGAAGAAATATTTACTGAAATATGCGGTACATATAATTCATACAACATGCATTGAAAACCCCAATGAATATAATCCATACAACATGAGTTCATTTCCAATTAAAATATTTTCAATATAACACAAAAGTTGTGAAATACATAATTGTAGAAGGCACAATATGGTACACAATTGGTGCATAAATAATCATGGAACACATTGGTTTTGTATTTTTAGCTCTGTTTTTCCTTTCTTGATTTTTCACCACTCAAACTTGCTTGTTTTCATAAAGTTCTTTCACCATAAGTTTTTCATTTTGTATCTACTTTTTTATTATCAATTTTCCTATCATTTCTTTAAAAAATTTCAAAACTTTGAAAAATGTTTGACCGAAATCTGATGGACCGGTTTGGTCAGTAACCACGGTAACCGGCTGGTTACTGATGTTGTTTTTCATAACCATGGCCTGTACACATACACACAAAACAAACATCTGCATTCACAATCCACAAGTCTACACATCTCATTTCTAGGTGGGCAGTACCAAATAACTTGAGCAGGTATATTATATATACCAATGTTTCCATTGTACGTAATTGCAAACTATGCCAACTGTGCAGCTTAGACTGCATCTATATTGTCTCCTAAGCTAGACTGAATTTGATCTGTTCAACCATTCCAAAGTCTGGTGGATAAGCATTGAGATGCCATACCCTGCAAAGGACACGCTATAGAGCCGAGTTAATGCTTCCCCATCACCTGCTCCAGCGTATCATCGCCTCTACCTCACCGAAACATGGAGGACAACTCCAGCTCACGTATGGGTGCCCAAGGGGGAGTATCAGATCATGGGGCACATGCGGGCACATCCCCCAAATCATGCCATTGTCTCTAGATTCCCCGGCTTGGATGTCAATGCATGAGTTGTCCGGGCAAACCCACATCCCTCCAAGGCAGAGAGCATATGCACAGTTCATTGTTAATCCACTATGAGGGGGTCCAAAAGCTGCATCATTCATTCTGATCTCCAAAAGGGCCTTTCCTCGCATCGACGGTGACCCATCTGTGCAATAGTTTTTGGTGGCTGGGGCTGATTGTCGCACGTGGTGGTGATAGGTGATCGGGTTTCTTGGGGAGTTGCTACAACCATGTCGGTGTAGGGTCACAATAATTCTGATCGATCCAAATGATATAGGAAATCAAAGTCACGCAACCCTCAAATTAAGTACTCCATTCCTTTTTTTATTTATGACGCTGGTTATTAGCTAAAAATTGAATTAACCATTGTGTGCGATATAGTTTGAATGTAATTAAAATAGCAGAACAACCTAAGCATCAATTAGACATAATGACTGAACGTCACGGTCACTTGACCTGTCAAGGATGACAGTAATTTACACTTGGATGCGCCGATAAGATCTACAGATCTAGATATGTATATGACTAATCTTAGATGGCGAATTGGCAATTATGAATCATTCATTAAAATATTAGATTAGGAAACGAAAAGGTTCCGTACTGTTTTCATATTCCTGAGTGGAGGTGTGTGATGTCAACAAGTTAGGAGCATGATTCCAGGGGCAGGCATGCACACATGTGAACCGCCTTGGCCACTTTAGCTGTGCGCTGATTCTTTTTGCGTAGTGCCCCATAAATCTATTTGTGGATAGATACAGAGATGCACATATTTATAGCAAGTGGAGGTTGCGATGTCTCCCGCTTTTCTAGTCTGTCCTCTGCTTGGCGATTTGTGGTGGGGGCATCGCTCTTTCTCCCCGCTAGCTAGTAGCTCACAGATGCTTGAAACTGCAGTGGTTAGTCGAAACCGCATCACCCTTGTCTCCCTGTGCTTTAAAATAGGATGTCGTAGAGTGTTGAGAAAGGTAGGTGCCCCCAACCAAGGAACCATCCCTACGCATAGGGTGCACCTGCTGCAAGGTTCTTTGAGGCCTCGATCCCGATAAGCATCGAAGCGATAAGTCTCTACTCGTGTAAGTTTTGCCTAATCCTTTGTATCTCATTGTTTCCAATGTTTTCTCTTTCATCTGATAAGATAGGACGCACTTTCACCTATGGTTTGCAAGTCGTGTGTTTCTCATAATTAAGTGTATCATAGAACACTCTGTTGATATCCTCTACATTCCTACTGAATTTTGCAGCTTTTGTGGCAAGATGTCAAGATACCTGAAGCAGCACGAGAAGGAACACATGAAGATGGCCATGCTGAAACAAGAAGAGACGTTCAAGAAGCAGGTTAGAAGCATAGAGCTCAAATCAAGAAACATTGCATCCCAAATTATTCCCAATTCGGACCTTAAATAAGCCATACTATCCTTTTTCCAGGTCCATGAACTGCATCGGTTATACCGGGTTCAGAAGGTACTGATGACCGAGGCAAACGCAATGCCAGTCGTCATCAGATGCAATCTCGAAGACGAGAGGCGCAACGCGGGGAACGATGCAGGCTCAAGCAAGTCATGGACATGGGACGCCTACCCGGAGCAGAGGGAGGACGTTCCTGTTGCCGTTCAAGAGAGTGAGCTAGAGTTGACCCTGACTTTGGGATGTTTCAGAACGGCCGGGAAGAACGTGGCCAAGAAGGAGACGTCGTCTAGCGTGGATTCGAGGACCAGCAATTCTTCGTCGTCAACGGAGTCTGGTAGCCCGGACTGCAGGGCCCTGCCTCCTCTCTCGCTGATCGGGTCAGCGGCGGCGAAGCCCAGTGATCATGTTGCGAGCCACCTGGAGCAGGAAGGGATGCAGCAGCCTCCCTGGCTCCACAATTGTCTGAATCTGGCGCGATAGGATATTGTTGATTCTCTCACCTTTACTCGTTCTATCAGTCCATTTGTTACTCTAATCTCTCGCTTTTAAAGGTGGAAAAGTTCTGTTACAATTCTCTTTTCTGTTAGTCCTTCATTTCCCTTCCTTCTATATGGACGAAGACTGATACTCGATCACAGTTAATTTCTGGTTTTAAAGATGCAACAGTCCCTAAAGTTTTATGATGAGATGCCAATCCTCTGTTTATGGTGATTTGGTAGGCATAGTGCTTCGGACCAATTGAATTGGATAAGCTAGCCGTGCCGACCCTCACAAGCCTAGGCGGAGCTTCAAAGGGCATGAGGTTAAACTATCACAATATGCAGTTTTATTTGTTTAATGATTTTATTGTAAACATTGCCAATGGCAAGGTTTTATTCTCAGTGTAATGACCTAGGTGACTGGGCCTGCCTCATTTTTAGTGGATCCTACACGTGTCTTCAATTATTTTTCTCCTCAATTTACATAAGAGAAAGTATAGTTAATCCTACTCAGCAGGCTAAATATTTATCCACATCACAAGGTCCTAGCTAATGGAGAGAGAACTAGCGGCTAACAGTTGCACCCAACAACTTAAGCCAGTCGGACAAACTCGTCCAGCTCCAGCAGCCATCATGTTCATTGTCACGTCACACGGTAGTTGACACAACTGTGTCCTCATGTACACGTTGTATGCCTCGGGGAGAACCTCGTCGCTGTTTCACTCCAAAATCATCATCTCTGATACACTCGTCTTCTACAGGATTGCGGCAGCTAAATGCATGCATTCCTATATTTAAGTGCGTCGCTTCTCCACCTATATATGATATGCGAATGGTTCGCCTCATTGCAATTCCGTTGTTCACGAAGTTTCTTTTTGGGAAGCCGGTTGCTCACGAGTCACGCACGATCTACCTACCTGCAAGTTGGCACAACAACGGACCAATCCACTGGGCCGGACCCGGATTAATTTAGAAGAGTGGGCCGGACCAGGATTATTATTGAGGTGGCGAGGCCTATCTTCAAGACCCATATATACAAGGCTGCGGCCCAATAAATAGTCATGAAGCAAGGCTAGAATATTAATTCGCTTTTCTACAGATATGATTTTATCTTTGTCAAGAACACACGCTTTTCATCTCACTAATAACCTAGAGTATAAAGTTTCAAAAATAAAATAAAATAACCTAGAGTATAAAAATGTCGGCAAAAAAAAACCTGCAGAAACCGATGGCCGTGATGGACATGACCAAGGACTAAGGATTATATGCAGGTAAATTTCAGAAATTTTGCGAAGTAGGTATATCGTTTTTTGTTGAGACTCGATCAGCATCTTTAGTGTGGAGGTGTCCTACCTTTTGTACCGCGCCATACATCATGGAAAGCAAAGAGATTTGTTGTTGAGCATAGCGGCCTATGATATGGGCGCACTAATATGGAAAAACGAAGCTGAAGTTCACGAAAGTTGCTCGAATTCAGTCTGATTTTTCATTCACGACATACATCTCGATCGTATGGTCTGACAGCCATTCAGGACACATCTGATTTTAGTACTGCACAACTTCACAGTACTCTGTCCCTATCTTCCACATCGATCAACCGCACTTGACACTTTGTCCTCTTCCTAGGCTCCGAGTAATCGCTGCCGAGTTTTGGTGACAGCAAATTCAGTTGCAGGGTTGCACAACCCGTATTTGCATGAATGCACCCGGCTCCAGCATCAAGGTCCATTCCTGCACCAACATGCCTTCCATGCGCATGCCGAGGACGCCTGCATCTCCTCGACCGCCACGTGGAAGGAGACCGGAGGTGCCGCCCTGGTCTGGATGGTCACGCCGGCGGCGGTCGTGGGCTCGTCCCAGCGCAGGACCGAGTTGCCGCTGACGAGCCACTGCAGAGAGCTCGCATCGAGTGGGGCCCGCAAACAGCCGTCAGGTTGTTGATAGTCACAAATGGGAGGGAGGGACAATTTCCGGCCATGACAACGGCCACGCGCTGTCTGGACGCAACCGGTGCCACCGGCACACGTCAACTCTGCTCGGGGCGCCGGCAAGCGCACTGCTTTCCCATATACTAGGTTTTTACTTGGAATGACCACCTATTCTTTGTTTCTCTCCAAAATCTCGTCTCTCACACACAACAAACATCGGCTTCAGAAAACCACATCTTCTATCTACACTAATAGGGTAGCATTAGCTTGTAACCGCAGGTATATGTACACTCCGTCTGAACTGAGAATCCCTGCATGCTGTGCGAATGGTTCACCTGCATTGCCGTTTGGTTGCTCACGTGCTACGTACCTCAATTCATCCTGGCGCAAGATACCTGGGGAGAATCATGGACCAGATCAATTCATTGGGCCGGACTATAGATCATAAGAGACAAATGCTGGCTGGAGAGTGCAGTGAAGCTGGATTTTTGTTTTTTTATTAAACTTCCATTACATCTGATTTTAGCTCCAATCTTTTTTTACTTCCATTCGTCTTGACTTGTTTCAGTTTGATGGTCTTAATGCATTTCAGTTCTATTGTTGGATTGCCAACTAGTAGCATTCAACCGGGTATATTCGAGTGGCACATTTAGAGAGTTTTTCACATGACGTGTTCACTGTTAGTGTGTTGAGGAAATAAGTGCTCCACATAGTCTATAGCTGAAGGCGCGTAGGATTCCGGCCCCCTCCGCATTCCGGCCGACGTGGCCTAGCTCCACGCGCGACATGCCGTTTCTGACCGGCGTGGCGACCGGGCGCGGTGGCCACGTCGCCGCCGTCAAGGTTGTGGGCCGCGGGCCACGGCCCCGCACGGGAGGCCGGGAAAGCCCGACGACGGCCCCGAAATCCCTTCCTCGTGGATCCGGGCAGGACGGCCTCGCCGGATCTGGCCTGATGACACCGGATCGAGGGGCGGTGATGTGCGCCTATGGGAGGGAGGGAGGGAGGGAGGGGTGCCGACAGAGGGGTGTCGCTGCGCACTCGGGGGAGAGATGGAGGGGCTAGCCCGGCACGCGTGTGGACCGGAGGGGGCGACACCGCCGCTGCACGCAACGCATCCTCCGATGAGAGGAGCCTCGCCGGTGCTGTTCGCACCGTCCGCGTCACCGCGGGAGAGGGAGAGGGTGGGCTGGGTCCGCACCGCCGCCGGAGAGGGAGAGGGTGAGCTGGTCCGCGCCGCCACTCGCTAGAGAGGGAGAGGGTGTGCGGGGTGGTGGAGAAGGGTTAGGGTTGGGTGGGGTTCAGCCGGCGAGGCTTTTCTTCGGGTTGTGCTGCGCCAGCATCGTCCGATCGGACGGCTGCCAGCCCTCGCCTGTCATTTTATTCGGAAGCTCTTTTGTTTGTGTGTATTAGCAAATTCTTCTCAACGAATGATATTTGCGCATGAGCCCTTCGTGTCTCGCCAAATTATACAGCTCTTGTGTCCTTTACCCTTTTCCATAGAAACAGTAGAAGTTTTCATTATTTTTGTTCATGACCTCAACACCCTTTTTGTATCATTTTTTATTTATTGTTTAGCCCCCTAATCTTTTGCAAAAACTGGCGCAGCGGAGCGCGCCTGCTACACTAGTAGGTACTACTCCCTCGTTCTTAAATTGTTGAGGTTGTTGATTTTTTTATGTTTGACCATTCGTCTTAAGAATTATCAAATATTTTATTATCATTTGTTTAATTATCAAAGAAAGATGAAACGTGACTTATAATTTTATAATTTAAAAATATATTTTGAATAAGACTAACGGTCAAACATTAAGAAAAAAGTCAACGGTGTCAACAATTTAAAAATGGAGGGAGTAGTGGGGTATGTTTCGAATGCAGGAATGAAAATTGTCGGAATTGAAAAAAAACTGTAGGAACGAAGAAAATATATAAATGGAGGAAGTGGGAGAACTGTAGGAATAAAAGTAAAGGAATTGCAAATTTTTTATGCTTGGATTGCCGGAATGAAAAACATTGGACAAATTAGAAACAATAAAAACTATGTTTATAACATGTTGAGAGAATAACGCAGGGATTAGTCCATCCGTCCAGCGCTTTGTCTTCTAGCACAATGACAGTTACTTCTGTCTTCAATTGCTCACAATAGCCGCGTGTATGGCCAACGGGCTGATATGTCATCCAAAGAACATATATTTAATATATTATCTTTCTTGCTCTTATCCTCTCTCCTGAATGGTGGAATTCAGGCTAACGCTCTGCTCGTGCTACTGTTAAACTTCCGTTGTACATTGGGCTTGACGAGTCAATATCTCTTCTTTGTTTCACTCCAAAATCTCATACACACCAAAGAATGTACATGGTCTTCCAGAATCCACATCCTCGGCCTATTGCAGTTGCCAGTTGAGGTATAAATGTGCTCCTCTTCCTGCATCCTGTGCAAATGATTAACCTGCATTGTCATTTGGTTGCTCACGAAATGATTTGCACACCTTTTTTTATCAGCTTAGGTTTTTAGGTGAACTGGTTAGTGCATAATAACTTAACATAGTATCAGAACCAAAGGTCTTGAATTCAAGTCCTAGCGACCAGATATTCCATTGCGCCACTCTTATTTCCACGTTTGCGCCCACGAGAGTTATACGTGAGGAAGAGTGTTGAACCATAAGTGAATTGCACACATTTTCCTATCAATTTAGCCTTTTGGGTAAACTGCTTAATGCATAGTAACTTAACACTCATCATCCACTTGCGTTGTGAGACAAGGAAGGAAGAATCACAAGGCACAGTGAGAGAGAGCGAAGAATCAATTATATACTGTTAGCCAAAAAAGGTTGGACAAAAATATTGTCTGAACGATAACAAATTAAGACTAGAGCGAGGAATCATTTTTTAGTTCACTCACGATGTATTATATGCTTTAGTTTGTTGAGCAACATCTTCAGTAGTATTTAGGAACAACATTAGCAAGAGATTGAACTCATGAGTCATGCCCTTAAAAAAATTGAACTAATATTGATTGTTAAACTAGATGGGCTATGCTCCGTTTTATTAAAAATATATTTGTGGGACACAGCATAATGTTGATTTTGTCTATAGAACACTGAATAAAAAACTATATCCGTTGGATTGAATTCATTTTTTACTAGTGATGACTTAAATGTACTGAATATTTCCCTAGACCTAGGGCAATGCCATGACATATGTGTCGTACCCCTAGGTCTGCACCTGCTTCCATAACCACAATTACATTTGCAAGCAGAATGCGTACCAATGATGCATGCGTCTTCTCCACTGCCTTGTGGCAAGCCGGAGGCACCGAGCATGTCAAATTGTGTCAAATGTACTTCAATTTGATAGAATTTGATGTTTCTATACTTCAAATTATGATTTCACACATTAACAAGGCTTATGTATAACTAATTTAATATATTTAATAGTATAATCATAGATTGGATATTTATATTGAACTATGATTAATAATTAAACTAGGGTGAACATATGCCCCTATGCTCACAAAAGTCACTCTCCATATTCTAGGGAAATACTTTCTCTATGGCCTTTCTGTTCTCTCTGTAAATCAAGGCAAACACATTCATTTCCTTTCATGCTATTCATATGGCTAGTGTTACGTACGGTTCTTTTAGCCTGCTAGTGCCTTTTCTACAAACAGAAATGGCATGGTACATTGATGCCTAGAATGTACGCTTTAGATAAAGGAATAGTTTTCGCCCGCATATAAAATAACAGAGTTTTCGCCTGAAATTCTCGAATATATTAGATGATACAAACATGCGCACTGGTCCATAGGTAGTCATCTCTTTTTATTTCACACTTGTCTACTACAACTACTTAGAATATCTACCACTCCCGCCTGAGTGTCATCATCCTTTATGAAAGAAGGAACATGTGCTGGAACCAAATAAATCCACATATATCATTGCTACGACCTGATGCACATTGAAAATAAGTCAACGACAGGGAAGCTCTGAGGTGTCTTCGACTCTTCGTGGCGTAAGTGAAGGACATCGGCGAGCCCTTGACAAGAGGGTAAGCATCATTGATGACACAGTTGTGTCCCAACACCACCTGGATCTTCTTCTTGTCCACCCGCTGGGCGCTAGTGAGGCCATAGCAACGCACGACGACGTTGGTCACAGGGCACAAGCACTGGTTGTCGAAGGTCACACGATACTCGGGCTGCCCAGCTACAATCTTCCCCGTCTTCACCTGCGAGACATGCACGTCCGACACCTGACACAGATTCCTGGCATCACCTACATATACATTTGTACATGTGGACGTCAGAAAGCATTATACATTCTTTTACTGTTTTAGTGCAAGAAATAAATTTCAGATATACACTAGGAACAAATTTCAGATGTACGAAATCTGAATCTTATAATCATTTTTGTTCATATTTGGCATACATAAAAAATAGTATACTTTTCCTTTTGGGGAAGGAGAATAAGATTTGATTTACTATTTAAATAATTAAGATTTGATTTATTTCATGTGCCAACAAAAACCTAAGAAGAACTAGAGCATCTCTTTTAAAAAGAACGTCCAATAACATTATTTTTGGGAGTTTCCAAATAAAACTGATAGAAGAAAAATGCTAACCTCCTTCAGCATTTCCTAATATGTTGTTTCTAAAATATGTGAAATGCCGCCCACTATCTATTTTAGTTTGGAGTGCAATGGTTTTTATGGGTGAGTGAAGATTTCCGAGATTGGGGGTGCGCATGTGGTGGACAAATTTAGCAACAGAGAGGTTGTGTGTTTATGTTGGAAATATCAACACTTTCAGTTTTAATTTAATTCAGAAATAAATTATGAACATGATATACAGATTACTAAATACATTTGATAAGTATACGTAAGATCTAAACATATCTAATAAGCATGAGAAGATGAACACATCTACCATACTATCTATTATTATCATGCAGAGATAGAACATGAAGGCTAGTATAGAAGACATAGTGTAAACAGAAGGTACATATGTTTCCGGTCTTATCGGGTATAGGAGTTGACGACGACATTTAGCAGCGTCACAGCGAAGACAACGACGTGCTTGGCTCACACGGCAGGGATGAGGACGCGTCGTGGTGGAAGCGATCGAGCAGTCGCGCTTCCAAAACCTTATTCGCCCTCTCTCGGTGCAAGATCGTAGAATGCACTGGTTCCGGAGACCTGCTCTCCCGTTCATTGGTGCATGCCGACGATCGGGATGGAGAAGCCTTGGCGGTGCAACAGTAAGATGAGGCAAAACCCTAAGCAATTGCGAGAGATAGTTTTCGACAGTGGCGCCCATACATTTATATAGGAGAGACCGCTAGGGTTAGGCGAATCAAAACAGAGTCGGTTTTCAGAACAGAAAACGTAGACACGTAGCAAAAATAAAGTGCAAAAGGAAGCTGCGCTCCTGCAAGGCAAAGCCGTCCCGGTGAGGCGAGTGCTTTCTCACACTTGCAAGGAAGGTAAGAGCACCCAAGTTTATAAGTTGCTCCCCTTTCACCTCCACTAGCAATGTGGTACTAAAGGTTATACTCCAACCATCTATATATGGGCCTTTGAGATTTTTCAGAAATTATAAATGGGTTTTGGCCCAATAATTTCAACAGTTTAGATAGTTTGAATAAATTGTTGGACTACTGGTCTTGCATATGACGCTCAAGTATAGAAACTGTTCTTTGGAGTTGCTCTAACAAAAGTTAGATGCTAACCCAGATTTGCAGTGCCATTTCCTTCCTCGTGCCGAAATTCCATCTAACTAAAAAACAATAATCAGAAGACCGTTGGACAAAGCTGGGTGCCATTTCCCTCCCCAATCAGCATCAATATATGCAAGAATATGCAACAAAGCTGGACAAGTGCGGTGCAAGTGAAGCCCAAAGTGGAGGGTACGTGCCTTTGAGATGCCGTATTATGAGCAAAGGCATCACTTTCGCACCTATCTCCCCCCATGGACTCAAAGCATCCCTTTCACACGCATATTGTCAGAAAGAGACAAATGGACCGAGCGCTGCTCTTATACAGTAATTGGTGCCTCGTACTTTTTGCGATTGTACGAATTGAATGATCATTTTCCTAGTTGTGGATGCAAACCGAAAGAATCTGCATGCTACTGCTGCGTCTGTCTGTCCTGTGCACCTTGCTAGAAGCTTGCTGTAGCCACCTGACACCTGTAACTTTAGGGTTCACTTAATCACTTTAGAAGTGCTCTCTGCGACACTGTTTCAAAGAATTTTTAAACATTAGGTGGTTCTGCAATGATAACCGCAGCTTGTTGGTTGCACTTGTTCCTGACCATATCACATTATCACTAGACGTAGTATGGCAAATGGAACTATGGAACCTAAAACTTGTTCTTGGACCAAATCACTTGCTCACTGCTGGTTGCACATGTTCTAGTACCTTATTATCAATTTCTTGCTTATATAAAGGTAAAAAAATGTCACAAACAACACCACTGTAGTACTATCTATCAGCTGGTAATAGCATATAATAAGCTCACTTAACTGAACGGACTTGTGTGACTTGTGTTGTTTGTATTGATCTTCAACTTTGCATTAGCAAAAGTAATAGGCTAGAAGCTGAGAGCAGCCTAGCATGCGGACGCTAGGCAGAAGTAGGCAGCTAGCTGTAGCAGAATCTATCATGAACAGGCTCATACATATAAAGCAAACTGATGGGGACGCGGGTAATCATGTGATGCTCAGCCCGCAGCAGAAATAAAGATCGATTTCCACTTCTGTTTTTTTATCTTATCGTTCTAGATTCATGCAACATGTGAGGAACAATATACAAGGTAGTATTATGTTGCATCCCACCCTCCAACATCTAGTGTCATCGATCATCGCCCTCCCTAATCACGCTAATCACATGGCCACCGCGTCATTATTTACTTTCCATGTGCAATTCTCTGCTATTTTTTTCAATAATCCTCTAATAAAAATTAATACTACCTACAATTACTAGTGATACTCATCTTAAGAGGATACCTAACCTACACGATTAGATTCTAAGTATTACTGGCAGTAATTACTGATAGTAGTAAATAAATTAGCCTCACCAAAGTGTAGTGAGTGAAATCTATTTGAGTTTGCGAGGCAAGTCTGAATTTGTAATGATAGTCCAAAACAATAGCACACACTCAACTATATCAGCATATGTTACTTAAAATAGATCTCTCTCTCTCTCTCTCTCTCTCACACACACACACACACACACACACACACACACAATTCTTATTGCAACCCAAAACTTACACAGTTACACTGTTTGGGTAAAGTAGTGAACCATCTTGGGTAAGTAGCGGCTCAAAGAAGGTCGATTATCAAACGTGGAAAATCTATCAGCCTGGACAGTAGTATTCTGCTACTATTCGGTGGTGTGTCTGCTAAATAGATGCTGCCCAGAAACTGATATATGAAAATGACCCTGATACATGTTCTCTCAATGGCCTTTCCGTTTTCTCTGTAATTCAAAGCAAACATTCATTTCCTAGGGTGGGCACATGCCCCTGTGTTCACAAAAATCATTCTCTAAATAAAGGAATAGGCCAAGAATATAACTTCACCAGCATGTCAAATAACAGAGTTTTTACACCTGAAATTCTAGAATATATTTGAAGACGCACACTAGTCCAGAGGCAGTTCTGTCCTTTTATTTCACACTTGACATGCATCAAACCCATAGCTAGCTAGCTATACTAGTAAGAATATATCTACCACACCCTGCCCGAGTGTCGTCATCCTTTATGCATGAAAGAAGGAACTGCACCAGCTCCAACATCAGTACTGCGGCAGTGTGCACTCGGCTGGAAGGTTCCCCTTGAAACGCCTGTAGTCGTTGCAGTAGTCGTAGATCTTGTACCTCCTCTGCAGTCCACGCATCTGTCCTACTTGTGCGCCGCTGAGCTGGCATGCCGCACCATGAGCCTCCGCCGGGCAGTTGGTGACGGCACAACCACTACCATTGGAGCACTTGCAGGCGTCAAGGTTGAAGTCAGTGTAGTTGGCGATGAACGGTGCCTTGGACCAGTCAGTCTTGACACGACCGCCCTGTGTCGCCCAGTTCTCCGCAGCCCAAATGGTCGCGTAGGCGTACATGGGCTGGCTCGTCGGGAACGCCACGTCATGGCTCTTCCTATAGTTGCGGAAGACACGAATGGCTGTCCCATCGATGTACCACCTGCCATTAGTCGTCCAATATTGAGCTTCATGCATGTGACAACAAGCTAACTAGTAGTTAACTGAATGAATAGATGGAAATGACATTTTTTTCTTACACAATACTGCAGGGAGTCCACGAAATGCTGTACGTGTGGTACTCGGCGGTGGGGTCAAACCACGGCTGGAGTTGCACCTCTTTGTTGCCGACGTCACCAACGTAGAGGTTGGTTTGGATGGTGTAGGGATTCCCGCTTTTGTTGCCAAGAAACTCGAAGTCGATCTCGTCATGGCCGGGTCCATAGGAACTTGTCTACGACACAATATAGACAGAGATGTTGATCAGTTATAGTTCTAGTATTACTCTATTTGAGCAAGAAAATGGGCCTCTACATGCTCTTAAGGTTTAAAAATTACCATATTAATGAGAAAAATAGGAAACAAAAATTTCCCACCAGTTTCATTAATATGAAAGAATTAGACCAAAATGTCCCGATACATATTTTAAAATTATGCACCTACGATTATGAAAATATTTGACCAAAAATACCTCGATATGTATTTTGAAATTTACCCATCACGTCTATTACAAAAAATTTAGTCCAAAATACTCTATATAGTTAATACACGAACCACACTACTTATGGTTATATATTGATAAAATAAGCTATTTAGAAATAATCTTAGTAATGAAGACAAACTATCGCATTTGTATGTCAATACTGTCGTAAGAGAATCAAGTTGAAAAAATTAGAAGTAATTTTAATTGGACATGCATAGAACTAACGATCATAGTCTTATTCCAAGACATGGATAGGATTCATTAAATAATAAGTGGACATAAATAAACCTTTACAAGATTTTGTACCATTAAGACAAATAAGCATTCATCTTGGATGTTATAAATTGATATTTAGCAAATTTATGTAATGTTTTTATTGATATAAGTGGAAGTTTTAAATTTTTAAAAGATTATATATCAAATAGTTTTTTTTCAACAATATATCATGATGAATCGTGCAAATGAGCGGATAAGTTGACTAGTTTATGTGAAAATACACGGAAACTTGGTGTAAGTTACGCATGCTGATCTGGAGATAAGTCCTGACGATGTGCTTCTAACTACTAACTACTATGAAAATTAAGCGAAGGTAACAATATTTACTTACGTAGAAAGTAGTGACTGTGCCCGCCGAGTCACCGCGCACAAGCTGGATGCGGGCGGTGAAGTGACCGTAGAGGAACGGGGCATTGCTTTGAAGCACGCAGCCTGCAGCAGGACAGATCAACAAACGAACTGAAAACCGACGACGAAGAAGAAGAAACGAAAGCAGGGCTCTTTTGGGATCTAGATGGTCACATACCGGACGTAGCGCTCGCCAACTTCAACGCGACGCCGCTGCCGTCCCTGGTGAACGCCGCGTTCTGCGGCTCCCACTCCACGCTGAACTGATCACGGAGGTTGGCAGAGCCCGCAGCCGTCGCCGCGACGGCGACCGCGAGGAGGAGAAACGCCCTCGAGCTCGCTGCCATCACTCCTCTCCGGCCTTGGTTCCTCTCCTCTTCTCCCTCTCTCTCTCTCCGAGTGAGAACTGCTGCACCGATGGGAAAAATTGCTAAGGCTCACAGTGTGATTGCCTCTGCGCACTGCACCTCTTATATACATAGCATGGTGGTTCCTTGCCATCACTCCTCTCTGCTGGTTTACAGCTACCACAAAGACATAGGGTCACTCTCGCTCGCAAAATTTGGGAGACGTACCAATTCAATTCTCTATCCTTCTCAACTACTACTCCTGACGTTGTATTACTACTGTACCAAAATAGGCAAATATACTCCAACAGACTGCTCTGGGCCATGCATAGAGATACTATGTTTCAGACACCATGGATTCTGACTTGTGACATGGTGAACTGTACCAAAAAGGGAAAAAATACCCATCACTACCATTATAAAACATTACACTAAAATATCCTTTCATATATTTTGTAAATTAATCATCTACTGCACGCTTTAATGTCAAAATAATCCAAAATAACCCTACATCTATATAATTAGGATTCCACTTACACACGCAGTAGTTAGTATGTTCGTGACTTTTTTTTTGCCTAAGCAAGCCGTATCTCTCTCTCTCTCTCTCTAAATCTGTTATGGACTTCCTTTCGTTTCTTATCTTAGTATATATTAGTATTCTTATGCACATACGTGCAGCCACATGTACGACATGAAGAGGGAATCTTGACAATACGGCCGAAAAAGTGACTGGGGTTGAAAATACTAACGACATGAAGAGACTCTAAACTGATCGATTGGACGATGCATTCGTGAGAGATATACCACAAATTCAGAACCATTATCTGTGGATTGAGCATAGGATGTGAACGCAACGTAAAGATGTCATGCAACCAGGACCTAGAGCGCAACGGGATTGGAGTCCTCTGCATTAGAGGTATCAATTCACGGTACATGAGGAATCCAAACAGTAATATGAGAGGGACGGTACAATAGCCTGAATTAGTAGTACTGTAGCAATAGTGTACTGGTTTGTGAAGTCTACTATAGCTCAGATTCTTGTAGCATCACATCTGGCTCCTTGCTTTAGGATTCAACGGTTGAAAAGTAGGACTAATTCCCACTACAGTGTTGCCTCTGAATTTATACCTCTAATGCAGAGGACCCCAACCGAGCGCGAGGAGAGACACACAAGACGAGCAAGAAACATTTCTGAGAGTTTTTTTTAAAAAATTAAGCACAATACACACGCGGTCGAGGTAACCAAGACTAGGCACCACCACATACAAAAAAAAAAGGTTTGCCTTGTAAGTGAGGAGCCGAGGATATGATCATTGTGTCATGGTGCAGTTTATTACTTTTGCCTGGCCTTATACATGAGGGAGTATCACGCCATGATTGATCTCACTTATCACAATTTACTAATTCACGCCATGATTGATCTCTGATATATATGATAGAAGATTCTAAGGTCTACTATATATTTGTACGTGGTAGGTGAAATCAACGGAAGGGCTCATTTTTGCCTGTAATGAGAGAATTAATTTATGCACCTACAGTAGAAGATATAGTAATATATATGCAAACTCCAATATCAAAAGGTACAGGTGATCACTTCACAGGAGTAAAAGAGAACAATTGTTTTAGATTGTGCCACAAATATATGAGAAAATATAATTGAAAGCTGTTCGGCAGAATTAGTTGGGGCAGTCATCGCATATAACATTGAGACAAACAACTTGGTTCTGCTAAAGTTTTTATTTCCTTCCATTGCTACACTGTTACACAGGTTATTTTGGGCTACTGTGGGCTCGTATTGGGCCCCGTACTCATGCACCTACGTGCGTGTGTTGTACTAGGGCTTGCCGTGCCTCCTGTTTCCCGGTCACACATATATATATATATATATTTGCCTATTGGCCTAATGAATAGTACGGCAATGAGGATGGCCGTTCTCACCACCAGCGAACAAACTTGATCAGCTTTAGAAACGGTCTGGCCCTATCTTATGATACTTGTTCGAGCAAATTTCATTTTGCCGTTGAAACTTTACACTTTTCTTATTTGTCACCGGATCTAATTTCACTTCTCTTATCTGCCACTCCAATTAGATTTTATTTCACTTATCTTATCTGCCATCAAAACTTTACACGTTTCTTATTTGCCACTGGATCTTATTGAGCTCATAAATTTTTTTGATCATATCACTACGGTGTTCAGGCTACAGTACCAAAATAGGTTTTCCTCAATGTGTACTTTATTTAAAAAAGGTTTTCAAATTTTTCAGATGAAACTTTGAGGTATTTTTGAGTTAAAACAAAATATTTCCAATAATTTTCGTTCAATTTTTTTTTGAATTTTTCTTGGCATATAGTATACACTAAGAAGAATCTATATTTTTGTTGTATCACAAATAATGCAGTGAGGAAAGCATAATAATCTAACAACCAAAGCGATTGGAATGGCGGATAAGAGAAGTGCAAAATTTCAATGGCAAATAAGAGGAGTATAATTTCCAATGGTAAATAAAAAATTTCCTATTCACTTACACGATCCTAGGAATGGTATAATGTAGTTTCTGAAAAAAATTTCACACTTAATTGAACACATTTCCCACAACAGTGAGAAATGATTATCAGAATACATATTACGGTGTCAGAATCCTAGCTAGCTATTAATAGGCAGTGGCGATCTTAATTTTGCCTCACTCTTCCATTATTATCTAATCCTTGATATTTTGAGTATGAGATCATTCAGTTACTGTATTATATAGCATTGTAATTTTTGTGACGGTTAATTTTTTCTTCTATTGGTGATCAAGCAGGACCCTTCTTGTTCCTTTCAAGACATAAGATGAAAATGATTTGTTTGTTTTCAGGCATGTAAATTCATTGTATCCAGAGTTCAAGAGACGAACAGATAATTTATTTTTCTGTTATCCAAAATCTGATCATGTAACTAGGATCGGAAAAGGCAAACCAAAACATATCCAACAGTTGAACCAGGCATACCAACAATCAAATCCTTGTATTCTCAACTCTAATTGTCCAGTTAGCACTGTGGCTCGGCTCTGATAACAGGGAAACCCTGAGGTGTTCCGAAGGAGTAGGTGAAGGTCACCGGCGACCCCTTAATGATTGGCTTGCCACCCGCAATTTGGCAACGATTGGTATGAGGAATTGGGATGATCTTGGTCGTGTCCACATTCTCGACGGTGTTGATCACTCCACCATGACACGACACTTCAACATTGGCTTGGGGGCATGAACACAAGTTCTCGATGGTCTCTAGGTACTGTTCCTTGCCCCCAACCACCTTTCCTGTCGGCGTCCATGAGGTTTTAATGCAACCACCCGTGGCAGCATGACCTGCATGTATGCATGTGACAATTAGAATTGATATGAATCTATACAAGTCTCTCCAAGTATCATTCGCCATATTTTTTTAATATGAAATGGTGCAAAATTGGTCGTTATCCCCATTCTTTATATATTGTCCCAGCAGAGATCTGCACAAAATATGTCACTATTCTCTTTGTCAGATGTATTCAGATTGAGAACTTTTGTAATCCACCTATTAATGACGGCCAGGGCTAGGGGTTTGCAGTAATAGAAGTATTCAGATTGAGCACTTTTGTAACAGATGTATTCCGATGGAGCAAAAGTTGTAAGGAAACAATTCAAGATAAATAGCATAAGAAATACGGACAAACTACAGTTTCGCTTGAACTTGTAGACTGACATGTCGTATGATTTAAACGGTTGTTTCAATCCTTATAACTTTTCAGGAGACTTGTTTGCAGTACATATTACCTGTGCGTATGTGGATGCTGATAACAGCAGCGAGGAAGAGCAGGATGGTGGCTTTCATCGTGTAACCCATATATTTCTCTCTAAGCTTCGTCCTTGCTCGGTTATGTGTACTGGATGTTAGGTGACTATCTATGGATTTTTTTGCTTCCGGAACGAAGAGCTAAAGAGTGCATAAGGTCCTATTTATAGCCATAGGTGATAAGGTTTCAGCTTTGAGCTAGCCGATCCTGAATTAACTGCATTGATTCCTTACTAAAGTTGTGATGGCTTTTCTGTGCCAGCTGTAGCAACTCATTTATTTTCTCCAGAATCGCAATAATGTCTAGTCCTAATTTTAGCAATCTATTATGTACACCAATAATTGCTAACATATTTTGTTTCCAATGCGAAAGAATATGTAAAGAAACCAGGACATACTTTACAATCATAATAATATGATATTAGACGATTCTAAGGTCTCGACACATTCCTTAAAAACCACCCAAAATTATATACATTCCGTACAAGCCATAAAATATTATAACTTTCCATATAGGTACAGTCATTTTAAATTTTGGAAGAAGTTTATTTTACTTCTTCGAATAATTCATCTTATCTGTTTTACAACCTGAACCAAATTACCTTGGCATAATAGTTGACTTTGAACCATAAATTTTGCATGATAATAGGTGACACAATAATCTATATTAAAATAATTATAATATGTTTTAAGTATTTGTATGTATATATAGTTAATTTGTACTTTTTTTTGCGGGGAGTTAATTTGCACTAATATATGAAAATAGTATAAAATAGGTTATCTATTTTTTGGAACAGTGTCTGTTACATCAATTATCATGATGTAAAATTTCAGCATCAAATTTAATCCATATGCTGAGAATAAAAAAAAGACAAGTCGTAATAATGGGTAAATTGCACTAACAAAGATTGTTTGGAGTAATAAATTGAGTTAAGTTTTTGTTCAAGGTGTAAAACGGATTAACTATAGATTTTTGTTATTTTTTTCATGGTGTGGTCAATGACCACTGCTGCTTATTTTTAATTTTAATCTTTTTGGTGGTGGTTCTTGATTCTCCACTGAAAATAACTATTTTTAGAGGCGAGGTCTCGGTAAATTCTGTCAGAAAAATTACATTTAACTCACTCCTAAAAACTGTTTTGTATTAGTGTCTGATGATGCGGCAGTAGCGGACAGCGACGTGCTGTTGTTGTCTGAGCGCGGACCAGAGGAGTGATGGAGAAGTGGGTGCGAATGACGTGTTCGGTAATGTTGGTCGTGGCTGTCCGGTCCACAAGAAGGAGGGAGTCAACGACGGTTGTGCCGGGCTGAACCTGTACGAGGAGAGGCGGACATGGCATATCGGGGTGGGCAACGTTGTGTGGTTGGACCATAGGGCCGTGCTGGCGCTCAAATGCCAGCGTGCTTAAAATTGTTGACGGCTACCATTGTTTGGAGGACGCACACCGTGACCGTTGACTAGTGGAACGAGCAACATAAAATCTGTGCCCAAATGCCAGCGTGCTAAAAATTGTTGACAGACTACTTCCATATTTACCTAGCATTGTGACTCAAGCACAACTCTACTTTTTATCTCTTTATTATCAAACTTTCTACATAATAACAATTGTTTTGTGTTCTTTGGACCTATATACTAGACAACATATCCTATATAAATTAGATTCGTATGTGAACTATGAGAACTCAAACAGTGGCCACGGTGCCACCGACGCTGAGGAACCCTGTCGCCCCGGTGGCCTTAACACTGCAGGGGTCCTCTGTTCTCGGGTCCTTCCATCAGCATCTAGCTGCATCTTCACGATGCCAGCGTGCTAATGATGCTCGCGTATCCTCTACCGCCACGTGGCAGGCCGGACGCCCGACCCTGTCCACATGGCAGTTACGCAGAGGCTGGATCGAATCTCTGCCGTGGAGCGCCACCAGCTTCGTGAAATCCCGATCGGAATCCAGTCGGATTCCGGGATTCCAGGAATCCCGATCCGGACCGGGACGATCAGGATTCTGGGATTCCAGGTGAAACCGGACCTCGATACTCGTAGCAATCCGGGATTCCGCCCGGAAAGACCGGGATTCCGGTCCAGTTTCACCGGGATTTATTTCCGCTACAGTCCGGGATTTCAATCCATGAGCACCACCGCTTGGGAGTGCGCAAGCGTACTTCGTCCGCACGCATGGTTTGTCGCCAACTGGTGGCGTAACTCGTTGTTGTTTCTCTCCAAATCTCATCTCGCACTTGCACCCACTAACGAAACATCGTCTTCAGCAGTCCACATCTTGTTTGTGTCTACACTACAGGAAGGGATAGCAGGAGCCAATAATAACTGCAGGTATATATGTACAGTCTGTGTGAACTGCCACTATAGCAATAATGTACTATAGCCACGGTTGGGGGCTCTACAGCCGCGGTCAGTCCCAACCATGGCTAAGTTTGCGAGAATACGGATAAACGTCCGTAGCCTCGCAAACGAGGTCAACCGTGGCTATAGGGTACCACTATAGTCACGGTTCATAATGTCAACCGTGGCTATAGTGATACTATTGTAGCCACGGTTGACAAAGCCAACCGCGGCTATAGTTGAAATTAAAAAATAAAAAAAAGGCTCAATAGGGCCGAGCGGGCCCCCAAGCCCTAGCAACCAGTAGCCTCGGTCCCGATCGCCGGAGGAGCCCGCACGAGACGTGCCGCCGGAGGTGGGGAGTCGCCAGATTCGGCCGCGCCGCCGGAGCTGGTGAGGCGGCTAGATCCGGCCGCCCCAACCACGTGGCTAGATCCGGCCGCCCCAGCCACGCCGAGCCGCTGGATGTGGCGAGGCGGCCGGATCCGGCTGCCCCCAACCACGCCGAGCCGTTGGATGTGGCAAGGCGGCCCAATCCGGCTGCCCCCAACCACGCCGAGCCGCCGGAGGCCACCGCACTAGGTCGTCGGAGGAGCTGGAGAGGTGGGGCCCGCGCACGCCTCGTTGGTGTCGCGCCACGTCGAGGAGGAGCTCCGACCGCGTCTCGCGAGGAGGGCCGACCACGGGGGCCGCTGCCTACCGCCACCGCCTGCCGCCTCGCTAGAGCTCACCGGGAGGCCGACCATCGGGGTCGCGCGTCGAGGCGGGCGCCGTGCTCGTCGAGGAGCTCATCGGGTGCCGCGGGTGGTGATGCGCCACGTTTCGGCGGCGAGAGAGAGAGAGAGAGAGAGAGAGAGAGAGAGAGAGAGAGAGAGAGAGAGAGAGAGAGAGAGGATGAGAATGGTTAGGGTTTGGAGGAGTTGGTCTCTTTTATATGGGATGAGTGTAGAAGCTTTCGTCTGTTGGGCCAAATGGGCCAGAAAATAAGAAAGACGGGTCATGATGTGCGCCGTGGCTATAGTGACCATTATAGCCTTGGTCCATTATACTTACCGTGGCTACTGAGTTTCGGAAGATGTGGCTATAGTGTCGTTTTCTTATAGTGTGCCTCTGCATGCTGTGTGAATGGTTCACCTGAAGTGCCGTTTTGTTCTTTGGAAAAAGTCTATTTTACTACACTGAATAATTTATTTTGTCCAATTTAGAACCCGAACTCATTTTACTACCTCAAACAAATTTAAGTCGGTGCAATTTAGTTCCTCGTGCAATTTGATGCTATTAATACTATAGTACCTATTCTTAAAATACATCGTATATTTTTTTAGTACTGGACAATATGGTTTTATTATGTGCAAAATTTCAGCTTCAAATTCAGAATGTGTAAAGAGAAATAAAAAAACAAATTGCACTTGCGAGTAAATTACGCCAACTTAAGTTGTTTGAGCTAGTAAACTGAGTCAAGATTTTAATCGGGTACTAAATTGGACAAAACGAATTGTTCGGGGCAGTAAAATCAACTTTTTTTGGCGAATTCACCTGCAGTGCCATTTGTTTGGTCACGTGTTATGTTCCTCTCAACTCATCATGGACTTTTGGTGCTTGAGATGTCCAAGGAAGACTCAGGGATAGCAGTACCT
The DNA here is from genome assembly GCA_031894775.1 of Chloris gayana. Classification (NCBI taxonomy): domain Eukaryota; kingdom Viridiplantae; phylum Streptophyta; class Magnoliopsida; order Poales; family Poaceae; genus Chloris; species Chloris gayana. Next base: position 14,196 of record JAUNZO010001381.1, on the reverse strand, counting down.
AATAGCAACTGCAGTTACTTCTGAACTGCCTCTACACTTGCTGCGTGAGTGCTTCACCTGCATTGCCATTTGTTTGCCCGCGTTCTATACCACAATTTGTACTCTATTCATCACGGAATCTGGCGCCAAAGTAAAATTAAGAGCCAAATCAATCCACCGAGCTGGACCAGATAAGAAACAAGAAAAATAATACTCCTTGTTGCAATGCTGCTCACAATCTCTAACAATCATAGTAACATTTAAAAAACAAACATATGTGGATCCAATCAATACCATATGCATGGACAAGGATATGGGTTATCCGGGAACCAAATAAATCCTGGTACTCCATGCATTTCTAAGGCCTGGGGCACATTGACAATAAGTCAACGACAGGGAAGCTCTGGGGCATCTTCACGGCGTAAGTGAAGGACATGGGCGAGCCCTTGACGAGAGGGTAAGCATCATTGATGACGCAGTTGTGTCCCAGCACTACCTGGATCTTCTTCTTGTCCACCGGTTGGGCGCTGGTCAGGCCATAGCAAAGCACGACGACATTGGTCACAGGACACGAGCACTGGTTCTCGAAGGTCACACGATACTCGGGCTGCCCAGCTACAATCTTCCCCGTCTTCACCTGCGAGACATGCACGTCCGACACCTGGCACAGATTCCTGGCATCACCTACATATACATTTGTACATGTGGACGTCAGAAAGCATTATACATTCTTTTACTGTTTTAGTGCAAGAAATAGATCTGTGTATTTTCTTTTGTAGTTTGCATATTATATATGTAATAAGAAGGAAATATTACCTATGTATACATGGATGCTCATAAGAGCAGCGAGGAAGAGCAAGATTGTAGTCTTTATCATGCAAGCCATTTCTTTGAGCTTATTGTTCGGTTTGTTTAGTAAACTATATATACAGCTGAGGTTCTTATGTGGACTGGACACTGGACTTGCTTTTGTAATGAACTTCTGGATCTCTATACGTCTCTCTTATAGTCTTATAGCCTCAGAGATTAGAGTGATAATTAAATTGCATTGATTTCCTGCTATAAGCATAGCTAATAGTCTCTTAGGCTACTCTTAATGGTGGTTTCATTTTCATTAATATAGTATCACATAAGCAAATTTGATTTCCTGCTATAAGCAGGTACTACAATCTGACATTGCTATTTGAGGATAAATGCTTTACCAAGTCTGTTGTGATAGATTTTTTCTTTTTCTTTTGGTTAGGTTCTGCTTTGATGATTTGGCCTTAATATGAGGTAGCTTTTATTATACCAGAAATTTCTGGACCTTTCGAAAAAAATTCTTTACAATTTTGCTAAAGGTTTATTAGTTTCCATATCCGTTTCTAACACATATAAAAAATATCTTTCTTTTGAAATCAACCTACAAAATTTCATCATAATATTTAGATTTCAGCACTAGCTTCCCGTATATTACTATAAAGTAATAAAATTTCAGATGTATGAAATCTGAATCTTATAATAATTTTGGTTCATATTTGGCAAACATAAAAAATAGTATACTTTTCCTTTTGGGGAAGGAGAATAAGATTTATTTTAATAATTAAGATTTGATTTATTTCATGTGCCAACCAAAACCTTAGAAGAACTAGAGCATCTCTTTTAAAAAGAACCCCCAACAACATTATTTGTGGGAGTTTCCAAATAAAACTGGTAGAATAAAAATGCTGACCACCTTCAGCATTTCCTAATATGTTGTTTCTAAAATATGTGAAATGTAGCCCACTATCTATTTTAGTTTGGAGTGCAATGGTTTTTATGGGTGAGTGAAGCCATTTCCGAGATTGGGGGTGCGCATGTGGTGGACAAATTTAGCAACAGAGGTTGCATGTTTAGATAGTTTGGATAAATTCTTGGACTATTGGTCTTGCAAATGATGCTCAAGTATAGAAACTGTTTTTTGGAGTTGCTCTAACGAAAGTTAGATGCTAACCCAGATTTGTTTTTTCAACAACAGGGTTGCCCCTAGAATTTCATTACTTAGAGCATCTCTAGGGGAGGACTGCAAATTTGGACTCTAAAATCTCATTTACAGGCCGGCTTGCAAACTTTTAGAGGCTCAAAAATGATTTCAACTCCAGCAACAAAATTATCCAGGCCTCTATTTTTACATAGGTCCCACCCCTCAGCCAGAAAACAATTTCCAAACTCCTTCTCCTCTTTCTCCTCCAGCGAATCGAGCGCACCGTCAGCGGCGGGATCTTGGAGCTCGAGCCCGCCGCCACCGCCTCGGTCTGCTCTTGCCTGCGCCATCGTGCCTGCTGCCTCCTGTGCCCATCAGCGTCTGTGCCCGTGGTCGTCGCGAGCTCGCGTCTCCTCCACTTCCTCCCCGCTAGAGGCAAGCGTGACCAAGGTGAGCAGGAAGGACTACGTGTTGCCGGTGGAGGCGGTGGCCATGCCTGATCCGGAGGCATTGTAGCGTCAACAGCGGCGTGCAGTTCCTGATGGAGCTCGCTAGGGTCAGCCGCCTCGTGCCCATCTACGTGGTGACGAGGACCGGGCACGGCGCTGGTCGAGCTCCAGCTGGTGGGCGCGGGACTTGAGGCTTTGCGAGGTGGGAACAACCGCCGGAGTCTAGGCGGCCCGCTCAGGAGTGGACGGAGGAGCGGCGCACGGACCGGCGGCCGGATTTGGCCCCTCTCGCCTGGGTGCGTCGTAATGAGCGGTTCGCGTAGCGGTTGGCGACCGAATGTGGCCGTGCCAGCATGGGGGAGGCAGGACAAGCGATGCACGGGATGGCGTGGAGAGGGGTGCCGGGTGTGTGGACCAAGAAGAGGAGAAGAGAGAAAGTGCAGCCCCAAATGGAGGCTTGCGACTGGATCTGGCCAAGTCGGCCGCTGCCAAGTGTGCCCGCGCCCGCCCCGCCTCCTCCTCGGTCGCGCTGCCACTCGACACGGTGGGGTCCAGGCTCGACCAGGCAGTGGGATATGGTTGGGCCGACCATGCCCGCCACGCCTCCCCTCGCCAGCGCCACCTCTCGCCGCGGCCTCGCTACACCACAAGGAGGGAGACTAGGCGGGCGGCGAGGAGGGAGGTCGAGTGAGGGCGGTGCGGCAAGGGTGGCCGAGCGAGGGAGACGCGGCACGACATGAAGGCTGAGCGCGGGCGGCGTGGCGAGGGCAGTTGGGCAGCACTACTGGTGCGTTGTGGCAGAGAGAGAAGACAAAAAAGGAAACAAACAAAAGGAAAAAAATTAAAAAGGTAGGACCCATGTTTTGGAGAGGGGAACAGAGGCTCTCCAAGAATGGAGGCTTGGACCCAAAATTTTGAAGGGTATGGAAAATAGAGGTTCTTTTAGAGGGCCTGTTGGAGTAGAGTTTTTCAGCTAAGCCTCTAAATTTTAGAGTATATGGCCATTTAGAGGCCTCCACTGGAGTTGCTCTTATAGTTCAGGTCAGCTAAACAAAGCACCACAACGTAGCTACATCTAGGAAAGTATCATCCTGCCTAAAAACCTTTATGAGTTGGATTCTCACAATTACAGCTAAAGCTCTAAGGCCAACACCCAGAACTATCAAAGCAACTAGAAAAACTATCACCAAAACACAACCCTCCATGGTCGGTTTCCTTCTTGTGTCGCCAGGTCACCGCAAAGACATGCTTTTTTTCCTCCTTGAGTCGTCAGGTCACCACCAAGGCAAGCTCCTCTTCCTCCTTCTCATCTTCATCTTGCCTGTAGCGGAGGGCCACCGCATTTGCCTGGAGTGCATTTGTAGCTACTTCCTACTTCCAACCCTTTTTTACCTCCATCCTTTTGCAGCCCTGCCCAGTATGACAAAAGCACTGATATATACTCCTTCTTTTCTTTATTCATGTCATTTCAGACAAACCAATGACCTAAAAAATGAACTAGCTAAGCATGTCCTAACGACATGAATAAAGGAACAGAGGAGTAACTTACAATCTCCGCAGGAGATCGAATTAGTTTCTTTTCAAAACACCATATGTTCCTAATTTTCCAGATGGCCCACATGACTGCAGCTAAGCCTACCACATAGAATTTTTCCCCAATGGTAGGTACTTTTCAATCAAGACTAAGTACTGCTCAGCAGATTCCGGGTAACACTTAGCACCAATTGAAAAAGCTATATGCTCCAAACATATTTTATTACAGAACATTCAAAGAATAAGTGTGTAATTGTTTCCTCCTTGTTACAAAAAGCACAACTTTTTATCTCCTTTCCATTTTCTTCTGATCAAGTTATCCTTGGTAACAATCACATTTTGTAACGCCAGCCAAAGAAATTTTTTAATTTTTAGTGGTATCTTAGCTCCCTTATTATTATGCTGAATTGGTTCGCATGCATACAAACTATTGTACATTGATTTTACCGTGAAAAGACTGTTCTTTTGTCCTATCCATTTAGATTTGTCTTTCTCCTCATTTAGGTTAATTGTAAACATGATATCTCTCAGTTTTCTTAGCTCCACTTGCAAATTTTCAGGGAGCCATCTCCTGAAAGATAGATGAGAATTCCTTCTATATATTTCTGCATCCGTTATCTTCTTTTCTTGGCAGATATCAAATAGTTCAGTAAATTTCTCACTTAGAGAGAAATTACCACACCATTTATTTTCTTTTCCTGGCAGATGCTAATCCAGATTTGCGGTGCGATTTCCTTCCTCATGCCGAAATTCCACCTAATTAAAAAACAATAATCAGAAGACCGTTGGGCGTTGGACAAAGCTGGGTGCCATTTCCCTCCCAATCAGCATCAATAAATACACTAGTACTATACAACAAAGCTGGACAAGCGCGGTGCAAGTGAAGCTCAAAGTGGAGGGTACGTGCCTTTGAGATGCCGTATTATGAGCAAAGGAATCACTTTCGCACCTATCTTCCTCATGTCTCAAAGCATCCCTTTCACAACCGTGTTGTCTGAAAGAGACAAATGGACCGGGCGCTGCTCTCGTAAAGTAATTGGTGCCTCGTACTTTTTGCGATTCTATGAATTGAATGATCGTTTTCCAGTTGTAAATTCAAACTGAAAGAATCTACATGCTACTTCTGTCTGTCCTGTGCACCTTGCTAGAAGCTTGCTGTAGCCACCTAACACTTGTACAAGTGAAACTTTAGGGTTCACTTAATATCTTTAGAACTGCTCTCTGTGACACCTTTTCAAAGAATTTTAAACCATTCGGTAGTTCTGAAATATGATAATGCCAGCTTGTTTTACACTTGCTCTCGACCGTATCACATTATCACTACACATGGTACGGCAATGGAAGTATGGAACCTAAACTTCTTGTTCCAAATCACTTGCTCACTGTTGGTTGCACATAACTTCACCGGCATGTCAAATAACAGAGTTTTTTTCACCGAAATTCTAGTTGTACTAGTAAGAATATCTCCCTACTCTTGCCAGTGCCATCATCCTGTACGATAGGATCCGTGCCAGCTCCAGCATCAGTACTGCGGCAGTGTACACTCTGTCGGAATGTTCCCCTTGAAACGCGTGTGGTTGTTACAGTAGTCATAGATCTTGTACCTCCGCTGCAATCCACGCATCTGCCCCACTTGGGAGTCATTGAGCCGGCATCCCGCACCGTGGGTCTCGGCTGCCGGGCAGCTGGTGACGTCACAACTGCCGCCATCGTGGCACTTGCATACGCCGACGTTGGCGTTGCGGTAGTGGGCCATGAAAGGCACCTTGGACCAGTCAGTCTTGATACGGCCACCCTAAGTGGCCTAGTTTTCCCCTTGCCAAATGGTGGCGCACACATACATTGGTTGGGCCACCGGAAACGCCACGCCATGACTCTCCTTGTAATTGTAGAAGACACGAATGGCTGCCCCTTCAGTGTACCACCTGCCATTATCAATAATATTTAATAGTATAGTCAGAGATTCAATATTTATATTTATCCATAATTAATAGAAAAGTTAGGGTGGGCACATGCCCCTATGTTCACCAAAGTATTTCTACTAGAAATAGAGCGTTGAGTTGTAATAAGAGAGACCTTTGTGATACCAGGATTTGCGTGCAATATATATCTGGCTGGCAAAGGGGCTTGGTGGTCGCGCTCACTCGCAACGCCGCTATGTTCAATCGCTGTCAGGGTACTGTATACCAACCAGTATAATGCCTCAACTACAAATTGCGTTGCTCTTTGATTGTGCTGGCTATTATTGTTTTCTCGGAATGTGCGTTCTAGGTAGAATTGGACCGTGTATAGATATGGATTCCTACGTGCCACCAAACGAAAATTTACTGGCCAGCTAATTTTTCACCATTATTGATCGTCTAGATCTTTTATTGGCTTTCAGGTCACATATGTTGATTGGAAAGTGTTACATCAACTCATGAAAAGATTCATGATGATGTGGTTCTTAAGCTACACACTATACAGGATGTGACAGAGTTAGCTGGAGTTTTGTGGATGAATGTTGCCTGGGCTGGGCACTCTTGCACCAAGTTTATTCTTCTTTTTGTGGGACCTAAAAAAGTGATGATACAGGATGGGTAGATGAATATAGAAATACAGATCAGTCAGACTCAGACTTACGACAAATTGATCCATATGTGGAAAAGGTTTGGCTTTAATTTAAGAAAAATACTTTGGTAGACATAGGGGCATGTGCCCACCCTAACTTTTCTATTAATTGCTCGGTTTCTTTTAATTGGTATCAATGAATTCGTAACCATACATGCAGTTTCAATTTTATCAGGATCTGGAGGTGGGCAGCGCTATATACAGCACGACCCCTTTTTGTTCTCTAGAGTGCATGCAAATGGGCAGGCGCAGTGATCAATCGAGTGGAACACAAAGTACTGTGCTTTTATCATTGTGACTTATATCTTTCTTTCGATCCTACCGCATACTCCCTCCATACTTCTAATAGATGTTGTTTTGGGGCTTCGTTCGATTTCACGATTAGATGTCGCCCAACGTTGCCAGCCACCGAACGAGGCCGTTCTACCCCCGAGCGGTCGCACACGCCTCCTGGTTTCATCTTTCCCCGCGGAGTCCCGAGAGAACAGAGTAATGGGGCTGCAGCCGAATCAACACCCTGCGCGCTCAGCCCCGAGGCGTTGAAACGAATGCGCAACGGCTCGCCGTGGCCGCTGCTCGCTCGCTCGCCACGCCCTCCGTTTCCACGCCGCCACCCCCACCAAAACTCTAGCTCGATCTTGCTCTGTCTCGCGGCCAAAGTGTTGAAAAGGAGTGCGCAACGGTGCGCCACAGCCATTGCTCCCTCTCCCTCCCTCACTGCTCGCTTGCCACGCCCCCACCACCCAAAACCCTAGCCCGATCCCACTCCATCTCGCGACATGGGTGATGTGCTCGTGGTTCTCGACTCCGAGAAAGAACAAGAAATCTCATGTGATGCCGTTGCAAAGATTGAAGATGGTGCCGTGGAGGAAGAAGGTGACGCCATTGCCAAGGAAGATGGTGCCATTGATGAGGAAGAAGATGAAGTCCACAAAGAAGATGAAGACGTTGATGTTCCTCTAGCACTTGAGGAATTAGCATCGACACAGGTGTGGGTTTTTGATAGAAACAAAGAGCTGCATGATTTCTGGGAAACTATAGCATTGTTTCAGCCTATCTATTTTCCTTGATGTTGTGGTGGGGTCGCTGATGATCATGTGAATGAGGCAGCTACCACGCTTTTTGGATTGCACGTGGACTTGTGCGTAGATATCGAATCGTTGTAATGTAAACTGAATTAGCCATTTGAGTTCAAGCAATATAATTTCAGGTTACAAAGCAGCCCTATGCAGCTAGTTGGGCCATAGCATCTTCTACAGGAGATGCCTCACAATCTAGCTGTAAAGGAAGCAATCCTAGCCTCTCTAATCGTCCTTTCTTTATGTGTGGAATCTTGAATATGCTTGAACTGCGAACCTTCATGGTTTCATTCATGACTCCGTGACGAGTTAGAAAATTTTTGTTTGCCTTCTTTGGTTGGTACTCGTGGAATGCCTGTTCACATGTAGTTACAACAAGTAGTTAGTACAATTACAACACAAAGTATTGATATAATCTGCATGAAACATTTATGCACAATTTACCGCTTGCACCACTGGAACAAGATCTTCAACTGTCTTGGCATTCTTCTTATATTGAATAGATTGAATTGCACGAAAGAATCCCAAGTCAAGAATATTGAAATCCGGTGAATTGGCCGGTTGACAAAGAAGCCTAATATCAAAGCCATCTTCCTTAGAAGCCTCACAAAATAGGGGATCATGACTTTCCAAGTGAGAAGGTGCATTGTCTTGAACGATGTAGATTGGCTTGTTGATATCTTCCCGTGGCCACTTTGCACGAATGGCCGGCAACACCTTCTCAATCATGAACTCCCTAATCACATCCCTGGTTATCGAAGTGATTGGTTTGACTACCCACGTTCCGGCTGACCGGTTTACACTACACCTTTGAGCTTGCTCGTACTCCCTCTATCCAAGAATATTAGCATTCCTGGAATCCCAATGCAAAAATAGGAGAGATGGCAAAAGACCCTGCAGCCCCTCTTCAACCACCCAACCAGATTAGCAAGTGTACTCCATATGACAAACACCACTGACCAGCATTAAATTGGGTGAACCACTAAAGTTAAAGTTACAGTAGGAATACCACGAATACTTCCCACCAATCACATGAAATTTTCACCAGAAAGTAAACTTTACATGGAGCCAAAACAAAGCGCTACTGCAACACAAATTTGAACCAAAAACACAATCACAGATGGACTCCTATTCCTATATAAAGTGGTCCTGCAGAATCCAGACACACTTTCCACATTCTCCTACTCCTCCCTCCCAACTCTGTCATGGATCTTGATCTGAACTCTCTACCACCTGAAGAACAAGATGATGAGCCTGTGCATCAGCAAGGCATATGGACCTTTGTTAGATAGGTCAAGTTCTTAAGAACTTATTTACTTTGCTTACAATAAGAACTTATTTACTTTGCTTGCAATAAGATTTTCTCTCTAAAACAACAATTTTTTCCATGTAGGAACCAACACCTAGAAGCAGTGTTAACAGGCCACGAGGGACTTTAGTTACCAAATCAGTCAATGTCACACGAGATATAAGTAGAGCATATCTGATAACAAAGTTATTCCAGCACTTGTTGCATGTTGGCCTAGGGAAGACGCAGGGCAGACCATATGGATTCAACAAGATAATGCTAGAACACATGTAGCTCCAGATGATGAAGCTTTCTTACTTGCGGTACAACAATCTGGCCTAGATATACGTGTTATAAACCAGCCCCCAAATTCACCCGACATGAATGTGCTAGATCTTGGATTTTTTGCTTCTCTTCAGGCTATGACATTCCTAAAAATGTCAAAACTATGGATGAGATTATTCATAATGTATAGGAACAATTTGACCGATATGATCCTCGTTTGCTTAATAGGGTGTTCCTTACCCTCCAAGGATTCTTGATGGAAGTCATGAAAGTTGGAGGTGGCAACAAGGAGGGCCTAGAGTTGGTTGGGATGCTTCCTGATGTTCTCACGTGTGACCGTGATCTTTATCATCAAGTTATGGAATGACTAGCCAATTGATGTCACTAGGAAATTGTGTGTGCGGGAGTTATTTTGGATATTGTAGGATAATCGTTATTTTGGTAGATGTAAGATGGAAGGTGCCTGTTATTTTGGAAGATGTAAGCAACAAACATGTTCAATTGTTCTTTCATTAATGTATTCAACAAGTAGTTTCATTGCAACAAACATTTCACATCACAACATCATGCCATCGTTAACCATGAAAACATCACAACATCATGCAAAATAGGTCACTAACCATCGCTAAGCATATCAACACTAACCAACACTAAGCATGTCATCACTAACAATAGACATCACTAAGAAATCATAAAGAAAATCCTACTTTCTTTTACGATACACATAATTTGCATAGCTTGGAACCCAAGGGATTTGCATGTCAGTTACCCATTGCTCTTGTGTCTCCACATCCTCATTGACAACATATTCCGAACCCAACACATCATCCATGTAGGCCTTGGTAGCCACATCTGCACAAGCATCATCAGAGGTAGCTTTATTGCCACCACTGAGGTCCACATCATCCATGCTTCCCAAATCCTCCACTAGGGAGCCAGGCACAATCTCTGAGTCGACCGCGGACACCATCTGCAATTCAAAACTCACCTCCTAACCTGTATTAGGGACGAAGTAGAACTCAGACCCGGCCCCTTCGAGCGAATCAAGAGCAAAATCGACGCTTCGAATTACAGGGACATCGTCGCTGCTCCTTCTCTAGGTGCCAGCACGCCCATGAGGACACCCATCGCAGCTTCCCTGCAGCTCACCGCAGCCATGCAACGGCGCGCCTCGATGCAGCTCATCGCCGCCCAGCAGCGGCGCGCCTCGTTGCAGCTTGCCGCCTCCTCGGTGCAGCTCGCTGCCGCCCAGCAGCGGCTCGCCTCGGTGCTGCCCATCGCCGCCCGCACCTCTCTGCAGCTCGCATCCGCCCTGAAGGCTGCCCTGCAAGCCGCCACAGCCTAGCAGCTCCCTTCCACTGTGTACGTCACCGCGGCCCCGAAGCTCGCCGCCGGCCCAGAACTGCCGAGACCTCTTCCGCCTCTGCATCACTGTTGTTATCCGATTAGCAGGCTGGGTGGCTGGTTGCCTCACAGCCGAATCTAGGAGGGATCGATCTGGTGACGAGAGAGAGAGAGAGAGAGAGAGAGAGAGAGAGAGAATGCGATGGGAGGCATGTGTCTGGTGCTTTCGTGTGGTGGGTGGAAGGGTGGGCTCAAGGAGTACTGTTGGTGACGGGTCCCACTGACCGAATGCTTATATTGTTGGACAAATGGTTTGGTCCAGGAATGCTTATATTCCTGGACCGAGGAAGTAAGTGACAAGTGGAAAGCAACCAATCTTCCCATAAAAAATGCACACTCCATTTCTAAACCTTGGCCTAGCAGTGACACATAGAAACATAAGCCTAGGAATATAATTCTTGCTCTTACAAGTCCTATGAGGCTCATCTTCATCGGGAAGCAAGTAGTAATTCTCTGATTTTTGAGTTACAAAAAACCACTTCTCGTCAATGAAGACATGGTCAAATAGATCCTTGAGCCTTGGATTTTCAGGGAAGCTATTAGGTTCAATCATGTCAACACAAAATTGTAACCGAGCCTTCTTATTTGCATCAGTTAAAAAAGGCTTTATGCTATTTGAGTGGCGCTTAATGAGACGTTTCGACATGTACTTTTGGACCAAAGATTTGCTTATGTGTAACATCTCACTCGTTCTATGGTCATTCTATCTTTGAGGGGTGTATTGCGTAGACGTTCCAAATCAACAGGAGTTGGCTTACGCCCTACTCTACCTCTCTTCCGACTAGAGACATCAACCGGTTTACCTTCAGTCAATTGTTCTTTTCCATCATGCCACAAACGTTGAACAGTACGCCTACCTAAACCAAAATGTGCAGCAACTTCTCTTGTAACAGATGGCCGTTTTTGCTTCTAGCCAACAAGGTTTGGTAAACACGTTGTGTTTGTTCTTTGGTGCATTCTTTCCTTCTATGGACTGCACCTACAGATGTCACAAATAAAATAGCATGATACTAATGCACCTACAAAATCGAGGATCTAAAAACTCAATGTCAAAAGGACCTACCGATTTCAGGTTCTTGAATTACCGCACCAAACTTATCTAGAGGCAAGTTCAAATCAAATGGAACTAGTAAAAGTACAAAGATTGTATTTAGACATTGCAACAAAAAAGATTGTATTTACACATTAAAACTAGAAATAAAACTTACAACTATCAGGTGCAGGTTGCTGAACTGAATCTTGTAGAGGGTCCATGTTCAAGTCAAAGGCTACAACAAAACATATAATTGCACGTTCAAGTCCAAAGGCCAGAGAAAAATAATGCTTAAAGATAGGCAAGAAATAGTGCAGCCTGACTATATGAGAGCATCTCTTACCACCGTAACCAGTGCCTTCCAGAGGTTCCATGTTTCCGTATAAATTGAGGAGCAGCAGTCCGGTTGTGGTTTATATAGATGCAGGACGAGCGAGCGGCATAACAAATTTCGGCACGAACGAAGCGCCAACGCCGGGCAGAAACGAGCGCGTGGCACGAAAACGAGCTCGAGCGCGCGCGCGGCTAGCAAAAAAATCGGAACCGGAACCGTGCACAGTAGCCATGCAAAATCGCGAAGCGCGCGCGGCAAGAAAAAAAACGGAACCGATCGAAACCGCGCACAGCGCCATGCAAAATCACGAAGCAATGCAAAAAAAGAGGTGCACGGAATCGGACCCACGACCACTGGAATGGGAGCATCCGACGCTAGTCACTCAGGCAAAGGAGAACTTGTGACAAAGATTGTCCTGATAAGCTAATAAGAGCATACTAGGAAAACTACATCCAAACAGCTGCAGTATTAATCACACTTTGGTAGGCTAAATGCTGTCTAAAACGACATCTATTAGAAGTATGGAGGGAGTACATGAAGCCGTGCATTTGCGGAAACTATAGATGTGCTGAGTCCAACCTGTAAGCTCAGATCCAACTTTTGCCCTGCATTATGTAGGTGAAGGATCTAAATCATATCCTTACTAACCGTCCTGTAATTCTCGATATTTTTTAGTGTAGGTGTCATTAATTCAATAGCCCCAAATACTCTATTTTGCATTGTTATTCTTCGTTTTACCATTTTTCGTGAAGCATGATTCTCACTTGTACTATCAGTGACCAGGCTGAACTCTTGTTCGTTTCAAGATCAAAAACGAAAAAAAGTTGATTTGATTTAAGGCGTGTAAGCAATCATAAATAGAGTCCAAGAGCTGGAAAGATAATTTATCTCTTAGTAGTCTACATTCTGATCATGTAATAACTAGATCGGAAAAGACACATAAACCATATGCGTACCGAACTGAGTTATTATATAGAGATCCTCGTCTCTGACAACTCTATCGTTCGATCAGCACTGTGGGTCGGCACTGACAACAGGGAAGTCCTGAGGCGTTTCAAAGGCGTAGGTGAAGGTCACCGGCGACCCGTTAATGATCGGCTTGCCACTCGCAATGACGCAAAGCTCGGCGTTTATGTGTTTGATCTTGGTCTGGTCCACATCCTCCACGGTGTTAATGACACCGCAACGCACTGTGACCTTGGCCTGGGGGCATGAACACATGTTCCTGATGATTGCTTGGTACTCTGTCTTGCCACCAATGACCTTACCCGTCGGCACCGATTTGATTATGATGTCTGACAATTGGCAACCACCCTTGGCAGCATCACCTGCATGTATGCATGTGACAATTAGAATTGATATGAATATATATATGTCTCGCTCCGTATCATACCCTAGTTTCGCCATATTTTTTCAATATGAAATGATGCAAAATAGGTTGTTATCCCCATGTTTTATATATTGCCCCGGCAGATCGCCTGCGCAAAATATGTCACACTATTCTGTTTGTCAGATGTATACAGATTCAGCACTTTTGTAATCCACCTATATGATGCTGCCCGAGAGTTTGGCCTGCTTCGTTTTCCTAATTCCTGGGTGGATTCTATAAAGCTAGTTGGTTACCATTAATTAAGAATAGCGTATAGCTAGGACCTTATATGTAGCATACAACAATGAATCAAGGTATTATTAGTGCGTTCCAAAACGTTCACTCTTGCGACCTCTCACCGCTACTGCAAACCCCTAGCCCCAGCCACCATTAATGCCCCCTTCAATATCAATAGCATAAGAAATAATTCAAGATAAATAGCATAAGAAATAGGACAACCAACAATTTCACTTAAACTTGTAGACTGTCATTGTCGTGTATAATGAATGCAGTATGGCGAAACAGTTGTTTCAATCCTCACAACTTTTCAGGAGATTTGTTTGTAGTACATATTACCTGTGCGTATGTGGATGCCGATAAGAGCAGCGAGGAAGAGCAGGATGGTGGCTTTCACTGTGTAAGCCATATATTTCTCTTTGAGATTCCTCCTTGCTCGGTTATGTCTACTGTATGTTAGGTGACTATCTATAGATTTGTTTTGCTTCCGGAATGAAGAACTGAAGACTGAAGACTGCATAAGGTCCTATTTATAGCCATAGGTGATAAGTTTTCAGCTTTGAGCCAGCCGATCCTGAATTAACTGCATCGATTCCTAATTTATGCAATTTATTATGTAGAGTAGTAACTCAATTGTTTTCTCCAGAATCGTAA